>JAABNX020000001.1:49977248-50004660 GCA_015163995.2 Mormyrus lacerda | reverse complement strand
GAGCTATTTTAGATTTATTGTTAGTTGGTAATTTTCTTAATTGTAAATTATGTATTATTAATTATGATATTTGGATGCATTTAGCATTTGTTAATCTAAAGTTCCTATGTAAAGCCCGATTTGTTTCAACAAGACAACCACAAGACATGTATGTTTATACCATAATGCTGCCATCTAGTGTTGATTTTTTTTATAACGTACACCAACACGATCTTCCAGGTACCGCATGTATTGTACGGGTTCGTACTAGTTTACCTAGTTCGTAGTTGCCTGGAGTAGAGTTTGCTTCGTTGTTTAGTGCAATGTCGTTGGGTATAAAGCAAAGACTACGGCCATAAATGTAGCCCTTTAATAAATATACAATTCTTTCGTTTAGGACATTTTTTTTTATTCAACCAACTGCTCACACGCTACAGTATCTAATTAAGTTCATTTCACTTGTCAGGATTTTAACCTTGCGATTATGGACTCATAACACCGTATTCATTAGCCTTTCCTGTGCAGACGATCGCTTGCACTGAGAACCTCAAGGCGGTGCGGCGTGGTGATGGAGAAGTGCGGTCCATTTTCATGCCCGACTGCCGGCATTCAGCAGCCTCTTACACAAGTTACTGGCGAGTGGACACAGCGGGAGACAAAGTGGAAACCCTGAACTTCAAAAGTTGTGCGAAATCTCACGGAGCATTCGCGCTTTTGCCAAGAGTCAGTTGGAGGGATCGCCCCCAGCCGTCAGTGCAGGTTGCTGGTTCTTCATCTGGACGTCATAAAAGGATTAAAGATGGAGCAGGGTTGTAGATGGAATAACCCTGAGCAACTTTCACGGGACCAGCAAGATTTTGCGAAACCTTAAATAAAACCATTTTTTGCAAGTTTCTCGTGAAAGCATGGGAAAGATCCAAAAACTTCCCTTCTTAAATTCCATCATACCTGCACCCAAAAATTTTGCGTGCTTGCCACCAAATTTTAAATAGGCCAACTAACAGTAAAGTATTCATTTTTATTGAATTTGTAACGTCCAGCAATAAATTTGTCTGACTGAAATAATTTTTGCAGTGGAAAAATTCTCATGATTCTCAAATCATGGCATTTAATACAAGCCATATTAACTGACTTGTAAAACTGGGGGAGTTAGACTGTTTCTAGTGTTTGCGGTATTTAGGAATTCCCTCACACGTGCCATTAGAAAACTGGGCATTATTTGAACTGATAATACAAAAAATCAATATAATTCTATTGGTGGATTTTCTTACAGTAGTGCCACATACAATACATAGACTATACAGCTGCTAAATATCAGGTTGGAATTAAAGTCTGATTTAAGCAGAACGCACCCACATATCCGAAAATGGATTTACTAACATAGTTAACAGACAGGGTGATGGGCATCCTGGAGTGTGGATGGAGCCCCGCCCTGTGGTATTTAAATAAAGAAGCCCAGTAATGTTGCCACATTTACAATAAAACCTGCACCTTATCCAAAATTTATAATGCACCCTAAAAATCATTATAATAAATTTAAATCTCGTGAACGACGTGATATTTTTTCCACTGACAGGTGGTTCCAAGTGTCTCCAGGTCTACCAAATTAAAAATATAAGAACATTACCCCTCTCCACTGCTCCTATTCCGCGGTGCATTTCCCAAAATCTCCGATTAGTAATTTACATAGCTGGACCCTTTCAGTGTGTGGTAATTAGCAGCTGCGCTTTTGGGAAATGCACTCCTGGATAACAAATGCAGATTCGTTCTTCTTTTTATTTATTGTCAATAATTGTGGACGCCATCATAAAAAATATCTGTCAGTTTCTTGGGTGAAGTACATAGGCTTGCGAGCCTATAAGTGAATGTGAGGGGGAAGACTGACCGGAAACGCCTCTGTTCTCGCCTGTCGCTCGTTAGCCCGCTGCTTTTCTACCGGAACTATACACGAATCGTGAACAAATAATAAAAAAAGTTCCCCCACAATAAGCCATGAATTAATATATTATTAATATAATAGAGTATTATTTTGATTGCATTTTTGGCATTAAAAGGCTACTTCCTTTTTGTAAACACACCTATATAATAATAAAGAATACTTCATGTCAGGCTTAATTTCCATTTTGGATGAATACTTTTTTCTCTCTAGAGCTCGAATATGCAGTTTAAAAGGTACTTTTGCATGTGTGAGTTATTAATGAAGTTGTATTTCAGCAATTCTGGCAGTTCGCACAGCTCCGAAATCATGAGAAATGAAAACAGGCCAATTTTGGACCCAACAGCCGTATTTTAAGCCCTTTAAAAGTTCAAAATAAAAGAAAGCATTAAAATGCGGAATGTTCTTTTCTCCGTGTTATGTGGTTTCCATTTTAATCGTTCTTCACAAATCCTCATTTCCTCAAGAAAATGTGCAATTGCAGGAGTGCGGTATTACTTCTCTGTACCCTAATATCACATTAAATTTAAATGCTAATGAACGTAATAGCGAAATGCACGGCATATGTCTGCTCCTTCGTTTGATACCGACTGTTCCGTCTAAAAGAGGATGTACCTTGTATAGGCCTAATGAATTACTCCGTGCTGGCTACGTTTAACCTGGTACGCATATGTTCTTCGGGACTTTAATCATACATGTTTATATGAGTAATTACATGTGATAATCGGACCAGTGCTGGAACAGAATCAAGTCTAATGAGGTATCTGTAAGACTGAGTAAATCATTGAGAACTCCAACATACCATTAAATTTCAGCCAACGTTCAGTGACGTAAAGTCAAGTGACATCACTCAAATTTATCAACACGTTTATGACAAATCATCACAAGCATATCCTGTGCAGTCCAGTTCGGTTACCCCAGGTCATGTGCTCCAGTTTCAACACGTTGCTATGGATTTGGAGTGGGACATGGAACACCAGCAATTTATAAAATTTAAATAATACTGCTGAAATGGCCGTTGTAAATCGAAATTTTTAAAACAAATGTTCATGATAGACCAAAATCAACTGGAGACCAAATAAATTCTGATTGAGTCTTATGTTCTTCCTCCGTGCGGTCCAGCGTCTGGAAATTACTGGGAAAATGAATTAGCAACAGCAGTTACAGCGCAAAGTGTACTGTACTGTTACGGTTTCCATGGCAGTGTCACGCACGTACAGGCAGTGTCTCGTGACTACACAGGTGTTACACCAAATACTATGACCATTGAATTCTGTGACCCTAGAGGCGCTGCTGCACATGTTCGCGAGGTTTCCGTCCACGTGCACGAGCACTCTACGCATTTTACGCAACGCAATTTAACTCTACATTCTCGCAAAATGTGTAGGAGGGTAGTAGAGCGGGTATTTCTGAGCTCCGAGACGCTTCGGCAGTGCCGTGTCTAATTTCCCCGTTTATTTGCTTTGATTTTACTTCATATTATTTTCTTTTGTTTTATTTCGTTTTGTTTTTATTTAAAGTTATCTCCCCTTTACAATGTCTGTAAGGGAAATATCAAAGACATAATTGCAAAAAACAAAACGATAGTTCTGCTTCTCAGTTTCATCATCTTACTTTATGCTACCTAACTGCTGTCTTACATTCTGATACTTACAACTCTTACCCAATCGGCTGATGCAGCCAATTTTGTGATATTCTGTATTGTGGTGCATTACATTTACTGTCACAATTAATTATAGCGTCGCCACTCGTCTCGAATTATGCGGGATCGTGTCATACTCGAGCTGGAATAAAATGCTCCTTACTGTATTATACTGGAGCATGCCGTATTAAAACGGACGGGTGGCAAGCCAGTTTTCAAGTGTCAGTAAATGTAAGAATGCTGGATATAATGAGGCGACAGCTGTCTGAAGCGTATGAACTCGATGAACATGTCTGTTTAAAGACACACTCTGCACATTGCTGCCTGAAGATGAATAGTACATTGCTGCTTGTTCAGTAGCCACACCTGGTGAAAATCTGATGAAAGCGGCGTTAATGAGTCACCCGTTTGCCAGAGCTGACCTGTACACCCCAGTTATTAAAGCTTTCCAGGATATACGATTTCTATTTATGGTGATGCAGCTGAAGTGTTTTTCACTGCAGAGTCCCTGATTTTCCCTTGTTGCTTTGGGGTCACAGGATTTTGTGGCTGCTATCAAATATTGTGACCCCTCTGCTGAAGGTGGATGGTGCAACTCAGTCAAGAAATCTTTCTAATATTGCCATGAACAATGATGACAAGTCACCTGAAGTGTTTTTCACTGTAGAGTCACTGATTTTTCCCCAGTTTCTTTTGGATCACAAGATCTGACGGGTGCTACCAAATATCGTGACCCCTGTGCCTTGTTTGGATGAAAAACAATAGCATTTCGTTGCCATAACTTATTTGTTTTGTCATTAAGTAGCAGTAGAAATCACGTTCACATCTTCCCACGTGTTATGTTTCCAGTAAAGTCTCCACTGTTTTTGGCCATGAAACCTCTTTATCATGGTTTATGCTTGATCTTAAGCATGAGCCTTACTTTTCTGTTACTGTGTAAGAAATGCTCCTATGGAATTTGATAAAATGTTTGAAACATAGAAATAATTAATTGATTCTACAGCATTACCTCCATAGAATGAAAGTGTGAATTCAACATACACAAGTATTCACATTTTAAATGTAGTACAATATATTACAGTAACCAAAACCTTAATAAATTTGACAACTGATAAATTAAAGAACATGTAAAATTTATTTCTCAGTATGTATGCCTTTTTTTGATATAGGATATCTAACTCCAGAATGCTGATATAGACTATACTACACAAAACAGGAAAAAATAAGCATAGCCCCAAATTTTGTGTTCATTCTGTGATTAGCAGAAACTTTTGCTTGAATGTCCTCACACAGAAATGTTCATTATGGAAACAGTTTAAGCTCATAGTTGGTAAACAAAATTTCCTTCTTAATGTTGGTTATTCACATCTAAAAATCTATTTGAATGGGCCATCGGAATGAATATGTGACCCCACTGTTACAAAACTATCGTGTTGTTTAGACACAGCACTGCCAACGCGTTTCGGAGCTCAAAAATACCCGCTCTCCTACCCTCCTACACATTTTGCGAGAACATAGGGTTAAATTGCGTTGCGTAAAATGCGTAGAGTGCTCGTGCACGTGGACGGAAACCTCGCGAACATGTGCAGCAGCGCCTCTCGATGGTCACACTGTCACAGGACAGCGCAGAAGTGTACTGTTACGTCTGGCATGCACGTATGGGCAGTGTCTCCTGATTACGCCGGCAGTGTCTCGTAGTGCAGTCTGACTTGGCGGATTGTCCCGTGGCAGCACGTTGAGTGCCAGTGAAGGTATATTCGTCCAAAACAAACCAATATTCAGTTATTAGCAATTTAAGTGTTAATGGAAGTTATGTTCGTAATTATCACTTTGTCTTGTAAGTATTAGGCTATATTAATGGAAACATAACACGTGGGAAGATGTGAACGTGATTTCTACTGCTACTTAATGACAAAACAAAGAAGTTATGGCAACGAAATGCTATTGTTTTTCATCCAAAGACGCTCCCCCTAGTGGTACATGCCAGTTACTTCAGATTGTCACGCTGCGGGGGAAATACGATGTCTGGAAGCGCACTCATAATCCAAATCTTTGTATAAGCGTATTTTTCACAACGCTGTAAGCATTACACTGCTGAGAGAACATGGATGCGACATATACCATTCATTAATAAAAAACGATTGAAAACCTTATGTTTAACGAATGCTATTATAGGTATTCCAAAGACACTCCCCCTAGTGGTACATGCCGGTTACATTACAAATTACAGTGAGGCTAAGTTGACATACGGACTTGTGCAAATGCCCGTAATATTTAGAATCAGCAGTTGTCAATAGTGAATGACTTTTTCTTTGTGACATTGGCATTTGTCTGTCAGCACATGAATGTTATATTAATCCTCATCATTCTTCTCATTCGACAAATCTAATTCAGGTTGTAAAACAATATAGGGTCGAGTGGGGACGGTTGCATCCTGGCTTATTCCTAAAGTCAAGAATGAGCTGTAGTGATGATATTCACACTGCACACACTCAGTGAGCCCCTCCTTCTTCCTGGAAGAAGGCAGCCACATATGACCATTCCTTCTGCAAAAAAAAAAAACCTTTCAGGGTAAAAAATTTCGTGACGATCATAGTCTTTGTCATACTGTCTAAATTGTTTACGTGAAGCACTGTAAAGTCATATTATTTTAATCAGTGTTTTCTTAGCTTCTAACAAGCACCACTAGCATGTGTCAAAGCTATTGTGTCAAGCTAGTAAGTTTTACTGTGGCTGTCAATGTAGACACAGATGTACGTACACACACACACACACACAATGACTTACTTGCCGTTATGGTTTACTGTCTAATCATGTTGTAATGTATTACAACACATCCATGTTAAGCGCCTTGGGACGACTCTGTTGTGAAAGCGCCATATAAAATTTAATTGAATTGAAATCCATATGCATATTGACATATTGTTTATGTTATACTGCATTTTATTTGCCAAGTGGACGTCCCATTTCTTAAAACAACCTGACAATCTGAAGTAACTGGCATGTACCACTAGGGGGAGCGTCTTTGGATGAAAAACAATAGCATTTCGTTGCCATAACTTCTTTGTTTTGTCATTAAGTAGCAGTAGAAATCACGTTCACATCTTCCCACGTGTTATGTTTCCATTAATATAGCCTAATACTTACAAGACAAAGTGTTGATTACGAACATAACTTCCATTAACAAAGGTCACGCCTATGACCACTGTTAAAATTTAGTCATGATTGCCACTTCCAATTTGAAGAAATAAGGGACGCCACCCGGCGAGGTGGGGGGGTTCCCAAAAATAAAATGTGCCAGATCAAAAATAAACGTAATTTCATTTAGGTATCAAAGTTTTGTGTAGCATCTGCACACCCTGATACGCCCTTGCCGATGCCCCTGACCTGGTATACATGCTGTATCTCTCCAGGACGCCCCTGGAGAAAAACTGTTGCTCCGCCAACAGATATTTTACATTTTGACTACTATACAGTACTGACCTCTTCTGGTGGAAATTCAAACAGCAACCCCTAATAGCTGGCCTGCAAATTGGTATTGTGATTTTTTTAATAATATTAATAAAAAAAAAACTTGATATTACTTGGCATCGGATCCAAAAGGAAATCTGTGACGTGGTCCATCCCTAGTTTTTAATAAAATGTGATTTTATATAGGCTAAGCCTGTAAATTCATCCCTCATGCACTACGTGCGTCGCTGACGGAAGCAAAAATGAAAACTACAAATCCCAAAAGAAGCAGGAACGGTCCTTCACGACCCTTTCCACGCCTTCTCCGACAAGAACAACATGGCCTCTCACATGGAAAGCAGGAGGTACCTTCTCCGTAATGAACACTTCCCCAGATCCTTACAGAAGGGCTTACAGGAGCTTAGGGAGTCTGGGTGTTTGTGCGACGTCCAGCTCGTCGCCGAAAACCAAACGTTTTCAGCGCATAGGTCTGTGTTGGCAGCCGCAAGTCCTTATTTCAGAGTCATGTTCACCACTGATATGAAGGAGAGGAACATGGAGGCGGTGGAGCTGAAGGCGATAACAGCTTCGGGACTCAGATGTGCATTGGACTTTGTTTATACGTCTCAGCTGCAGTCCGACCTCGCAAGTATCGAGGACGTTCTCCTAGCGTCCACCCACCTTCATATACCGCAGCTGACTGACTGCTGCTCCCAGATCTTGGAGGAGTCGCTGAATGTCGAGAACGTTTTCGAGGTCTTGTCCCTGTCCGAGAGGTACAACTTGCAGTTATTGAAGTCCGAGTGCCTCTCGTTTATATCACGAAAGCTGGCCGCGGTTCTGGAGACGCAAGAAGGTACGCTCCTGCAGATGGATGGAGACTCTTTCCTGGCCATCCTCAAGAGGGACGACGTGGATCCGCGCGTCACGGAAAGCGACATCCTGGAGTTGGCCATGGGGTGGCTGAACTACGATTTGTGCAACAGGGGCCCGTACAGAAAAGCACTACTGAAAGAAGTCCGGCTCGGTCTCATTTTCCCGTGGGACGTTGACTACGACTCGGATCGCGACCTGTGTCGTGCCGCCGCTCTTTTGAAGAAGACGGTGCCCGAAGGTGCCTCTTATCTGGAAATGCTAAGCAAGCAGGACCTGAGATTTCAGTTGGACGGCACGTTTGAGAGGTGGTTCAGGATCCGATCGACGCGACAGGGGGTCCTTGCCACCTGTGGGAAGACCACGGGAAGCCTGGAGTGCGAGGAGATCATGGCAAGGCAGTGAAGCATATCGCATGCAACATAGAGTCAACACTGCGACTCTACATTATACTGCGATTTTGTATTGGATCGTGAATGGATCTGTTTCTCAATTGGCAGGTTTTGACGGGACAGTGTGCGAACGAATGGGAGACCATCTGCCGTCTGAAAGGAATGTATAACCATTGCAGCGTGGTGCTCAACGATTTTATGTACATAATAGGTAATAAGGGAGTAATGGGGACTGCGAAGAATTGATTTATGGGGATAGTCACCTATGGCAACAGTGCTAGCTTCTGTATGGGGGGGGGCAGGCTGATCAAAAAGTTCTGTAAAATTATGATTGTGAGGAAGATGTCCACAGAATAACTGAAGTAAAATATGAAAAATGTGCTGTTTTGTATAGTAGCCTTAGATAAGTAAGTAAGTGTCTTTTCCTGTCCTGAGGGGGGCAGAACTCCTGGTTCAATGACAACCATGAGGAGGAGGCCATGGCGTCTGCGTGGCGTTTCGACCCCCGCTTCGGTAAATGGACTGAGCTGGCCGACATGAACGTAAGGCACTGCCTGCACCATGATGGGGTCCTCTGGGGGCTCGGAACTTAAATAAGTCACAGGAACAAAAATGTTTAGCTGTGCTGAAATATGGTGTTGCGGGGCAGGTTTGGTCTGTTGTCACTATTAGGTTTTTCGGTTTACCATTTGTGAGATAAAATATAAAATAAAATATAAAATTTGTGAGGTAAAACACACCCTGGAGTTGACACCAGACTAATTCATTTGCTGTGGCCTTCTGGGTAATCTGGACTTTCTTCGGATCACTGTTCGTTAAAGGTACTGTGACTGTCTTTTTTAACAAATCCATGAGCCCTGTCCCCCCCAGGTCCGTCGCAGACGGTTCCACTGCAGCGCCCTGGGTGACAGGATCTATGCCGTGGGTGGACGGGGGGAGGGTGGCCTTCTCTTCTCAGCGGAGTACTACAGTCCCAGCGAGAACAAGTGGACACTCATCCATGCTCTGCCCCGCCCACTTTCCAGCCACGCCGGCTCTGTGCTCCAAGACTGTCTGTACATTTGCGGTAAGATGCCTTACTGTTGAAGCAAGAAGACCAGCCATCTATGGAAAAATGTACCAGGGTATTTAATTGTTGTGACTCCATGCTGAGTTTCACCCAAGAGATATCAGTGCAAGAGGGGAGTGAACCAAGTATGAAATTAAAATGTAGAGGCCTCAAGCCTTTGCTAGATCTTATTGGTTTTTGTTGATGGACCGTATAATGGAATTGGGGGTCTTGGGTTGTAAGTAGCAGCACTTAGCAGTGAGCTGGAGAATCAAGAAGTAGTACAATCTTCGTCTCGGAGTATTTCGACTTTGACAGAATCTCGTATTTATGTATTTGGTCCACTAGGGGGCTCTTCAGGAGAAGTCTTCTGTGATGCACTTTCTCGTTACGATCCTCAGCATGACAAATGGGTTGACCTGTCGCCACTTCGTCACGCTCGAGGTTTCCACAGCATGACCACCGTGGGGGAGAAGATCTACGTCATTGGTAACGGTCTCCGTGTGGACTTGGTTGTGATAAAGGGAATTTTGTCTTTACGTGAGTGTTGCTATTTATCACATCCTCGTCTTGATGATGTCAGAAGCAGTACTGAAATCTGTTTGTCTGTGTAGATAAATGTTACCTTAAATGACATTGATTGTCACTCTGCGTGGTGCCTTGTGTTTGGACCCTGGCTGTAACTTCCTGGGGCTGGGAGAAAACTATCAGTGGATTTTCCATTCGCTTTTGTCTTTTTTTGTGTCAAGGTGGTGTTGTGACAGGCAGGGCCGACGGTGCAGCGGGCCGATCGTATTCGGACCTCCTAATGACAGAGGTGTACTGCCCCGATTCGGACCAGTGGACCGAGGTGAGACCACTTCCCGTGGGCCACAGCCAGCATGGAGCCGCTGCCCTGGGGCCCTGCATCTACATCATGGGTGGATTCTCCTGGACAGCGGAGGGCTTCCTCAGCGGGGTCCATGTCTACGACACGCAGACAGATGCCTGGAGTTCTGGCCCTGACCTGCCACGCCCCCTGGTGGGCCTTTCTAGTGCCGTGCTTACCATCCCCAACAGGCTGTGCCGGGGCAACAATGACATCATGCCTGATGAGTGAGGCCATTGGGCAAGACGCTAGGACCAAGAACATACGACTATGACCAGAAGCATTTCAGCATTCTACAAAGTACTGTACCGTACATACACCAAAGTGGAACTGGTACTGTCGCCCCCTACTGAGCGAGTCTTAGCACTTTCCCATCCAAATGTGAGAAATCCAGACCCGATGATCCATAATCCTTGTGCAAACTCTAAACACAAACAGCATATTTATTGTGAGTGGTTACGTTAGTAGGGGAGCACTGATTGGTTCGTGTGATGATCTTCAACCTGCTTGTCAGATCACTGTTTTATTCATTTGCAGTTGATTTTATTTATTTTTACAAGCAATCTTAAATTTATTGTAAGTTTGTTATGTAGCAGTGAATCTGAGACCTGCTTAGTTATAGCAGGCTTTTAGAAGTTTCTCATATTACCTAGAGTAAAAAAAGAACACATTATTTTTGCCAATTAACTTTAAAACAAAGTTGTGTAACTGGTCAGTCATTGTCCTGCATATGCTGTAACATTGTTTCCCAGCCCAGTCCGTGGTCCTTCCCCCCTCACAGACCCCTGCCAGACTGACAGTCTGGGAGGGAGCAAAAACGTGGACTTTTGGGGTCCCAAGGACCAGTTTGAGGAACACTGTGCGGATCATCGCTGGATTAAAGCTCACCACGCAGAGATCTAGCTAAATACACCTTTGTGGTTACCGCTCATTTGATTTGTTAATTAGCCTTTTGCCAAAGACAATTAAACAGTTGTAAAATGCTATTAGTTTTCTCATTGCTTTAACTTTAAAGAAGTACAAATGCTGTAGCAAATATTCTCACAAAAAACGAATGGGTCACTTGTAAAATTTTGGTGAAAGTCATAGCATGACAGCTTGTTTAAGCTTCATCAGTTTGGTGGGGTAGCCGTTCCCTGTATGGCCAAGGTTTACACTTGACTGTGATGTGTGTCTCTCACATCTCCATTTGGTTACTTCTGGGTTTGTTTTATTCTGATTAATGTTCTTTGGCCTTTTTTTGGACAGTCTTGTGCAGAACATAGCCTCCATGCAGCCTCCAGACCTCAGGAGATGTGTCCTCATGTCGTACATCAACTCTGGATTTGGCCACGAGATAAACACTAGGCACTTTGTCCATCTCTGATCACCAGAAACCACATGTCCAATCTGTATCACATTTTAAACTCTCCCTGTAGATTAGCACAGGCCTCCTTGTGTCAAGGACATTCCTTTATAACAATGCCTGCAGTTCCATTTCTGATGAGAAAATGCTTGACTTTCCATCCCGGCATCCGTACAGCAAACGACACCCATAACCTTTTCTGAGGACTTGGCCTTACATTTGTCATGAGTTGCGTAACGCATGAACTAAAGATGAATTCTCCAGGAGTCACTTAATCATTCCAGTATAAATTCCTGCTCTGTCAAATAGTCCTGGGCTCACATTTGTGCAATACAGATATTATCTGTTTGCCTTGAAGTTTTTTCACTACAGTGTAAATATGTAAACGAAGCACTGAGGTATACCGTGCCTTTGAAGATGTTGTCTGAAATGCACATTGTAATGCCATTATGCTCAAACAGATGCTGCATTAACTCGCATTAAAAAAGAAATGGACAAATCAAACATGTTTGCTGTCACTAGTCTTTTGAAATGACTTTCCTGAGATGATTAAAATGTAAATGTGCCTGTCATAGTTGCAGGGAAATCAGGGTGGACCGGGGATGTTTACCAGCTCAGCCGGGCTCGGTTGCCAGCTTACGGAGGATGTGTCATGGCGCCCTCTTGCTATGCTGGGTGAGTCCCCTTCATCGCTTCTATCTGACCACCAGACCGCCATCTGTGGGGATGGAGCTCTCTCCAGTGGGGATGACACTGACTGGTCGCTGTTCCCTAGGGTGATGCTGGAGATGATGCCCTGTCATGATCAAGCATCACATTATAGGGGGATCTTCCTATGGGGACATTTTGCAGGTTTGTGTGTTGATTTCCAATGTGATTTTTATGAAAAGCAGACAGATTTCTGACCATTTTCTGGACCCAATTAACGCAGCAGCATCTATACAAATAGGCTAGCTTCCTGCAAAGCTATTCCTGTTTCTCAATGTCTGTTGTGGTTCGCATCACCTGACCAGTTGTCCACGCAAAGACACAAAGGCTAGATATATTTGAAAAATATATGGTAAGTCATTACTTTCATGACTTGTACATATTAAATTATATTTGGAGGGATATTTACTATAGGTTAAATCCAGTAATTATACTCTTTCAATCAAGAGATTTGTGGATTAATTAAGAGAACTCATAATGTTTTCTATTTTGGAGCAATTTGTGGACAATTCCATCATGCTAGAAAATTTAGGAGTAGTAAATTTAGTTCAGAATTAAGCATTTAATTGAAAGCTTTATAGAGTAAAGATAAGATTAATGAATGACTTTTTCTTCAATGGATTGATATTCCATCCCAGGTAGCCTGGGACAGGCTGCAGGTTCACCCTTTGCAGGATAAGCAGTTATGGAAGGGGAATGGATGGAACTTTGTGACTTTAGAACAAATATGAATTTAAACCTGGCTGTTTGTGCAGATTCTCTTTTCCAGATTGTATCTCTAAGTAGCATTAATGTGCGTTCAGGTTTTTCCACACCAGTTGTTTTGGCTAAATAAAAGCTGCTCTTCTGCAGTCAGTACCAGTGGAAGCCCGTGTGGTATCCTTGGCAACCTGCCGTGTCGGCGCCCCCTGTCTGAGACAAAGTGAACTTGGCTCGCTAAAGAGGCCCCTCAGAAGATGGCATCCTAGGTGGCGGCCTATGTTGCCTGATGGGTTGACCAACACTGCTTAGAATATCCATGAAGCCTTAAGCTTGGGGGGAAAGTTAGAACAATTCGAAGGGCCCCTGTCCTAAAAATTTTTTTATCCATAATTAGATTCGTCTGGGTTAGGGGCACAAAATTTCTAGCAGCACCCCTGCTTAGAGTCAATAATTCCTGCCTGCCAGATCCTACTGTGTAACTCTCCCTCCATCTGATTTTACTTTATATCATTTCTGTCTTGAAAGGCCTTCATCCAGGCAGAATGCTTCCTCTCACAATCAAAACATCCTCCGTCCTTTCCTCTGTTCCACTGATGTTTCCTCCAGTCAGTCCTCACCAAAGAATGAATGTGAATCGACGGTTTGTATTTTGGCCGCCTGGTGTTTTTTTTTTAAATGTGATTCTTGGTTTGCTGCTTTTTTTTTAAACCACTGTGTTGTCCAGTATAGCGTTAGGCCTCACATGTGCAGTGTCTTGGGACTGGTCACTGTTGACTATATATCTGTGGACCACTTGATTAAACTGAAGCATGTGATTCTTGTGAATGGAAAGGGGAGGGGTTCCACGCACCGCTAATGATATCAAGCTGCATCTGGATGAACACAAAGACTCTTTTTAGTAGATTACTTGCTTAAACCCTTTGTTAATATAACAAAGCCTTTATCACGAGGGTCTATTCACAAGTCAAGATCTCTAGTCAAATCTTCCAATTCTTAAAAAAAAAAAATAAAAATAAAAGTACAGTTCTTACAACTACAAATGATGGATCAGCAGCGTAATCTTACCAGTGGGCCCTTGAGAAGGGCCCTTAACCACAAATTGCTCTAAGGACTGGCTGATCCCGCTGCTTTGGATAGGAAGTATCTGCTAAATAAATAAAATGCACGTATCTTATTTGAAGTCCCACTGTCACCGTTTACCTATAATTATATAAGAGCAATATGTCAACCCTGGCATGTGTTTTTTTTTTTTTTTTTAGTGGAACAAACTTGTGGACAGTCCTGCCCATTATGTTGTAATTCTATAAACTATGTCTGGGATGGAACCCAACTGGTCCTCTGCATGACGTTTCCAACCTGATTGAAGAGTGGACCGAGAAATATCTGATTAGAAACATAAGACTGATGTTGTTTAGCTAACACTGGGAGCTGGAATCTTTTTCAGCTCTGGAAGCCAAAGTATTGGGAACAATGGCCAAGGAAGAGAGTCAAAACCAACACCCTCAGCATATGCTAATTCCCTCAACCGACCGCGCCCTTCGCCGGTCCTTTGCAAACTCGACCAAGCATAGATCACATGAGAAGCAGCAGTTACCGAAATCTCGACAAGGATAGAAAATCTCAAAGTCATCATCAGCACAGAGGACTTTTCTGAGATTTATAGTCCTTTTTTAATAAGTCGTTGCATTTCAGTTACTGTCAAACACTTTGCAGATCTTGCCCATCTCTGTTTGGAAAGGTGTGTGTGTGTGTGTGTGTAGTATTTGTACGTGTGAGCATGTAGTGTGTGAGGGGCTCTTTGTATATGTGGATAAGTTTTCCAGTTTCTCCTTTAAAAAATATTGCCAGATGTTTTTCCTTGTTAATGACTGCTTAGTATGAGCCATTAAATTGCACATTTTTAAAATAAACCATGAATCTCTGTAAATTTAACAATCTTAATTTCAGACTTACAACAAATTAAGGTGGTTTTACTTTGTCGTCCTTTCCAAGGTAAATAACATCATTCTCTAAGTTGTTATGTTTTTTAGGAAAGCTACCCACTTTCGGGTTACCTTTTGACAATGAAGGCATTCACTATGCAGTTTAAACACGCCCCGAGAGTCAACCTGCATTCTTAATTGTTTGCTGATTACATGACTAATGAACATGTCAATTCATATACTTATTAGTTTGGGACAAGCTTTTCATATGCCCCTGACCAAGCCTAGTCCTGGGGATCATGCTGCCTTTGTAAAGCAGGAAAGAAGAACGTACTGTCAGCACACTCATATCTGTACGATCCTGTTCGCGAGCAATAACTTGAATCAGCATGTGTTTCGTGTTCAGTAATAGAGTGTTGCATTATGGGTTAGCACCCAGGGAAAGGGGGAAGTCTGACTCCCTTAAAGTGCTTCTCAATCCTAGAATATTCCTGAGTAGCTCCAAGTTCACTTAATTTACTGCATCCTTCCAAGAGCAGGTCTCATACTATGCATCTTGTCTGGCCCCTAGATTTTTCAGAAGTTCAATACTTCTACTTCCATCATGTTTGAACACCAGCAACCTTCAACACAGTATCGACCCTGTAAACGCAGCACTGACTGCCACCTTACTTGATCACCGTATCCCAAAGCTACACCTCTGGGAAACCTGTCAAGCAAGAACAAACACTATTCTCTGGATTTATATTTTCCTGGGAATGGTTTAACAGGAATTTTAGAATTTAGAATTAGAATTTAGTGATCATTGTAGACACACCGCAGCACACAGTGCACAACAAGGAAATGTGTTCTCTGCGTTTAACCCATATGTGCCAATGTGACATAGCAGGGGGCAGCTAATTCAGGCCCATGGAGCAGTGCTTGGGGGAGGTACCTTGCTCAGGGTACCTCAGTGGCACCTTGCTGGTCGGGGATACGAACCTGCAATCCTTCAATTACAAGTGTGCTTCCCTAACTAAGGCATGTAGACAAAAGAACACTGCCAGTCTTAAACTACATTTATGAAACACTTATCAGACTCATATAACTACAATTATGGGTCTTTTGGATGTTTACAAAGACCAGCAGGTCACAAAAAAGGGAAACTCCGTTTCAAATGCAGTATTACAATCCAAACACATTACATAGTTATGGTGCTGTAGTAAATGTTCTAGAAAGTGTAATTATTAAGCTTGTCAGTTCACAATGTTAAAAAAAAAAATCGAAAATAATTCAACCACTAATGAGGATTGCTGGGATTCTTTACATAGAGTCAAAAAAATCCATTCATCCATCTTCCAAAACTATTTATCCTTCTCACGGTTATGGTGAGTACCATGCGTATAATGGGTAAATTTTATCTTTACAACAATTACACTTCCAGTTATATAATATATAAATACACAGTTTTTAACTGCATTTCTTAGACACTTCAAAGGCATGGCTATGTTACTATAATTTTGGCTATAATTTTATGAACATCTAATAGGCAATTTTCTCTAGTTGTGCAAACCAATGGCCTTCTGTGATTGGCCTTCAGATTTGGGCCGGTTAATGAATTGATATTTGCGCAAGTAACATTCAGTCCAGCTTAAACACGTGACATCAGGAGGGCAGTTGGGGTTTCGTGAGCACAGATGGGCCGTTAGAGAGATTTGTAACGAGGGTTTGGAGGCAGTAGACTGGAACCCCCAAACATAGAAACCAGCAGGGAGCACGGCAACCGTTTCACCTTTGGGTGATAAAAACGTGCAACCCGAGCTTTTTGTCCAAAAGGCAAATGACACAGTGCAACGCTGAGAATCCAAAGCTTTTTTGTTCACTGGCTTTGTGTACTTGTCAAGGTCAACAACCCCCCCCGATCCTCCATGCTCAGACACTATGCCTGGTGATTAAAAACCTGCAAGAGCTGGGCTGCAGTGCCTCAGAGCAACATAACTTAATCTGAAAAGCTCAAGGTAAATGTCCAGCTGGATAAATAGGTCAGACTTAACCGCCTTGGTTAAAAAGATAATAAGAATATATGTAGTCGGCGTAAAAGGAACCGTTAACATCAGTTTTACACCAGGTCTTCCTATATTTGGGATGAGAGATTTTCAAATGCAGCTTTCGCAACTGGCTACAGGAATGATCTTTTTTTTTTTTTCTTTCTTTTCTTGAAGTGATTGATAATGGCCCACAGATAAGAGCTGACACAAACTCTGCTGTCTGTCTAGGACCTTTGCTGGAATATCGCCATCAGAGGCTGAATTAACTGGACACCATTCATTGTCACAAACAAAAGTAATGCTGTCTATTCACGGCATAATCTGCAGGGAATCTGCCAAATTTAAAGCTGAGCTCTTTGCATTATCAGCTGCCACATCTGATCATAAACACGTCTCCACTCCTACTCTCCAAATGTTCCTACTTTCCACGGGAAAAATGCAAGCTGGGAAAACAGAGCAAAGGGGGGGGGGGGGTTCAACCCGGGGGAAGTACTCGGTGCTGGATCAGGCCGACATGCCTCTGCAGCCTCTCACAGAGAAGAAAACAGAAAGAAAACTGTTTTTAACAGCAAGAAAAGTGTTTTTTTTTTTTTTTGCTTAACACTAGAACCGCCGGGGTCTCCTTTAACCGCCAGCAGTACGTTTTTCGGCATATCACACCTTTCGCTTTGGTTAATGGGCCATCATATTGGCATGCCGCTCACCCATCAAGATAACAATGGGACAATCAGTAATCCTCACAGCAGCAGAGATGCTGTTGCTTCACAAAAACCGTAAAGCTCATAATACAGTCATGTTTATGGCATATTCTGTGAGCTTCCCTGCAGGACCCTCAATGCAACCAGGAAATGCAACATGCAGCACCTTAGCTGCAGTAATGCGCCATGAAGACCCCGGCTTTGCACGGAGCTAGCTGAGGTTACACTTACTGTGTCCCACCGATGACTTCAGAAGGGATCTCCTACGCTCACAAACGTCGGTACCTGTGTCGAGTCACATCACTACACTGCACGATAAGCACCTGCTTGTACCTGAAAGTTAGGACTGAGATCACTACCGCTCCCACTATAGCCACATGAGTTCCCAGAGTGACAGGCTATTCTTACCTTACAGAAGGTGTTGGCACTAACTTGAAGCGTCAACACAGGATAGCCTTCAATCAATTTACTGAAAAAAAATTAGGGTTGAAAATGCATTGTAACAAAATAAATAGGCTCCAGTGCATTGAATATGACTTTTTGGTTCCTTGAGGGAATGTCAAATCTATTCATCCTAAAAAGTGTGTTTGGGGGGGGGGGGTCACCTTTTCTGGATGAATAGTTAGGGGTGTCTTGCTCCATTCATCTGATCTTCAATTCCATAAATTGCTCTGTAATGATCCAAAGGGCTTCGTTTCTGCATTTCAGGTATGAAGGCATTTCTGAAGTCTGCTGACCTTGAGGGTTTGGAGGTGATCCTCCTCACCTGCTACCTGTTCTTGGGGTTCCACCAGAGGGCCGTACCAATGGTGACGCATAGCTCTACAAGGTCTTTAACCATCTCTACTATCTCCCAAAATGCTGGTGAGCATGATCCCGTCTGCTTCCAATTAGGTGTAATAAAAGGACCTAGGAAATACCAAACTATAACTTCTCGCCATTAAGTGCACTTGGCTCAAACTGGTTTGCCTCCTGGTGCACCTGTATCTTCCAGAACTGCAAAACAGCTGAGCAGCACAAAGATCTGCGGCCAAATAAAACTTTGTAAAGCTTGATATTCTTAGTCTGCATTTGATAGCCATGCATAGTCATTCTCCAAGCCAAAAATTAACCGCTAGTCATTCCTTCAACCAGAAAGACAATCTTGTGGTTGTTTAACTTCTGTGCTCTCCTTCTTGCACCAGCGGTTGATTCCCTGAGATGTTACAGTTGGCATATTAAATTTGTTCTAGCTCAGACTGCTGAAGACCCTGAGGATACGTCAAGCTCATCTCTTTTGTTAGGAAGAATCTCTGGCAAAGCAGGTCTCAGGCCAACCAGTGTAATACTGGTATGGGGAAAAATCTGGGGTCTTTTTCAATCCATTTATGCTGTTATTCTTGTATTCTTGCTATCTTTTTGTATGATAGGCCTGTTAGAATGTGAAGAAAGATGACAAATGACAACTAGGTTAATACAATTTTGCCTCTGGCCCTGAATGGGGTTGGGCTGGCCTCAGTTTGTCTTCCACCGTTCACTGTGCTCGCACAAACTAAACTGGGGCTGCTTCAGAAAGATATCGGCTTTATTCATTTATATTACCAGCTGGGGTGTACAGAGGCCTTTACCACAGTAAGGGTACTTTCCGACAGGCTGACACAGTCACCTGAAAACGAAAATCGAGACTGGAAGGAGAGGACCACAGGGACCACAAATGAAGACTGCTAAGGACCTCATCAGGCAGAAGGCGCTCTCCGTTTGCAGCTGAACAGCTCTCTTAAGTAAGCGGTTACTTAAATGTCTGATATTTTTAACCAAAGCTTCCAAAATGCTCACCCATTCATAGGGCTGGATTTTTATCTGAAGCTGGCACCTGTATTAAGGCACAAAAGCAGCCCCTGTGGTATTTGAACAGTGAATATCCCTGCCTACCAGCCAACATGTATCTGCTTGCAACGCCCTCTTACATACACAAAAACAGACATGCACACACTGTGGGCCTCGTTCAGTTCAACTAATGCACATTTTCTCAGAAGCTGAGGAAACATCTGCAGACTCCAAATAAGTGTCATATTTGTTCTTGTAAAACATGGACTTACTGGAAGCTGTTTGGCATCACCGAACCTGTAACGTCTGACTACGTGTGCAAACGACCTATTATGTGTTTCGGATACGTTCCTGTGTAAACAACCTTAAGAGTAACAGATGGAAAATGGTGTAGCTGACTGAGTAAGACCCTGAGGATACGTCAAGCTCGTAATTGAAATTTAGCAAATCACATTATCTAGCAGATGCTTTTATCCAAAGCAATACTTGCTTATTTTGAGGAAACATGGTATCAGTCACAGTCAGTCCCTGGAGCATTTGAGGGGTAAAGGCCTTGCTCAAGGGGTCTGACGGTGAAATTACTTTGCCAACCCTGGTATTCGAACCGACGCCCTTCTGAAGGCCACACCCATCCCAAAGTCACTCATTCTGGGTAGGTGGCCTGGAGCCTAGTCCTGTCAACAAAGGGTATATGGCTGAGATGTGTCCTTGGTGATACACACAAAGAGAGTGAAGTGACTGTGAGACGACTACCCACGAATCATCATGTTGTCCTAAACACTTATCACAAAAACATTATTTGGCTATAACCACTAGGGGGTACTAAAGCTGGCAAATGAGACCTTATGCTGTTACTTATTTAATCAGTGTTTTACTACCCTTTGGTGGCATTCCAGCCACCGGAATAAAATATGCACCAATTCATTCTATTCAAACTAGTGAGGTGCTGAGGTTTCACCCGCTGCACCGCTGCACTCAGGTTCTCATCCCTGAGGTGGTTTGTTGCGTGGTGGATGCAGCAATGCGACATAATCAGTGCATGTTCCATACCTCTCTCTTACGACTCTTAATACATTGGATGCTATTGTTCTGATTAGCTAAACAAAAATTTGCAAGAATTCTCTAAAGGATGCGACGTGACACCTGTCCAGCATTTGTGCGCCACTACCCAGATATTTATATGAAATTCCGTATTAATGAGATAGCTGACCTCTGGAAAATTCTCATTAAAAGACTTCAACCATGACAAATATAATTAGGGCAGATCACAATACTTTTTGTCTTTATGACTCAATGATTCAAGTTCAATTAAAAAGAAGCTTGATCATTAGCCCATAAAAAACACAGCTGATTCCTGTGCATTGTGCGAGAAAAAGCTTCCACACCCTGGAGGAGAAGTACAAGTCCACACATGTTTTTAGAGCCACAGTCAGGGTTCCTTGATTGAGCTTCTATTAACCGCATTCATGCAGAGTTGAGGAGGCTTCAGGGAATGGATTGATGACCTGAACAAACTGGTAAAATTTTCAAATGAGAATTTGTGCAATTCTTCAAAGTGGAAAGACTTATTGTCCTAACTAGTAGTAACGCATGTTTAAGCTGCTTCAAAACCTACACCAGGAGAGACAGAGAAAGACTGTCACCAGCTGATAATCACTAATGACTCAGCTGAAATGCAAAACAAATGAGAAAACAAGCAAAGGAAATCGAGCACGCTATGACCGAGGATACTGATCACACTGACTGTACCTTTCCGACCACAGCAATTAAATTTAAGCTCCCTTTTAATGTAGAGAAAAAAAATCCCCTTGGACTTAAACTGTTCTTTCACCAAAACCACTCAATACGTTTTATAACCGCGGCATCATGTACTGTTTAGAGGGGGAAAAAACTTGACAAACATTGGTTTGGTCGATCAGACCTTAAACACTGGTCAGTTGTCTCTGCTTTGGGTGAGAATCACGATCCAATGAATATTTACACATTTCTTGCTTTCCTAGATGTTGAGAATCTATTAAACCTTTCCTTACTAAAAGTATATACACTTCTGTCTTCACAAAAAGCCTTTTTTTGCTAATGAGGAGACTTTCTGTACGTCTTGGAATGAGATTAAACATAGATGGGAGGTTTCTTCAACTCGGTCTGCGCTCTACACATCTGATAGCCATTAAACAATACAGGCTGCTCAGCCTTGGGTTGAGAGAGGTCGTTCACAAATCAGGTGCAAGCGGCAAGTTGCATTGGGAGACATCTTTGAGATCACTCTGATCTCAACACAGCCGTGAAACACACCGGGGACTGTGAGGGGTGGGGAGACCAATGCAGCAGCTGTGGGAAATGGTGTGACTGGGTGACAGGAAAGGTGCAACGACGACTGTTTCGGCCACAAACATCTGCTTCTTTCAAACATCATCCCCCCTCCCATCACCTGTTTCTCAGGATGCGAAAAAGGACATAAATAGCCATCTGTTTGAAAAACCCGTTCAGGGTTGAGGAGAGGCTATTTGCGCTAGTTATCCATTTCCTGGACGGGACATCTTTTGATTCAGCTGCTCAGCTTCTCACGCATTTGACATCGCTGTGCCTGTCCTTCCAGCTCAGGAGATATGGAACATGCTGCAGTAGTGAATTTTAGCCACCTGTCCAATTAGGGATCCATGCGGTGGAAAGAGCTCACTATCAAATCACTGAGATTTATCAACACCGTTCTCCCCTTCTCTTGTGGCTGGGGCCACAACCCTCTCCCTCCACTCCTGGGACAGATGCCTTCTGGTTATGTCATAGCAGAAGGTCCACATGCTCGTGTGGTGTGGAGGAACGGAACAAGACAGACAGTCGATCGACCGTTAGCCAGATGCCCCGGCCAGCACCGAGACAGCTGGTGAGTGTGGGTTTGTTCTACATGTGAAAAGGGCATCAGAAGTGTCTTCTGAAAACCAAATCACCCTTTAACACCTTTCCAACACAAACTGTACAAAGCATTTAACAACTAAAACACATAGATTCATCTGAAAACTCAGAGGGGAATTGTGGTCTGTAAACGTAGCAGAACCCAGATGCTGACTCATAGTGAGGCCAGCACTCTCAAAAGTGATGTCGTCTTTTTTTTTTAATCTGACATCTTGTTCATCTGGACTTTAACCTACTTTTTTTTTAAAAAAAAAAAAAAAAAAAAAGCCTTTAAACACATGAAAATTTTCTCAGAAAGCTGATGAAGCATCAGTGTTCTGACAATAATACACATTATACATCTCAGACAAGCTGGGAGGACATCGCACTGCATTTTATAGGGTGAAACATTATAAGCATAATTAAGTTCACTACTTGGTTTAATGTCTTAAGAACATGGTGGACTTACATGGGGTGAAATTCTACCCCAAGGCCTGAGGTAGGGGTGCCGTTTCACTACGGCTTTCTCTTATTGGACTACCCAATCCGCTGTGCTCTGGGATTTGATTGTCTGGCTATGTACGTTTTTATCAGCGGTGTTCCAGAAATCATTCATTGTCTCTCCCACACTCAGCTCAGTGAAACAGCCGACCGCGTCTGGCAGGGTCACAGGGTTGGTTCATTCTGGTACATTCAGAGGTCCCCTGCACAGCGTTCTGGATGTGCTGAGGCAGAGTGTGTTTGCCCCCGAATGCAAAGGCGCAGCAACAGGACAGGCAGGGCTGGGGGCCCCAGGGGGCAGCCGATTACATAGCATGCAATGACAAATCTGCTTTATTTGTGTATTTTTCACATAAGTGAGACTAAAGGTCTTGTGTTTATTAAATTCTTTGTTGATATTGACACTTCACAGTAACATAAGCTAATACATACTCAGCCTGGGGGGGGGTTGGAGCCCCATGGAGTTTTTTGCCTACTCTCTCAGAAAAAATGTAAAAATTTGTACCTTTGCTTGTCACTGGGGCTTTACCCTTAAGGGTCTGCCATTTGTACCCTTAGCTGTAGGTAATTGTACCTTTTAAGGTACAGAAATTGACCCTGAGGAACACTTCTGTACCATTCATGGAACATTAATGCTGCTTGAACGTTTAGGATGTTCCTCAGAGTCCATTTCTGTACTGTAAAAAGTAAAATTATGAGGGTACAGCCCCAGTGACAAGCAAAGGTACAAACGTTTACCCTTTTTCCAGTGTAAGGGCCCACAGAGTCCTTACAATCACCACTGACTGAACAGTTTCCCCAAAGACTTTTTACTAACATTCTTTTCTTCAAAAGACACTGTATAATACAGCACTCTACTTGGAGACAGATTGGCCATTGTAGGGAGTCAGGATCCTATCATATTATATGCTCACTTATCAAAAGATCAGGGGTTTGTTTCCAGAAAGCACTGAGACAAGAGTAACGGATGTCCTCCTTAATAGCGCATTAGAGGGGGGGGGGACACCAACCCCTTTCCAGAGTCTAATAAATATACTCATGAACTACATCAGGGCCACGCTGCTATTCTGTATAAAATTACATAAACCTGTGCTTTAGTGATGAACATCAGGGCCATCTCACTGCCACTGTTGTGAGAAGTTCTCTCTCAGACGGGATAAGCAAGGAAGAAGAAAACACTAATTAAATTGTTAAAGAACACAATAAAAAAAAAAAAATAAATAAATAAAACTCAAAACAGCATGTCCAACATGTAACGCTTCAACAAACTCCAGGCGTTTTATAAGAGGTAAACAATTAAAATCCTTCTAAGCCCACAAATAAAGCCACAGTTCAAGACTGCAGACTGAATATGAATCAGGCGTCTAGTGAATTTCAAAGCACCATCTTCCGCCCAAGCAGCAGTGGCAGCACCTCTGAACAACAAGAAAGGGGCGTTTCAGCGGCTTAAACCGGATCATTACCTGAAAAGGAACCACAATGTTCAGAGCATGGAGCTCCAAAGATGACGGCTGAAAACGTGAGGGGAAACATCTCATAATGGTTGCCGAAGTCAGACGTATGTGCAGGTCCAGGTTGTACGAGGCTGTTTTTGAGACTCTGGGGTCAGACTGGATCTCCGGCTTGGATGAAAGAAAATCCTCCTTCCCATATCACTCACTTCTACCAAGAGCTCCTGGAAAACAGTTTTGTGTAAACAAAGCAAAGTCGCAAACTAAACAAGTTATTATATGAAAAAACAAAAAAAAAAAAACACTTAATTGCCTACGCTATCATCTATTGCTAAACTAACACGCAGAAGACCAACTGCTCAAAGGGAGGAGTGTGAAGCAGTGCTGTCTGTTGACGGAAGCTGGCCAAGGACAAATATTTGCCACAAGAAGCTTCAAGTAAATACACATGATCCCTAAAGGCAGCATGCAATGGTTTTGTTTAGTGAAACAAAGCTGCTCTCGAAGGATCCGAGTAAATTTTGCCATTTCAGAGAGCATGCTCTCAATGTGCAAGTATCAGAGGTTAAGGTTCATTTAGGATATGAATGAGACATGGGTATGCAGATTTTCTAAACAAAAATGCATTTCAGCAGATACCAGAAAAATCTTGGTAGTTGCCGGTGTCGGCCAGTCAAGGCATGTGCATATCTGCGGTACTGGATCAGCCAATCAAAAAGGGAAAACGTCTATTAAAAACGAACAAGCAGAACACATTCGATTTAGATTCGGGTTATGCTACCTCTGTGTAAAATTTAGATGGTGGCAGAGGAATTCTGAACACAAAATGCATGAAGTCAAAAACACTGCATTTCAGGAGGTTCCATTTTAAGTTGTGCTGCTCTTTAGAGCGGGATGCCATGAAAATGAACTATAAATGCTCAAAAGCACAAAAGCCATCAATCTGTCATCATATCACAACCGATCCAGTACAGTAAAGCATTTTGGTTTATTTATAGTGTGACTATATTATATTCTGACATTGGAATTATTCAGACTTGCTTTGAAATCAACAGAAGCAATTCAAAATCAGGTAAAAATCACCACAAACACGCTAGCCTATTTTGCCAATTTGTTATCCAATCTTTAAGCATACATGCAAACTTGCCACTAAATGTGTGACCAGGACAACTAAATAGGCAATTTAATTCAGAAATTTCACTAATGAAAGAACTTTAGATACCATCAATGACATAGTACAAATGACAAAAGGAATTTGGGCTTTGAACACTTTATTACATTTTTTTTATTCCTTCAGACATCCTTCTGCAGTACATTTCCTCAAGAAGGGTTAAAGTGAATTACTAAAGTGCTAAAAATGTCCGATTAAAGACAAAGCAAAGGTTTACACAAATTTTCCAGGAATAAAGAACATCTTCCCTTATAACTTGTGCACACAAACACGCACAAGTGGCTTATTGCAGACCCAGTATTCATAAGGGGGGGGAGAGAACAACCCACCCACCCACACACACATCAGAAAGATTATCAAACCCATTCCTTTCCCCGGCCTAAAGTGCCCAACACACCTGAAATTCCTCCACCAATCAGGAGCAAGGAAGGCACTTGATCAGAACTTGCTCAAGAAACAGGTAGTGGGATATTCATAATGTGACATGGACTTCACATAAGTCTCTGCAAGGCATCATACCCACCCAGTTGATGCTTTTTTAAAAAACAGACAAAAACAAAACCCCACACAGGTGAGTGATCATTTCCCTCTTTCACCCCATCTAAAAATACTTGATCAAGAACACAAAAACACTTGCATTTTGTTATAATTTCTGTGCAAAATAAGACTTCTTAAGCACCAGAATGACTTTACAGAAGATTTTTTTCCTGAAGCACAGGGAAAACCCACAACCCATCCCACGGAGCATCATCTCAGGTTTTCAGAACAGGAAGTTCTGCAGTATTGACTAGGACAGAAACTGTTACAGATGCAAGTTGAGGGTACAAGGATGGTAATTACACAGCAAATCCCTAGAGAAGTCCCCCCCCACAGCATTTTCAGGGGTTTGGTTCCCCACCAAAACCAAAACTCACTTGCAGCTGTTTACAAACCCTTCATTTCAAAGCAAAGAAAATCATATTAGTTCCCTCCCCTTGCATTTTTTTTTTCAATCCAGCTTACAGAACTGCTTTAACATTTTGAATATATGAAGACCAAAACACCAAATGCCTCAGAACAACTAAAGCAAATCCTGTGGGAAGATTGCATTTAAGGCCACATGGTAACAGGTACCAATGCACTATACACTTAAAAGGACTTTAAACAAAAACCTCCTCAGCATTGTGTCTAGTAGAGTTGAAAGGAGGGAGACGACCCTTAAATTCACAAAAATGGCACATCAGTACTTAACCACTAGTTCAGAGAGAGACATTATCCAAGATACTTTATTAATAATAATAATAATAAAAAAAGCCACATCCATCTATTCAGGTTCTGTTTTGCCAGGTAAATCCAACACTTGTTCCAGTTAATCTGATTGAACAGACACAATCCATCAGGTCTATTGGGTGGAGGGGTGGGGCAGGTCACACCAGCATGTGTACAGAGCTGATAAGACTAATCGGGTTTGCAGAAAGTTTTAAGTAGCCAAATGCCAATAAAATGTTTGAGGGGGCAGAACAAGGTTAAGCTTTTGTGTGTTTTCTCCACCACTCTAAACCCAGGTGCCCTATTTAAACATACCAGAATGCATGAACCCTGTGAGGTGTCTGTCTCTGTATGGCCAACTGGCAATTTCCCTTAAATATCCATGGCCGCTACTTTCCTCCCTTTGAATGGTAAAATGATAGACAGCAAGCATTTTTGGCAGGGCAACAAGTTCGCTGAGAAATACTATGTATGGCAGTCCAGAGGAAGCAGAGGGCAGCACTGCCTGTGTCAGCAGGAATCTGTGACACCACAGCAGGGATCTGCTACCACCATGGAATACGCTTGACGTGCCAATCTCGACTGATACTTAAATCAATTTACACCGTGTAGATTTACTACAAAATTGCAAATCAGGCCTGCTGTCTTCTGCACAGATCAGAAAGGTATACTGAATGCGCCCCACCCCCCTAAACACCTATCCAACAAGAGACTGAGTTAGCATCAATAGCTGTCACACTGGCTGAGGCAGCCCCC
>JAABNX020000001.1:49967000-49977172 GCA_015163995.2 Mormyrus lacerda | reverse complement strand
TGCTATAGACCAGGATTCCATTTCAGTGCAAACCAGTACAAGGGCCCATCAACGACTCAAACTACAGCATTCCTTTTAAGGCAAGGCCAGGGACTGACCCTCTTATCTCCAGACTCTATGGAAAAAAGACATTGGGGGGGGGGGGGGGTTACACACCTGTAGATATGCTAAAATTTCCATCTTACAAGAACTTTTGTGACTTTTCAACATTTCTTCAGGCCAAAAATTACATCGCAGAATGGAGAATACTGTAACAAAATCCACTAAAGGTCGACAAATCCCACAATCCCATATACAAGATGAGCAAGCAGTCTATTGGCAGGAGTAAAGTCCTAATGCTTCATCTACCACAAAAGCTCATTTTCATATCGTTATTCTATACATAATTACCAGGTCTTTACCCCTCATTTCCAAGTGACACTTTTGATGTTGGAAAGGGAAAGAATGTAGAATTCAAAAACATTCAAAATCTCTTTTTAACACCAATACCTGCTAATATACTCACACTTCCCTCCAGTATTTAGGGGGGAGGGAAGAAAAAACAAAACAAAAAAACACATCACTACTAAACTTCAATGCAGGCACAATTTTTTTTTGCTTCACCCCCCCAAGCCCACAATAAAAAGTACCATATACCAGCCCCAGTACCCATATAATAAGGGGGAGCAGGGTCACAGACCAAATTATTCTTCATCCAGGACTCAAAAGAGAAAGGGATTGACAAACCTGAGACAACATAAGTGTAAGAGAAAAGAAAAACCACTCACAAAAAAAAAAGCACGGGTCCGGTAATCTGGCCACCCATATAAAAAGGAATGAGTACTGAAAAAGTCACAAGAAAGTCAAACACTTGTCCATTTAAATATTGCGTTTATACCTATAAAGGGAAGATAGCAGAATTGTAATAACAGACCCTGTTAATAAACTGGTGTCCTTCTGTCCCTCAGTTACATGGCAACCACGTTGGAATTGACTGGCTGCAGGAGGCCACATAATAGTTGCTGAAGTTCAGGTCTCTGACATAGGGGGCAGGCTGATAGTAGCAGGTGACACTAGAGGCGTCTGGTATGGCATTCTGCTCCGCCAACACGCGGCAGGCAGTCAGGGAGATCAGGTTGAGGGTCTGACGCCTCTCATGTCCCATAAGACACACTGTACTTTCATTCACAACCCGGTGGAGGATCATAAGATAATCATATTTGCTTTTCTCTTCGCCGATGAAGTGGCTCTGCAGGTAGGACTCCAGCTTCCTCTGCTGCTCCACAATGTCAGGGAAATCGATGAAGAAGCGGGAGCACATATATCTTTCCAAAGCCTTGAACTCCTCCTGGTCGGTGGGCTGAAAGCCCCTCACCAGAAGGTGGCTGTACTTGAGCAACCCCCCGCCACGGATCTCCTCTGGCCGCTTGGTGGCGATCAGCTTGTTTTTCAGGTGGTCGAGTGCAACGGCGAAATTTCCATACACGCTCTCCCCAACCACAGTGGGGTGGAAGTGCTGGGACATGGGGTTCTCCGAGAGATCATAGTAAGACAAGACAGAGTCCAGAACAATCTGGAAAGAGTCCACACTGAACTCAAACTGACGGCGGATTGAATCAACAAATTTTAGCTCCACATTTCGTCCCTCATTGTTAGACAGGGAGATGAGGCTCCACCGGTCAAGGTCGGTGTAGACCTTCACCAGTTTCTGCACATAAGCCTCTTTGAGGGTCATAGGAGTGATCTTCTCCTTGTTCACCCCATCTGGCAGAAAATCCAGAAGGGTGCCCAACACCACGTCTCTGATGAGCTGGAACTCCGCTTCATTTGGAAGGTCCACCCTGAAAATTAGATCTAGGTCCTTGTAGCTCCATCCGTTGTCCTGAACCAACACGTGGCTGGCAGTAGAGCCGTTCAAACGCACATCCCTCACCACTATTCCTTTTTGTTCCAGGCGGTTTCGAACAATTTGCACAATGTCTTTCAGCCTCACCTCCAGGGTGGGGAAGTTGCCTCGTCCGTGCACAGGCACAGCCCCCGTCAGCACCTCATTCAGGCGGTTCACCTGATCCCAGCTCAGCACGCTGCAGGACTCTGAGTCCCCACTGCTCATAGCTTCTGCCATGGTTGTCATCTTCAATGTTTCCATTAAAAAAAAAAATCTATAGGGTGTGAAAAACAAGGCTTATATTTGACAGCGAAAACATAGCAGCAGAACGTGCTTTAAAAAGCTACAACGAAGACAGTCATAAGCATCCACCCAGCGTTGGTTAAAAGACAAGCATGTCTAATGTGGTTAGATTAATTGCCCATGCCGACATTAGTTTAACGAAGAAACGCGTCACACAAAGAAATTGGGTGAAAATTATGGTCTCAACCAAACGTCGATCAACCTAACATGCATCGCTACATTTCCAGGCAGTCATGGTTCCACTGCTGCGCCAGCCCGTACACAAACCACCGAAGAAACTTTTACTCTGGTATCTAATTACCCCTTTCAAATTGCATGCATCGCCAACAAGTTTGGTGTACTTGAAATTTAGGTCTGAAATTATCTGAACGACTCGCAAATGCGCCTTAAGCGAGTTTGGGATGGGGAGCAAACTTGGACAAACGAAAGAAGAATTACCACTAAACACGTCGATTAAGGAAACGCACATTTCAGGCCAAGTCTGCCAAGCTGCAAAGTACAAGAAAAGTTACGGATTTAACAGTCGCATTTACAGCCAAGAACGCGAAGAGAGCACTTAGCCAGCTAGCAAAATTCGGGAGAGAGGCTGACTCACTGAAAGAAGCAGCCTGCTCTCACTTAAATCCACATTCTCACACTTATAGAAACAAATGCTCGTAAGCGACACGGTCAGCGAAGTCATTTGCGCAGCTTTAGCCAAACTGCAGTGCGACGTTAGCCGTTTAGCAAAGTTGCGAAGACGCTCTCCTGAGCCTTTAGGCGACACATTAAAAACGCGTATAAAAAAGGAGAACGGAAAGGTTGTACCTACTAGGAAAAATGAGTCCTTCTAATAATTCTTAACAGAATATAAAGAAGAAGAAGAAAAAACAACTTCACAAAAAAAATGAGGGGAGGGGGATAGCCACCGCTAGCGTCGACTCCAGAACTTACGGCAGGACCGCCGAGCTATGAGAGCAAACCGCCGGGGCGCAGCCTTATAACCTCCGCCGAAGAGCAGCCGGACTCACCTCAGAGACCAGCCCCCCTACCGCGCTCGGTCTGCATCAGGGACGCCAGCGTCTGAAACGGGGTCCTGCAAAACCAGAAATGGTATTAAAACAAAATATGAGGGACAACACAGCAAACACCACACATCTCCATGTTTGGATTTAAAACGCGTTTTCTGCGTTTGTTTAGTATTAATGCGCTCGGCGGTTTTCATTGGTTGATTTTTCTTTTTTTTTGGGGGGGGGGGGGGAGTTGCCAGGCAACTAGAAGCACTGGCGATGACGACGGGCCCACGATTTGCGGGTTCTATCCTTCTTCTTAGTTTGTGCTGGGTTAGGTACATTTTAATTTAAAATGCAATATCAGTGTATAAATAGCTATAAAAGTAAATAAAAATAAAACATATACCAACGCCTGTAGTGGTACCAGTTCCAAAAATATATACGTAAAAGTAAAGCGGATTTGCACCTCAGTAATACAGGTAAAAGTTTACATATGCATGATAGTGTAATGGAGGTCATGGGTAGTTAATGGTTTAAGACATTACTTCTCTAAAATAAATATATATCTTAAAGACAGGACCCTTATCCACCCAAGCACCATCTGCAAACAGGCATCTCATTCCCCCACTGACCACATAATATAACAATAAATATATTTTATTAAGCTCAATTTCCAACTTCAGTGTTCTTCAGAGGGCCATAAAACAGTCATAACATAAAAATAGTAATAAAAGTAAAAGATAAAACAAGAATTTACAAGCTTAATGTAATTGCGCAAACCAGATGTACTGTACTATTGACCTAGAACACACAGTGTAGCTCCAAAACCAGAATTAAAGAAGCTATTTAATCTTGGAAAGATAATTTGTTTTTAGCTTTTTCAAATGGTAGGAATGGCAACAGTTTCTGATACATAAGGAAGAGATTTTCCCTGGAGAATATTTTGACCTGATCTGTACTAAGTATCTGGTTGCGGTAGAAGGTGCTAACCTAAGGAGATGTGGAAAAGCACCATTAACATAGTAACCCCAGACCATCAAGAACATAAAACCGATCAGCCCGTATAGAAATGGGCTGGTGAGGAGCATCTGGGGGCAGCCAACACTGCAAATTAATGAAGGGCATAAGGTTATCTGTGAGACGCTGCTGGTCTTAAGCAATGTAAACATTTGCAAGCGCATAACTGACAGGCCCTTTTGATATTTGTTGAAGCGAAGCGGTCAGCTGTAGTCTGCCACAGCCAGACCCTGAAGCCCACAGGCAACACAAAATTCAGAGATGTGGAGGATAAGGATACTGCCTTATACCCACATGAAAATCTCATGGTGGACTGCCACCATGCCCGTGACTGCAATTCTGCCAAGCTGAAATAACTCTGGTTCCGATGTCCCAGGTAATTAACAAGTGTTCATAAACACATTAAACAGCTTGTTAATTTCCCATGAATACAGGCAAGTAGTTTTTTTACTACGTGGTGCAGTTAATGGCATGAAGAAACATCATGCATCACAGATTTAATCAATTGTGACGAAATGGCCTCGTTATGTGCTAATTTGACCAGCGCTTCATTGCCATTTATGTGCTTTGAAGTAAAAAACATATACCCTGAAAAAATGTCATTCAGAATTATATTTAAATTATGGACAAATAACTTATAAAGGTATCATGAATTATTTTTAAAATATTCTAAATGAGAAATCTTCAACGTGTTCTGTATTTTGACACTTCTCCAAAATCACTACATTTTTATTCACAAATAAAGTGAATGAAAAACTGTTAGGGCAATGCAATCAAAGGCATGTTTAAGGCCTTGACATTAACAGAAATATTTAAAGGTACATTTAAATGCATAGAAAACAATAACCAAATACCTGTAAATAATTTAAAGCATTGCAGATTTCAGATTCATGGTCAAGATTGCCCTCGCCTGGACAGCTAAATTGTTTTGTTAGTATTTTATCCAAACAAAATAAATGAAGGCAGCTGATGGGTCTGTAATGAGGAACCACTGGTGGTAACACTTATTTAATGTATTTGCGAGCAACAGCCCCCAGACCAAGCACTACTTACCTATTTGGTGTAATAGGTATATGTACCTCATGTTTAAACTCTGGTCTGTCGTTTGTTATACATGCAGTGATAACTGGATTCAAGGCTTAAATTATAAAAAAAAACTTGATTACTCACAGAATTGGATTAAGCTCATTAGTTTTTCTTAAGTATGTGGTTTAAACAAAACTTTCATAACGTTTTGCAAATTAACGGCACGACTGAAAAATGACTTGATAATCTCCTCCAAACCATATGGTTTTGATAATTTTAAATGCTTCACATCACTCGATAATTCAGTTGAAGTGCCGAGTGTGCAATGTTCCAGGCCATTGCATGTACTGTATGTGTGTAGCTGCAAACAGAAGATATGAACTTTTATTAGAACATGAAAACTTACCTTTTAATTAGGCAGCATTTTGATAGAGTAACTGTCAGTGTCATTTTGGTCAAGCGTACATGCCACAATTCATGTCAATATTACAGTTTTCCGCGCTTTTCTTGTACTTAATAGTAAGCAGTTTTGGAAACTCCAAGAGACTGGCGGTTAAAATAAAAGACATATTTCAGGGCTGCTTTTAAACTGGTCAAGGTGCCTGGGGCTGCAGAATATGTGGATATCAACGCTGCAACAAATGAAGTAAACTTGAATGTCTAACTCATGCCTTGACCTTTGTAAATGAAGAGGTTTCATTGTAGTTTCCAGCTGCCCAGTGACTCTTTCCTTATTCTTATCTAGTCTGTCATACCTCTCCAGCGACATGATGGTGCTGGCTTCCTCCCTGATACAGATATGGTATATTAAGCCCAGTCTCAGGCACTATAGAGCAGTACAGTGATGTGAGCAGGTCTGTGCATTCTAACAGATGAGAGGGGGGACACATCTGTAGCACGACATCAGCACTGGGCCAGGCAGATGGCACAGGCAGGCAGGGAAAGAGTGGCAATACATTGAGATTAAATATTAAATGGACATGTCTTCATTTGTTGACAAATGCCATATTGGGCAACACCAATGAGAGATGAAATGGAGATGAAAAGCACTTGGGAAATAAACAATCCAATTTCTCTTAATAATCTTTATTGAATCCTTTGATCCTCATCATTTTAAACATATTTACAGTTCTATTTTTTTTTATTTGCTCAGTAAAAATACAAATACAGAAAACAATTCCAAAACTGCTCGCTGACAATGGAAGCCAGCATGGACTCGGGGGTCCTCAGGGCAGGAAGCAAATGATAAGGCTGACAACTCAAGAAAAAACAAAAACAAACAAACAAAAAAAAAAAGTACAAAACCGCATGAGTCAGGCAGCTTTGACACACGAACACAAGGCTGCCTTCGGGGTGGCCGTTTATGACGGCCGGCTGCTTACATCCTTTGGAGATTCTTACAGTAATTAGTTACTGCTGCTTAAGCGCCGTCCATAAAAATGACCTGTACTAATTAAGCTGTTATTCAATTATTTTTCCACTTCGGAGGGATTTCTTGGGTACATAAAAGCATCTGCGAGTGTTTTCTGTCGGTAGCCCGAACTTCTAGTCGAGAGTTTGTGGGTGAGATGATGAATGACTCCATTGTGTTAGTTTTGACAGGTTGCATGAATCACATGACCACAGTCAGTTTATAAGGAGAGATCCTTCTAATTAATGATAGAGCATGAAGCAAAAGCACGGTAATAACGTTCAAGAGCAGAGACCAGAGCAATACCTCCTGGACACACAACTCATTGCAATAGGCACAATTACTGGTAAATACCCGAGACAAAACGGGCAATGAAGGTGTGTGAATGTGTGAGGAAAGCAAGGGAAAATGGATCCAACACAAAAGGTCACTGACGAGATAAAACCCAGTTAAGGTGTAATAACTGGTCTACAATGCAGGCAAGTAATTGCTAGCAATACCGGAATTAAATTTAAAGAAACTAACACTGTAAATGGAATTTGTTAAGGCTACAGAGAATTAAGGCAGTAGTAGGAGGGGTGGCATTGAGTTGGATTACATTAGTCATGTAGGTGATGGAAATGGTAACATTCAAGCAGTATTTATTTTAGCTTTAATGACGCCAGGACTGTGAGGAGTCACCTATCAGGAAACAGAGTCAGCAATGATTGTCTGGGATGAAACCAATGGAAGAAGGGGGTGGGTCTAACTGCATTTAATAAGAGCAATCACAGGACTAGTCCATTCAAGGCTTTTAAAGGGGACTGTCAGTCTTCGTGCTGTGTTTGAACCAGTGATCTGTTTGCACTTGATGCGAGGAAAAAAAGAAAAAAGTTTTCCTTCTTGGGCCCAAGGGGTGCAAAAATCCAGTCACTGGACTACAGAAACCTCAGACACCTGGATAAACCAAGCATTGTCCTGTTTTTTTTCTGCACTCCATCGCCATTTATTCAAGCTGGCCATTGCAGACTGGATGTAGGTTCTACATGCAAGTTGCTATATAGTGCCCCCTAGAGGTCAGGTTTGTAATTCCCAGAAAGGCAAACCTGACAGCTGTCCATCTATGCCTTCTGCTCCATATCAAATCATTTATAGATGGCATTACATACATAATATTTACAGATTTCTGACGAGTCAGAACATTGTGTTTTGAAGGCTGAAAATGATCAAAAGCAAAAAATATTTATAAAAAAAAAAAAAAAATGAAAATACAGGGACCATTTTTTGTTTTGTATTTGCATTTGTGCATGTCACAGTCCACACAGAACACAGTACTGAGTGTTAGGCCTCCCCCCATCAAGCAAAGTGCAGCTCAAATCATTGTTTTCACCACTGAGAACAGACATTAACTGCAACTTAAAGCTATAACGAAAACAAATGACTCGCCACTCACAGACCATTTTCGATCCTAAGGACGGACTGAATCGAGCACAATGAATATGTCAGATCGAATAAACGGTCTTACTGCAGGACTAGGACCTATCAGGACCTTGGACACTCCAAGAGGTTTAGAGCACGAGTGAGAAGCTGGATGGCAGTAGTGACAACGCAGTGCTGCTGGATTGTACCTCTCTACTGCCGCATCAGGTATAAAGCATGAACTTTATTCTGTACTCATCATACATTTTCAGGAACACCCCCCCCCCCCCCAATATAAAGCTCCCCATTTTCACACAGCAATGACTGCACATATTTTGACTGCAGTTGTTCTTTACACATCTTTGAGGGATGAGGGACAACAAAAAGAAAAAAAAAAGCAATAAGAAAGATGACAGAGACCAACAACGTCAGACAGCAGAAGAGCAGCTGACTGGGCTTCCGTCCTTCCGGCGGCCACTGATGGAGAATCCCACTTCCCAGGAAATCCCCGCACCACAGAAAACAAAAAAAGGGGAAAAACAAACAATACGGATACTGTACAATACTAGACCGATCACTGCCTCCCCCAAAATAAAAGTGGAGGAGAATGTACTTATCGGAACAGTTCCAGATCAAAGGTCATTGTGAGAGCACACAGGAAGTATGACTGTTAGCATTTTATATCTGTGAGTCCATGGTCAGTGTTTAAAAGAAAAGAAAAAAAATCTGAAAAATCCTTGCACGCCCAATTCATTGATCAAAACCGATTTCTCGCCGCAGCAGTGGGTCTGTCTCTAAGAGGCGTCCGGGTCCCCGTGTCTTGGTGCCCGTGGGGTTGGACCCTTCACTGAACCATGAGCAGACAGTTACTTTCATAGTGGGAGAGGAGATGCAGAGTGCCGAGGTGGGGCCCTACCCCCAATGCATCCCTGGGATAGAAGGGCACCCCTACCGCTGGGTGTTACTCCCAGGCAAGGTGATGTTTCCCAGATGCAGAACAGGAAGGGGGTGGGCCTCCGTGTTGAACACCCAGTTCTCCAGGGGAAGCAGGTCATCGCTGGAGAACAGCAGGTAAAGGTACCTGCAGGAGGTGTAGATGGACTGATCAGCAAACCCTTCAGTTACTGAAGAGCTCAACCTCACATCAACCTGCTCGGCTACCTCTCCGCTATGCCGAATAACAGCGACAGTCTTGTTCTGATAATTTTACTTGCGATGACATCACTGCCATCACTTATGATAAGACTGGGCGGGACTTACTTGAGCGTCTCTGCCAGGAAGAAGCTCTGCTGGACGTCGTCGTACGCCGGAGTGGAGGAGTAGACATCTTTAATGCCAGAGAATCCGCCGCTCACGCGGCAGTACTTATCGATCGCCTGAAAGATGAGACGCAAACGGATGAATCTGAAAGACGTCTGCGCAGCTGACATGAATCCTGTCACCAAGCTATCACATCCAGTCTCTCCATTTCGGCACTAATTAAGCACTGGTATGAAGACTTAATGAGTTCATGCATCACAGCGATGCATCAACAAAAGGTAAAACTAAACTTCTGTCTCTTAAATGCAGCTGAGATTTGATTTTCACTCCTTCAGTTTCCTTTGTTAGTGACAATGCCGGTGTTTCCCTATGATCCAAATCGTGAATTCATCTCAGGACTATGGGATAATTACAGTGTTTAATGCTGGCAGGACAGGCTACATGACGCTTTCTGCTACAATACACCTCAATTTGCCATTACACAGGAAAACAGGAAAGGCAGGCAATCCATTCTTTTACATTTGTTTGAATGATGCCTTAAAAAAAGACTTAATTGCACTCGAAGGGAAGGGAAACAGCAGAGATTTCAAAGCAGCAGGTCACATCATAGCGGATTTTTCTGGAGAGAATGACTGAGCGTGTGCACAACAAAACAGATGTGTTTTGTGTTTGCTGAGAGCATTCAGTCTTAACTGGGGGGGTGAGGGGGAAACACTTTTTCAGACTCACTCTTCATCATCTGGCCGCGATGTGCCCCCCCCGGCCCGGAATTGTCATGGGAACCATAGCCGTCGGAGACCCCAGATTGAGTTTACAAACATTGTGCTGACCTCATTAAAACAGGGCTTCGTTCATTGCCTTGTTTATTTCTTCGTTGTGGGGGGGGGGGGGGGGGGCA
>JAABNX020000001.1:49942346-49960258 GCA_015163995.2 Mormyrus lacerda | reverse complement strand
CTCTAGCAAAGGGGGGGGGGGGGGGGACGGGATTGGACAATCCATTATATTGATACGCATAGAAAAGGCAAAACTAGTTGAGAAAGCTTCCAATTAGACATGATGTAATTGTGTGTGGGCGCCACCCGCCTGCCACAATCGGAACAACATCTAAGCGTGCAGTGCTTCGTCTGATCTTTCAGAATGATTTCAGTGTATCACGATGAGATGTTGGCACTGAACAGTATTACACAGGAAGAGGAGCACTGGTATAACACTGGTCAAGGCAAAGCCAAAGCAGAATGCGAGACACTCACGCTGTCCCCAGCGGCCCGTCCTCGGGTTCAGGTAGTTGGGGTAAAGGCCGTTGGGCCGGTCCATCTTGGCGAGCAGCTTCCGTATGTGCATGACCTGAGGAGGAGGAAAACACAGAGTCACTCACGGACATCAGCCGGCGTCATCTTCACAGCCTCTCCTTCAGCGCCAGACAACCGCTGCGTGGCTCAGACTGCCAGGATGCCCCGTTTGGTACCAGGCCAGTTGACGGCGCTCATTTCAGCTGAAGTACCTGCCAGTGACCAGAACGTTCCTCAACTATGCACGCCTACTTCCACCATAATGCTGAAGAACTACATGCCAATCTGTCATTTCAACTGTTTAATTTCTCAAAAGAAATTAAATTCTCAGATACTCCAGGTATTTCATGTCATTTCAGGCCAGATGACTCCATTCTGTTTAACAGGGAAAAAGCATGGCGTCTGTAGAAATCGCAAACCAGCTAGATCTGCCCACTGAATTACAATGTTGAGTAATTCATCTTGATTCGGCTGTCATTCCCCAATTTTCATAGCGACAGCTACAATTGTCATTTATGCATCATTCATTGGTCTTTATCTGTAATACAAACCAAGCTTTTCAAATTTGCCGAGTGGAAAAAGTGAGACATGCATGAGAAGGCAGGCTCCCAGAGCACCCCCTGCCCCCCCTGACAATTTCCCAACACACATCGCGTTACTTTCCACTCGCCTGACAGATACGCCGGGCAGAATAATCTGATGTTAATCTTTTTTTTTTTTTTGCTGCATCATCCACCTATTAACCTTTCGACCTTTTTCCCCGCTGTAAATGTATAAGGCAGCACTGAACTGGGCTGACGGATCGGAGCCATCGAACAGCACAAACATGAGGCGTATCTGACAATTACCAGCTGCATTCTGCCTTTATAAATAGCCAGGCGCGACTGGCTGTCTCTCATTAACACCACCTACTTATGCAAACACCACGCCACAAAATCGACAGCGCCACATTTTCCATAACAGCTCCAGCTAAAGTGTCTTCTCTTGGCGGGGGGAATCTGTGCCGAACGAAGTGATGGAACACATCATGACCTTTGACCCCCACCTTCTCATAGTAGGCCGGGTTTCCTGTGAGGTAGGACAGGTGGACGAACTCCATGTGTAGGGTCCCAAATTCGGCCAGGATGCTGCTGCCCGCTGATGCCCAGCCCCAGTTCCTGCCCACACCACTTGAATAGAGGGGGAGAGACACAAACAGGACACTCAAAAGTAATATTTTTACCCGGGGGGGGCTTCAGAGCTTTGGGATTGACACACACACACACACACACACACACCCACACACACCCACACCCACACACCCACCCACACACACACACACACACACACACACACACACACACACACACACACACACACACACACACCCTTCCAAATATGTTAATACGACCTTCAAGAGAATGAGGAAGGATAAAAGTTGGAGGCTGCAGACTTGAAGGGGGAACAAACACACAAACACACCCCCAAATATATTCAGCACATGCCAAATGGGCCAGACAGGTGGCTGACTCCAGTCTGCTGCTGTTTTCTCTGGTCTCCAAGTAACAGGGTGAAGGCCCCGATAGCGCTGTGCTGGGAACACGCTGCTTATTTTAATTACTTATTGTGCTGTAATCTTGACGGGAAATTCGTCACCTAATGTTCTCATCTTTCATTAATGCGCGAGTTCTAAATGCCAGCCCACACCACAGTAAACAGAGCTCCCCATCCCCAGCGCTGATGAATCACGCCTCTCCACTTCTCCGTGTGGCAAGACGTCCCGCAGAAGCAGACAACAGCTGGCTTGCCCTTCGCCTCAGCACGTCTCACCCGGCCGCCGCTCCCCTGCCTGTGTAACATTGTATTTGCTTCATCGAGATGGGTTTGGTGGGCAGGAGTGACTCCAGCTGTATTGATCACCTTTTCTTTCTGCTTCTCTCTCCCCCCAATTCCTCCACCCCTCCCATGAATTGTCTCTCTTCATCTCCTTTCTTTGGCACTTCTGTTCACCGCAGCAGTTACCGCTCAAGGGGCTGTGCACTCGTGTGCTGTTTCCACGGCTACAGGTATCACCTGTCATACAATTAACCTCCATGTGAAGCAACGCCAACCATTTTGCAAGAGCCCCTCCCAGCCACACCAAAGCCCAGCTCAAGAGTGAGGGGGGATCTAGATGCCTCTCACATGCCTGTGCACCCCCCCCCCCCCCAATGTAACAGTATACCCTAAAACACACTGTGGTGACAGGACCCCTACAGCCACCCCGGACCCCTCCCCTTGGAAGCGCTTTCAGATAAAGTTCCTCTGTGAGCCAAAGGGCTCAGGACAGGATGGCATGGAGCACGCTCAAACTTCACCACAACTTGCTGAACCATGTGATCATGAAATCAACTGCAAATTTGAGTAAATCTGACACCACAATTATTTTAAATGAAATTGCAACTTCAGTGATAATGTATTTATTTTGTTCATCAACAGCAAATTGCACCATCTCGGCCCCCACCTCGAAAGCTGCATTTCCTGCATGTCAGCTTCAACACCTGACCACCTGTTAGTCTTCAGACAGTGTTAAGCCAATGTCAAAGTCATTGAATTAAGTAGAGTCACTGGAAATTTCGAAGATGAAAACAAGACCTTCCGTACCAGCTGAGAGATACTGATTAATTATCAAACACCAGCCACATGGTTCATGCTTATTTTCAATAGTGTGGTTAGTAGCGCAGTAACAGGAGTGTGGGAGTCAGTTTTACTACCGTTACGCAGTTCTGTGAACCCAGGGCGAGGAGGCGCTACCTTTTCAAATTGACCATGGCCCAGGGTATGCCAGTGGGGGTGTTGAAAGCAGGCAGTAGTTTCTCTGCCAACTGGGTGGCTTTGACCTTGAAGACCTGTGGGAGGAGACCAGAGTCAGTCTAAGAAGGTGCCACAAGCCGGAGTGCCCTCAGGTGGTGGCATTGCTCGCTTTGCAGGTGTCACTTAAAACTGTATATCATGAATACCCCCCTCCCCCCAGAGTCTGGACAAAAAAAATTTGGGTGGGTGGTCATCTTTCTCAATCTGACAAACAGACTTCACATATTCCTCTCTCTGTAGGTACTCACCATTCATTTTTATAGGCAAGACCCTAGTCCTACCTATGATAACTCAACCATACCCAGCATTAACCTAAACCAAAAGTAACCAAACAAAATACAAGGCTTTGGGCTATTTTAGGTTTTTGGACTGCATTCATTTGGTCCCACAATGTGGCAAATACAACCCCCCTCCAAGACACAGACACATGGACCATTGACTAAGATACTAAGATATGACAGTAGTTCTAAACCCACCTGCTCCATTGCTTCACACTTATGTCCCATTTACCATTTACACCTGAGACAAATGGCACTTACTACAACCAGGTGTGCAGGTAAGAATGTGTGCAACAGAACAGAGAAGCAGACATACTGGGACGGGTTTGGGGCTTGAGTTATCAGAATGATTAAAATCACACACATGCACACAAACATTTAAGCCCGTTTCCCTGGGGATTGTTTAAGGTCCATGTCGGCAGTTCGGATGACAGCTTGAACCTGCACTGTCATCCTATAGCTGAGGCAGGAGACTCTAAAGACAGGATTAAATTGGCTTTGCACCAAAGACGGCTCTTCAGACCTTGAGGGTATCTCCAAAAGTGAACAAACCTGTCCAAGTCATCACTTCTGTGCACACTGATATATGCTGCAAACAAGATTTCTTTTAATCCAGAACATTCTGCGGGATCACTGTAACCGCTTTCTGAACTCAGTTCTATTCCCTGCATCCATGTGCTGCATTTTGGTGCCTTTTTATACAGACTTTTCTTTATGTCTGACTAACTCCTTCAGGAGGGCGTAAATCTGACGAGGGGGAAGAGCAATGGTGACCAAGGGTGAATTTTATGATAGTGACATGTGAGAAATGTCAGAGATGAGGATATTTACGCCTATGGCTTTAACATTTGAAACAGTGAGTCTCTGCTCTCTTTCATGCATCAGTGTGGCCTATTCACACGCCTAAAGAAGCTGGACTCTTCCCCAATCCTTCCAATTCGAGATCTAACCATAGAGCATTGATGTTCCCCAACCACCGGGAATCTCTGTGAATCACACCGATGTCACACTAGCTTCAGCTCATAAACAATTATTCAGCGATCCAGTCTGAGACGCTGACAGACTGAGATGAGGGACTCAGCCAAAACAAACACCCAACCCACACTCCTTCCTGTGTGCACCCCCCCCCCCCCAAACCTCCTATACATGTTTCTCAGTGAAAATCTCAAAGGAGGCCCTGGAGATGTCATCTGGTTTACATTTCATCCAACAAAATGATCAGCTTGTCCTGCCTAGCCTCCGCTCTGTCTTCTGCTGGACTAGCAAGCTTTTTCTGGAAGACCAACCAAGCCCAGACAAGCAAACCAAAAAATTAAAAAGGGGGGGGGGGGGTTGTGCAGAACTGTCCAATGCCTGGTCCCCTGGAGGTCCGGCCGCCCAAATCCTCTCTCACTCGTGTCCGGGGCACAAGGAGTGTTAATTTTGACCGCAAATTTTTATTTAGTTTTATAGTGTTTTGACTAAAATGTAATTCAATCGACTAAAATTATTTTAATTTATCTAGTTTTTGTTGACTAAGTACAAGATTACAGTCGACTAAAACTACAGTTAAGTCAACTAAAAAGTGCAAAGTATAATGTTTAAAGATTCCCTTTGATTTATGAAAGTCATTATGTTCACCAAGACGACATGAAACCAATGCTGAGAAATGGTCTTAAGGTCTGACTGTGCAGTACACAAATACACAGATTTCACTCCTATTTGAAACACAAACGTATGTTTATTTACCCGGAAACTGTAAAATCAGTAGTACCATTAGTGCAAAAATATAAAAGTGCACGGGCTATAATGCCACCAGATCAGCGCTCTCCGAAAATTAAAATTAAAATATTTAAATAAATATTTGTAGACGTAGTTTATTGGCAATTTCATGTTCGTTGAAGTTTCCTCTTTTTAACAGCTGTATAATGTTATTTGTTATATAAAACCAACTCAGGGGAAACAAAAAATGTAGACCGCCCATATCCTACTCGAATGCAGATTAAAGTGATAAATTCATATGTATTTTATATTAAAACAACTTTATTACTGGTGCGGGATTATCGAAATCAATACTTAAATCCATGAACACTAAAATATGACAAACACCACTGCATTAGGGTATTACGGCTCAAGTTAAGCACCTTATTTAAATATGCACAATTTTCACATATTTATTTTGTCTTATTTGAAATGCAAACCTAATTTCATTTAGTAAATGAGAAAACATATTGGCAGTCATACATATATGTTCAGTTCTCTCTCACATGACAAGTATTGTCAGTTTTTGAATTGTACCGAGTTCATTTGATTTTACAAGAGTCAGGTAAGAACATAAGATATTTATTACATGCAATGTTGATACAACTAATAGGCTACTTAAATAAAAATAAATCACGCTAAATAGTTAGACATTATGATCTTCCGGACATTTGCTTCAAAAAATTCTCTAACTGGACGTCTTTAAATCTAGCCATTTGTGAACTACATTAGTTCTGATTGGATCTTGTCTCTGGCAAACATTTTCGTCTCGTTTTTATTTGTTAACGAAAGTGTCAACACATTCCGTCACAGTATTAGGCCTCGCAAAATCGTGTCATTTTAGTCTTAAAACAAAGGTTGTTGACGATGACTATGATGGAAATCTTCCATCGACGAAATTAACACTGCTCTCCAGAAGCATAAAAATGGGGGCTGGAACTTCTTCCCTACTGATCCACCCTGGAAATGTGTCCATTACGTCAAACAGTGGTCAAAACCTCGAATGTGTTCAGACCATAGCGTAACACCATCAACATGAACTGTATACAAAATTATTTTTGGATTTTGTGTTATTCAATCACTCTTTATTGACTGAAAGCATAAGCTGTCTTTGAATACTTAAGCTTTAAAACCCAGATAGTCCTGTCATGACAATCCCTCAACACCATGTTTACACCTTGTTCCTGACTTATCTGCTCATGAAATGGGGGAGGGGGAGTGGAACGTTGACATGTCTCCTGTGCTGATCCCCCATTCCAGATACAGGTACATTACACCAAAAATACAAACACTCTGAAAAGGTGGGGAAAGCATTATTAGTGTTTATCTGGAAGACTGAAACCTGCTATCCAACATCACAGAATAAGAGGACAGTGCAGAATAAGAGAAAGTAAGATGATAGAGACTGTGGGAACTTCAGTGAGAGCTGGTTACCTCCTGCCCTGATAGGTAATATGCTGCCAGAAGCCCACCGATGAAGCGAATGTTGACTTCGAAGACAGACACCTCTGCGTTCTGCAGGAAGAATTGATAAAAACAAAACAAAACAAAAAACATACAAATGTTCAGTTCAGGCAAACTGAGGATGGAGAACATCATGGCTGCCAAGTGCCCCCACCCCAGTGCGGAAGACAGCCGGCAAGATCTACTGGTCAAGTCACGTTTTCAGCACATTCTCCCCAAACGGTGTCATATCACTGTCTGCAGGGTTTATAATTGCCTCTGATATCTCAGAGGGATGAGGGGGGGGGGGGAGAGACTCCTCAGGGTACGGGGGCAGTACAAAGCAGAACAAAGGAGATGGAGATAAATGAAGCAGAAGAGATCGAGGCTGTCTCACAGGGCACTGAAACATATGTACCTATAAACCGCAGGTATTACAGAGATCTGTAATCCAGCAGAGACCTGTAATCCAGCACAGTGAGAGTCGGCTGTGTGTGTGTTTGTGTGTGTGTGGGGGGGGGGGTACCACTGTAATACCAAAAGTAGAATTTCCCTGGTGTTTAACTTGCAGATCCGGCTGCTATTTTTAACCAAATCAACAAAAGGACAAGGGCGATGGTGGCAGGTAGGAGACGGCAAACCCAGCGAACGAGAGGAAGATATCATCACTGCATAAGGGCAGAGTGGGGTGAGGTGAACCTGGGGCAGACACAGGAACGTCTGAAAGCACTTATCAAAAAAATAAACAACACAGGCCGGACAAGCTCTCTGCCGTCAGTGATATTGGAATAAGTGCTCAGGCCGTCTCCATGATGGCCATTCAGGTGACTAGGGTGGAGGTCATGCTACCGGGGTCACATTTGGTAGTTTGGTATAAACCTCCGGTACAAAATCGGTGATCAGTGGGAGGCTTTTCTCCCTGCATCCATCTAGCGGACATCTGCCAGGCTACGTCTGTGACTCCCTGCTGCTCCCCCCTCCAAGGCTTTCTGGAGGCAGACTGTGGGTGTGAGTGACTCAAGGTACAAGTGGGAGAGGGGACGTGATACCAAAAAACTGGGGAGACCATGTTTGCAGTGTGACAATGACACGAGTGCCCTCTTCTTCGAGACAGGCCTATTTAATATTCATAAAATATGCAAAATAAACAAAAAACATTTTAATGCTAAAGCAAGAATTCCCAGGGTGGGCCAATTAAGCACCCTCCATACATAATTCATACTTCTGACTACCTGCGCACAAGTCAATAGATTCCCTATGTTCAGAACCCCCACCTCTCTGTCCACCTTCTCAATATGGAAAGGTGGGCTAACTGGCTGGCGACAGTAGGATCTGAATCCCTGTGTTAATACACAGCTGTGTGTCCACCACTGTGACACTGAACTGATCTGATATATATCTCACGTACTCACAATTTAGCAGTGCTAATTCTGTAGAAATGCAATGGAAAAGAATATTGGCTGATTAATAAACATGACGTGAAGGTAGATAGCCAAGCAAAACACAGAGGGAGGTGTAATCAACAACCCATTTAAAAACACACCAAAGAACACTAAACCTTGGCAAGTGTGCATTGGATAAGGATTAGGCAGGAAAACACGGCCAGGAAGGTAGGTGGGTTAGTTGTGCCAAATTCAGCTCAAGATCAGGGCGAGTCTCACCACGCTGAAGTCCAGGTTCTGCTCGACCCACTCTTGGCCGTCTTTGAACTCGCTGTGAAGGCCCATGACGTACAGCGTGTCCAGGGCATCTACGATGGTGGCTCCCATCTGGGAATTCCCTGCAGATAGGGGACGGTCACAGAAAACCATTGTGCGGGGCACAAGGGGATGTCCGTGTGGTCTGAAACTCGGCATCGGCAGGGAAAATGCCGGATCTAATTACAAACAGAATGACGGACATACCGCAATATTTTTTCCCCCAAACACCAAAACAAGCTTATTTTGTACATGTCATTAGAGAAATGAGGAGAAAGGCATTATCTCTGGTGTCAGTTTGTGTGCGTGAGCCGGCTCACCCACCCCATGACATCTCTTATAGTGGAAATGATTATTTTCAGCCCCAATGCCCACACACCCACCCGCCGCCCACAAAAAAAATACAAGGGCGACGGTGCTGTGATGCTGTGCTCGGTCCTGCTATTAATAAAAGGCACTTCTGGACACTGCAGATTCGCCTTTTGTTGATGCCCTGGGCGACTTGCCCTCGTTAATCAGCCCTGCGCTCTTATGAGGCCTCAGTGGCTGTAATTACATTTCTACACACTCGACTGTCTTCTCACACAAACAGAAACTCTCACAGAGGAAAGTACTAAACAAGAGACAGCTGGAATGCTTCAAAGGGAACGGGCAAAGGATTTTACTTCAGGATCAGATATATCCTCCCTGTTCAGTGGCTTGTGGTATTGGTGACTGGTTAAGATTATCCTGGGACCAGGCTTTTAAACTAAAGGTGTTGACCACACTCCGAGGATACAGTCGGATACGGTCTCCGTCAGACTGAAACGCCAGTGTCATTCATTATCAGTGCAACTCAGAATCCTGCCATTTACCAACACAGCAATACCAACGGTTTACAACTATTCTCTTACAGTGTAGCTCCTCCAAGAACATGAAAAGCTGCGTGGTCTGAAACGTCGATCAAAGACAACACATAACAAGGAAAGTCATGGTGGACGATGCACCGCCATCATTCTCTATACCAATCCCTGCAAATCTCTGCTCACCATCACACAGCCAGCCCACACTTCGCAGCATACAGTACTCCAACAAAATGCCATTTGACTGTGCTGCTATATATGTAATATAAGTTTTCTTAAGATACTAGAGAGGCAAAACCCAGCAGGAGCACACTCATACCTGCAGAGAAGCTCATATCCCGTGAATATTATTTTCACATCTAGCTGGTAGATGCTTCCACACAAAGGTCCTTCCACTCCACAGAATGAAAGGTATTATGAACATGTATCAGAAATCAGCAGAAAGGCTAAAATAATGAGCAGAGCTCACAGGAAAAGTAATACAAAGTTGGACTGATAAGTCAGTGCTTAAGACAAGATGTTATTACAGGGGAGAGAGATTGGTCATTAAAATGGTATCGGCATTTTTTGCAGGTGTGGGGGAGGGGACCAGGCTGCCAAGGAGGGGAATTACACTTCTTAAAAAACGATTTTAAAACATTTCATCACAGTTCAAAAACAATCTATTCTGGGGGAATATTTCTGAATGATAGACTGTCTGTATCCACTTTCCTATAGCCAGACTGGCCATGCACCAAGCAATGCCAATGCGCATGCAGCGGAGGTCAGCTCTCCAGGTCAGGTCCTCAGGGACCCACACATGGCCCACATTTTCACTCCCAACTCTCTGCGGGTAACTATTTTTAATTGGTTACAATAAAGAGAAATCTGAAAGTAAAATCTATAGAGACGGGTATCTCTACAGATTCTTAATTAAGAATGATCACTGAGAAGATGTGCTGCCAAAATTGCATACATTTTCGTTAAATATCAAGCCATACAGTCAATTAGCGATCTTAGAAATATACCTTACTAGAAATCACTCAAAACAAGAAACCCATCTGGATTTCAGGGTCTGACAAACACCTTGGTGATTTACCTGCAAATGACTAAAGCAGTAAATTCCCAAAGTAACTGACATAAACCATAAATCATTCTTCTGAGAAAAAAACCATTACGGTATCCCTGCTGTCAAAGTCACTCCGCTCAGCCTCTCAACAAGGTTTAATTTTGGCAGATTCGTGTGCATACAATCTGCAGACAATACATACCAAGCACACTCACGAGACATCACAAAAGAGATTTATTTTTAACACAGAATCATTATTTCCTCATGGCGAATGTCCATTTTTGTGTGGTAATGTGTTGAAGCTCTGTGGCGATTAGGAATCTATAAAATTTTTGGAATATTTAATGGAAGCAGCATTCAGACTCATTCCATCAGGGATTCTTAAAGAGCTTGGCTTTATGGAATGTTCTTACATGACTAGACACCTTTTTTTACTGTGCCATTATTCAAGATGATAATTAGTGAGCACCAAATCAGTCTTTGCGTAAGCTGAACAATCAGTTTAAATTAATTAGGTACAGCAATGTCATTAGACGGATTTTCCTTCCCTGTCTCCAAGAATCACCACGGAAACAGACCCCATGCTAACCATTCTATGAGCGTTCGTCGATTTGTTTTGCATGCAGCATACAGCACAACACTATAGTAAAACTGAAGGCACAGGAAAGAAAAAAAAAAACACTCCACTGAAGACCTGCTGCCAAAGAATTATGCTAAATAAAGCTGGGAACACATAGATCATGAACGATTCCAACGTCCATGCTGGTCACTTCTCAGGAAGACAAAGGTGGGGCTCTCCAGACAGCTGACTGACTGACACGCAAAGCGCTTGCATAATTAAAACATTAAGTCAGCAGGTGGCGTCACCTGTGGAGCAATGCCAACAGACGCAAGAGCTTCCCTGACCCTTCAGGGTGGGAGATGCCCGGCCACTTTGCTGAAGTTGACGTCAGAAGAAACCACGATGACTGACTCTCCACAGAAAAACTGGGCCGAGGCGACGGGCCGGACCGGCAGCCAAAATTACCAGTCGGATCTGGATGGAGGCTGAAACATCTGCTGCATCAATCTCTCAACTGGCATCTCAATTAGCTCCCCTTCTGTTGAGGTGGAAACACCAGCTCTTATTTAGGCTCAAATCTGTAACCGAGTAATTAACTCAAGGAAAAGGCTGTGTAGGAAAAGATATTAACTCATCCATTAATCAAAAATAAACCAACATAATTAAATAATAGGGGAAAAAGGTGCAAAATGGAAAACCACCAAGTCTTACAATTTATGCAAACAATTTCAAAAGGTTATTCGTACAAATCAGATTTTCTACATCTACTTGAACCATGCATATGTGTAAAATCCAACTGCGCTGACCCCCCCATTTAATACACCCTCTTCCAGGAAAATCTGCAGAGACAGTGGCCCAAAAAAGCAGGCCACAAGCATGGGGTTGGACTGAAATGAAGAGTGTTTCTTCTAGGCATAAATTTCCCCAAACCTACAGCTGCCATTTTGGCAAGATGCAGCCCAATAAAAAGGGAATTTAATTTGCCTGGAAGGAGGAGGGAAATCTCCTGGCATAACGGCCCACGAGGTCCTTTATCCAGCACTCATCATCTCCACTCATTTCCAGGCATCTACTGAGTCCTGATTAGCGCACAGCAATTTTGGAGTAAGTGGCAGAGGACGGGGACCGAACTTAGTGACCAGCAGGTGATAAAAGGATAAAGGACGGAGTACCACTTACACTGCTGGAAGACAGCGGCCAAAATTAACTCAGCAGCGAGAAAAAAGAAATGCAATAAAATTATATATATATATATAAAAAAAACCAGACAATATCTTGATATTCACCATTCTCTTCTCATTAAATACACCTACATTCGACTTCATCTTCAAACGAGCGTCATCACCAATGACCGGTCACCACCACAATGATACATATGAACAGTCCAACGGGGCTTTGAAGGCGATGCTCCACAGGGATTCCAGGGTTTGCTTCCCTCTTAACAAAACCCACCTTAAACAGACATCAGCTGTACTCATTAAGTCTGCTGTCCATGTGAAGAGACTAATCCTTCACATATTGCATTGTCTGTGCCCAGGACATCTGTTATGGGACTGGGAGAAGAGCTACACAACCAGTACTCAAAGCGGCAGCCTGAACACAGCGGTTTCAACACCAGTTTCGTGCGGTCCCAGTGATCCCCGTCATTTAGCGTGGCATCGCCATGGTGCTCAGAGAGCTAACTAGCTGAACGGTGCACCATACCGTTTTAGCTACAGCCCTTCCGCACAGCCTCACGAACAAGGCCGTTTCCTTCAGAGGCATTAACAATTATTAAAAACAAAATTAATGCAGCACTAAGAAATAACCATTCATAACAAATTTAAAAACGGGGAACATAAACCAAAAATTAATTAATTAATTCTCATTTTCTCCGGTGACCTTTACAGATTGGTATAATTTGAATTCTATATAACAAAGTAACTAAAATGGCTCTCGGCTCGATTTTGGTGATTATTATTCCGTCTGGCACTTATATAATGTGCCATTTTTCAGTCATTTACCAAAGTGGGTTTCTTCGGGCATAAAGGCTTTCTTTTCTTCTTCTTCATAGCGTAATCAGGACAAGGTGGTAATCTGCTTCTAAAAGGGAGATATTTAAAGATAGCCGTCACCCCAAACCAGGCGGCATTTTAAGCCCAGCAGGGGGGCTACTCTTGACATCTGGCAAGTTTGGAGCACGGTTCTCACTCACAAGGCCAGACACACAGCCACGCTCACTCCTCATCCATCCCCTTCGCACTGCCTCTGCGTCCTCTCCATCTGGACTACAGGAGGAGCAGGAGGAACAGCAGGAGGAGCAGCAGGAGGAGCAGGCTCCTCCTGTAATTAAATCCTGAGGACAGGTTGGCTGCCACCCCAGGAAATGGTCCAGGGAGCACTGGGCCATGCAGTCTTTCAAACTACAGCTCCTTTAATTTGTTAGTAATTCTAATTATGGAAAACAATCAGCAGGGACATTAAGGCTGTCAGTGTCATGCTTAATCTACCTGTAGCTATAGACACTTATCTGTAAACACGAATAAACAATGATGGGTTTGTAAATTTATATATCATCCATCCATCCACTTCCCAAACCGCTTATCCCTCTGGGTCACGGGGGGGCGAAGAAGCTACAGGCACGAGGTGGCCAGGACGGGGAGGCCAGCCCATCGCAGGGCACACTCACACACCATTCACTCACACATATACACCTATAGGCAATTGAATAACTCCAATTAGCCTCAGCATGTCTTTGGACTATGGGGGGAAACTGGAGTCCCCACGATGACATGGGGAGAACATGCAAACTCCACACACATGTAACCCAGGCAGAGACTCCAACCCTGATCTCAGAGGTGTGAAGCAACAGTGCTAACCACTACTTAATATGTTTCTACATGATGATAAGCCCTGAATCAAACTAGGAAAATTCCTAGATTTCCTAATGGATAGAGACTGAAACCTACCAGCACCTTCCATGTGTTCTACGAAATCTGAAGCCGGGCATTAAGCTTGACCCAGAAACTGAATTGGACCTAGAGAAAATGCTGAGTAAATATGTTTGAAAGTCATCCTCCGGGGGAGCTCAGTGGGTGCTGAGGTCAAGCTCTCCCACAGGGTTTGTAATGTGTTTGGTTTGTGGCCTGGTTTGGATCAAACACACATTCACATTTAATACTCCAATGGAGTCTAAAGGAGTCTCACTTATAGGGGTTTGCATTCTCAAACGGAAGTGCAGGGGAGAAAAAGGGATACACTCCCATACCACATAACCGGCTAAACCACGCTGTAGCAACAAGAAATCACAGGGAAACCAGGGTGCGCCAAAGCTAGAGTAGGTAGCATTACCACCCGCCAACGGCTAGAAATTGGTCTGATCCGTTAGGAAGCAATAAAACCAAAAAGAAATGGGTTAAACCAGGCTGACTGACAATGCTTTAGTCCACTGGATTCTCCCTCTGCTCTGGGGTCTCCTCCAGAGTCCCAGATGGGTTAGCAGTTTCTACATTTAGGCTTTAATAAGTATCTTTGACATCCTGTAATTGAAAACATATAGGATGATACTATCAGTGGATATGAGAAGCAGAGGTGTGAGATTAGCGGAGATAGTTCATTGTCCTGCGTGATGATACATTCCATCACTGTTTGCCTTGCCTGTTTAATCAGCTGTGGAAAAAAACTCTGCCCTTTGAAAGGTTTTCTTTTTCTGAAAAATGAGGAAAAATACAGCGGCACCAAAGAGCTGATGCCTTCAAATTCAGAATTAAACCTTAGCCGTCCTGTTTTACCCCAGGGCAAACCAAAGCATGCTCAGTACCAAAGCACATCTATTTCTCCACACCGTACAGGTATGTGATCACCATAAAACGCTCTTTGATCGTTTTTTTTCTTATTTTGTTTAGAAACACATCTCCACATTTTACTGATAAAAATCAGCCAGTATAATATAAAATTACTTTACTGTTCTGCAGGGACTGATATGGACTCAAAAACACTTCCAATGGGCCATCCAGATAATCATAAATAAGGTTTAAAACAAAAGTTAAATCAAAGTATATAAGAGCATACAGCTGATTGATAAAGAAATGGGTATGCAGGGAGAGACGCTGAAGACCTCGAAAGGTTAAATCTAATGGCGTGCACTGAATAACAAGGAGCCCCTACAAGCAGCGGACAGAGACAGTGACGAGGAGGGAAAAACAATCATGGTTTGGGAAGATTTGGGGCGTGGGGTTGAGGCAGCGTTGGGGTCGGCCCCCTCACTCACCAAAGATGTTGGTGGAATGTCCCTTCTTAGCAAGGGGCTTCAGCTCATTGTGTCCCCAGCCGTACTGCCGGTAACTGCCCCACGCATGCTTCATCATCTGCAAAACAGTGGCCAGTTATTAAGACTCAGCTGGCTATGATAACTTTGAAACACACATTCTGTTTAACAGTTTCTTCATTATTTAAAAAGGATAAACCAATTCAAAGGCAATGGTGTCAGCGAGTCCGTTTTTCACAGCTGTAATTTATGACTCATTCTCTGTAGAAGTTTCTGTTTGTTCCACAAAAAAGAACACAGCAGACCCTGGTTGTTCTTTTCTTAATGATAGTTTCTGCAGAACGCAGCTGCTATCCAGGGAAGCACAGGCCCCAGATAGGAGAGATCCTACATGGGAACCATCACGGGGTGAACATACAAGCACCAGCACACCTAAAACTGCATATGTGAATTATGACAGGAAACATGTGAGGAATGGAAGCCTCATCATCGCGTTCCCAGCTTCCTGCCTTCCTCCGCTTCTTCCCCCCGGATCCGTCAAGCAAACGCACACAAGTCCCAGGCTCATTCAAACATATCACCCCACTGCTACTCCAACACAGCATATTTTAAAACCCACTCTCAGCTTTAAACAGTGCACAGTGCAGTGTTTACGGCCTTTCGGCTGCTATGCGAGATACCAGTAACGTTTTTATAAAGGCGTCAGGACATGGAGGTTTATGGTGACTAATGAAATATTTTCATAAACTAATAGTGCTAAGAAATTAATTCCCTGTAGCACTGGTGAGGGCGCGCCACCCTAGTTTGGGACGGCAACAATATGCTAGGCTCATAGTACTCAGACCTTCATGGGGTTGAAAAGGCGCTTAAAACACAACGCCAGGGACTGAACACACAAGGTGAACTTACAGGCATTTACGTAGAGGCTCTAATCCACGACACCTTTGGAATTTATTTATCAGATTGTGAAAATGGTTCAGATGCTAAAGCAAGCCAAGGCCGACTGAAAAAGAAAAAAAATAAATAATAAAAATCTCCTGGACAAGAATGGATGAAACCAGTCGCTGTGGGCAGAGAAACACGACAAAGCCAGAAGCAGAGGCCACAAGATAGCGGCACCCCAGCACCGGCCTCGCCAAGGGTGAAACTGGCGATACACACTTTAATGAAGACACCTTCAACCAAAGCGACTAACAACAGAAATTTAGCTGCTTTACTGCAAAAATTCTGGTTAAGATGAAGAGGGACCTGAACCATCAACCTCCACACAGCATACCTGCTATAGTACCTGCCTAATAACCAAATCTCCCCTCTTTCTTATTACTAAAATTACAATTAGTGCTAAAAAATACATATTATGTATCCCATATGTATAAACATGTACGGAATATTATGGATATATGTTTAAAGTCCACATTTTCAAGAGGAATTAAATGTCTTGCTCTTTACAAAATACACTCTTTGGTTCATGGCTGGGTGTTCAAAAGTAGTAAAAGAATTTCATCTTCTACTGAAAGGGCACAGTATGTAGTTTTTTTCAGAAATGCCAAAACAGTAATCTGGTCCACATCCAGGTTCCCCAGCCTGGGCCTGGGTTCTCCAATGGCCAGGAAGAAAGCATAGAGAGAAGGACAAGCCAGTCAAAAAGCCAGAAGCTATAAACCGCATATAGAAAGCACCAGCTACTTACTAAATAGAATTAGAATGGAGTCTTGCATATACACCTGACTTTCAAAGACTATGGAAGCATCCACAGTATAGGCAACACCACTGGCTATAGAGAGACCCAAAGCAGGCCTTCAGAAATTAAATTTGCTGTGAAGTGAGCAGAGTGGAAACTTGCCAAAATTCACTTGAACAGTCACCTTTAAAAGGTGAATTCACTCAAACTGGCTGGACTGGTAATAGGTGTCTGAATCAGCCTCCTGCCCTCCATCATTGCTTCTGAAGCCTCTCGAGAGCTCTGGCGGGTTTGGAAGGCGCTCTGTGCAGGCTGGAGCTATTCTGGGATTGGTGATGCGATGATCTGGATGGATGAAAGAGAGGGGCCAGCATGTCTTCAGAATGGGGAGGGGCCGGACCGCAAGAGCACGACTGCTTTGAACATACATTTCATATGAGCACCGAAGTGCGTCTGGGCATCCCGGGTGAGCCGCTTGTCCAAATGATTACTGTAATGAAGCTGCTGAAGGCTGAAACAAATCAAAGCAGCTCCCAGTCGAGGGGAGCGGGCCGATATGGCAGTGAGAAGACGTAGATATTTAATCCACATCCTTTGGCTTTCTGTTAACTTATTATTTATCATAATACTCATGCCTCTTGAAAAATTCACTTTCCAAGAAATGATTTGCACTTCTGGGTCTATTTCTGCTATTCCTAAAATGCAAGCAGGAGTGAGCAGCACTAGGGTTGGGTAACCTCCGCCTCCACGGATCCCTCTATGGCATCGTCCATTCATACATTTTCACGAGGGGTGCATGGTTTGACGATATTAGTATCGTGCTGCAATGCACATTCTATCAGTTGGAGATCTACAGCTCATACAAGCATCTCAAGTTTTATCAACGCACCAATAAAGCCGCAATAGCAAGCAGTAAGAGCAGCACTGGATTTGTTCATCTTTCCCTTTTACCGCCTTCTTCCAACCTGCGACGACACGGACGAGCTGGTCCCCCTTGAGTTCTCAAAATGGACACAGTGCAGACCATTATTTTCAGAATTGGTCAAGATATGGCACGTAATATGGCAAAACGACAAACCTTTAACACACCGCAAAATAAAAAGCCAGAAAGAGTAGAAAGAGAAACCAATGTTTCATGTTACGTAGCATGACCACATTTTATTTGTCGTTTACCAGAAATCAATGTTCATTTTCAGATGGTTTTCATA
>JAABNX020000001.1:49929545-49942255 GCA_015163995.2 Mormyrus lacerda | reverse complement strand
TATATATATATATAAAAAAGTCTACGCCATTTCAAAATTCTTGCTGGATGTTCATGCTTTGCAGAACTGCCCTAGATTAAAATCAGTCTGAAAAGGTACTTTGGTCTGTTTTTCTCTTTTAGGGATTTAGTTTAGGTTTTTTCTTTAAAAAAAAAAAAATAAATAAATAAATAAAAAAAACATTGTTTGGTTGTACTCTTCATTAACGGTCTTCAAAAGCCACATGGAAAGTAATCTTGATAGGATCATGGATTGTGATCCAGCCTGGGGGGGAAAAAAAAAAAGTGATATTTTTTTCATATCGCCCACCCTCACACTTTCAACAACGGTGTTTAGAAATGTGCACAGAAGAGACCAGCCACCCATGGACCCCCACCCGCTAGCCTGCCCGCCCACCAGCACCCCCGATTATAAAATCGCCAGGCTCGATCTTCACACCCACACGAACTTGACACCGTATCAATTTTCTCGCTTTCTACGGCCGGGTTCCGAAGGAAGAGCCAGCCCACTTGCAATTGCAACATCTTCAGCACATCCATCTATCTATACCTACTCCCCGGAACAAGTCATTTATAGACCAAAAAGAGATATTCCCTTACTTATGGCTCTCTGTACTGCAAAACAGAACTTAAGTACTTTAAAATTAAAAATGGCATATGGCACTATTGTGACAACAGCAGAAACAAAAGAGCTTTGTGTATTGACGGGTGGATGAGGCATGCATGAACGTGAGGGACAGGGCTTCTGAAGAGGTGATACTACAACAAAGTGACACTGACTGGACATCCCTGAAAGTGGCCAACGTTCTCAGGCTGACACTTGGCAAGGACAGACCACTACCTGCCGCACCAAAAAAGCAGCGTCAGATTCAGTATGAAATTAGACGTCAAATGCTGCTCCAACAAGCAATAAATGAAACTGCCTCGGTGGAGGAGGAGGAGGTGGGGTCAGCACCACATGTCCAGTCAATCTTGCAAGAGGGTTGCAGTTCCTTCAGTTCAGGATCAAAAGAGAAACCTTTAATACAGCTCTATGGAAAGATAAGCAGGGGGGACTTACTTTTGAGGTGGAACAGAACATTTCTGGAATTTCTGGAATGTTGAAGCTGCAACCGACAGTCAGTCAATCATAACCTCATTCAAAGACTGAGCATTCTCACATACCCTTGGTCCCTCACCCAAACCCCACCCACCCACAGAAATCTACACAAATAATATCCCACAATGCAGGTGTTTGGTGTGGCGACATTGGTCATTCATTCAGCATCTCCCAAAAGGTGAAAAGCCCATGTAGATGTTAAGGTTGCTCTTTGGGAGATGAAGGTGTGAAGTGAAGAGGCAGGCTGAACGTGGACCGAACGCAACCTTTGATCCATCTACTCCTCGCGGTCTTTCCCACGGACATCCCCCACGATGCTTTATCATAGCATGATGCAAAATATCTCCTGTACTTTACCAATAAAATCACAATTACAGGCTGCATTGATAAACGTCATTCAAGTAGATTTAGTTTATATACAGTGGGAGGAATGAAAACATAACTGAAGCATTAAATTTAAATAATAAAATGATTAATAAATTACTGAACTTTTTACTGCAATTGTTGACACAGAAAAAAATGCTTTATTGGTCCACACAATGCCAGGTGAAGCCATGATGAGTTACGAGCTTCCATGGAAACGATGAAAACACTGGGGCATCTTGGGACAAGCCTCTTCCTCCATCAGTTCTTCCATCACATTTGATTGTGTGTCAATCAAAAGGCTTCCAAGTGCCTTGTGAATTGGTGCTGCCCCATAACTGGCCGGCATAAGGTTAATCAGTACTCAATGCTGGGCAGCTTGACTCATGGAAATCACTACGTTCAACAGAAAGGTAACAAATGAAGATGGAAAGACAACTAACACTTAGACTTGTCAGGACCATAACTGGGTCCTATCCCCTTTAAGAAGAACATGTCCCATGATACAGGTTTTCTCCTTTAAACGCAGCCTGATATATAGACAGCCTGAGAAAAGGTCCAGCTGTCTGTCTCTTGGTTGCCCCCCCCCCCCCATTCCAGTCTTTGAAGTTCCTGGCCAGGCTAAGCTGTGCTCAGTGGAGTAGAATTATTACTGCCTGTTCCACTCAGTGACATTCATGCAAAAAGAAACATTAATGGATGGGGAAATGGGACCAGAATTAAGTGACTTTTTTAGAACACATTCAAAAAAAATAAAAACACCTGAATTATCTTCATTACGTGTTCCTCTTCACCGCAGTGAATGACATCAATCCAGAGTCTTCTACTGGACTAGTAGATATGGCCGACAGAGCATTTTCACCTCTTCCGAGAGCTTCCAGACGGCTCAGGGAGTGTCTAATAAATCATACATGGGTATGGGGCTGCCATTTGAACCCCGTCCCCCTTCAGTTATTCCTAGTGTAGGTGATGCGACAGCAGGAGTGTAATCTCAGATCCTGTGTTCATGCTCTGCTCTCCTGAATGGAATGCCCTATTCCATAATGGTCTTTGCACTATTCAAGTGATTTCCACTCCCTTCGCATCAAAAGATGCGGCTGGAATTCAGCAAAGATGAAATGCTTTTTCTGTTATCGTGACTAGTTCACCAGACTGATTTAGTAACAGTGACGGGACAGCAGTGAAGAACTGACATTTGGAAAGGCATCTCAATCAGGGGGAAACACAGGCACATTTTCTCAAAGCCGGCACACTCATCTGGGATGTGTTCAAAAGCACTTTGTGTAAACTCCACAGAAGAGAGCAGACACATTAAGAGGAAAAACGAAATAGATTCAATCTGGATTCTCCTGCATGGGCCATTTGCGCATCCAGCTGGATGTGGTGCGAGTGCGGTTCTGCAGGAGAACATGCCTTCACCAGGCGATGGGGCTGGTGCCCTGACTGGTGACAGTCCCATTAAAATAGGCATTATCCTAACCTGGCTGCCACCTTTATGGCCAGATCCATGGAGTTCTAGGCAATACTGCCACCAGACAGCCATAGTTTCCAGAACTCCCAGAATATTTAATATTTTTGCGAGGAGGCTGGATTCTTAAGATTTTGGTTGTAAGGGAGAAATATGCTCAGTAGCCTTTTCTCCACATTTCCCATAATTATAAATTTTGCAAAACTAACAATGACTAAGACTCCTGGAGCCGGGGAGCAGTCGCTCATTTCCAAGCAGTCTGGGAATCCGAAGACCGGTGCCAGACCTCATTTATCAGCAGGTCAAATACCTCAGAAAACATTAAATAATCCAAAATGAGTCACATGGTGATTTCAGGACTGTTGTATCTCCTGGTGTCCCTTACCTAACACTGAATTTTTAAGTTTCCTTGTCTAATAAAATGCTGTCTTCCATTTATTTTTGGAAAACACAGTGGTACAGCTAATGCACACAATTACAGAACTAATGGAACATGATGGAAAGAGCAAGACATCAGAATGAGAGCAAGCTTAACAGGCACAGCTCCAGATTCAGTCCGAGTTCCATAAGAGCTTATCAGGATTCAGGTGCTGAAACGTGCAGCACTGGCCTGCAGTCAGTCACATCCAAACCCAAAACGCAAATGAGAAACCTGCCAGAAACCTGATAAGTAACTCAAAGCAGTCAAACCATATACTTAGTGGAAGCATTTGAGCGACTATGTGAGTGTTTGTAGTGATCTAACCAGGCCATCTAACCGGTTCCAGCTGGTGGTAGAGCAAGTGCTCATGTAATCATAGACCACAAATTATTGTTAGGTTGGACACTCGTACCTGCCCATCCTTTGCCATCCTACCCATCCTGAAGAAAAGGAAATGGGAGCGGACTTTAAATCTCATCACAGCCTGCTGGGCGTCTGTGACCTGGCAGAGCTGGGGGCGGGTGGATGTTGAGCGATAATATAGGACAGGGTTAGAAACGGTAGATTAGCAGAGGTAAGAGGAGGAGTGACACTACAGAGTCTGTATTAGAACAGTGGGAAGCACCAGTGAGTCACGCAAGATGTAACTCCTAAGATACTGGATACAAGCACCAACATTCAGCACCTGCATCTGCCTCAGCAGCTATATTAGCTTCAAATCATTTTATGCTCCGAGGAGAACAGTGGCCTCTATTTGAAGACTGTCAAGAGCTCAAAGCCTACAAGTTCTGAAAGGAAAGAGCTTTTAGATCCTGTCTAGCACATAAAGCTGCGTCACAGGCCATCAGATCTCCCTCACATCGCCGGCCTAAAGTCATACCTGCCATGTAAGGATGCTTAAAGAGTTACGAGCTTAGGGCTTACTAATGCTAATGCAGTCACTGCCTCTTTAGTGTGACCGAAAACCCTGTTTCACAGTCACATACATAACCGGACAACTACAAGTAACAATGTCATACACAGCATTAAATTAATTCCCAAAAAATGTAATTTTGTGCCAACTCATCAGATTTGAATTCACTGTAAAATAGTATGACACCCTATATTTCAATAGCTGCCATTTTAAGACTACTTTACAAGTCTAATGTAGTATAAATGTTAAAAAACCATCAACCTTAAATTTCAATGACTCGCATATTCATCATGGATTTACCAATGGGGTTTGAGGAACACAATACAGAAGCTACAGTAAACTGCTGAGTGTTCACTTTCCAGTCCACAAAAAAAATAAAGAAACACGGAATGGATCATCTAACCCCTGCGGCACAGATGAGCAGCCAAAAAAAAGTCTCTGGGGACATCAGAGTTGAAAGTACCTGACATGTGACACGAAAATCCAAATCATGACGTTTTACCCTCAGGCAGAGCACATCTTAGCCGGCTGGAACCTGCATAGTTCGTAGAGAAAACATTTCTTCACATATTCCTTTCCTGTCTTTTCTGGTCTGGCCGCTAATGCTACAGCAACGCAGCCATCATACTCAGCACACTCAAAGTCAGGTCGGGATGGATGCTGCGGGGTTCCGTGATTGCTTAGCAATAGAGAAGCTGATGATGTGGCATTAACGCACAACACAGCAGAACGAATACAGTCCCACTGGACTTCAAATGCTGGTTACTGGCAGCCATACAAGGAGCAGAAGCCCTGCAGCTCAGCCATGTCAGAGTCTCTTATCACCCATGTTATGTTTGTTATTCTGAAAGCGATCACATTACATTGTTTATAGATCTTCTCATCGTACTCGGACTTTTTACTGCTTTGCCATTCTTCTGAAGCCTTGCTTGCCCAAAACCCTTTTCATTGCTTACATTGAAAGTTCTAGAACAGAACCATAATCTCAGCATCAAAGAATTCCTGCTGAGCGCATTGCCTGACCACCGGTTCACCTCGAGTCTGCCCATAAAGGTACAGCAGCAGACACCTGGTGAGTAGATCACCACCCATGTAACCCTGGAAAACGCTGCCAGCTTTCAGCTGGGGGAACATCTCCCCCCTGGCATTTTTTTTGCAGTCAAACACTTTGCTTCGCAACTGGACCAGAATGTATGTTCACAGAAAGATTACAGTAGAAATAAAGCCATTTCCTTGACCATCACTAAAGCGTAAGAGAGAAATATTATATGCACAGACATGCAAATCCATGGCAGGTCATTCACCAGCAGATTCGCATTATGACGCTCCATGGATGCAACACACTGAAAGTCAACAGCAAAATATATACAGAGAAACTGTCATGCTTGCTTTGTGTAGTATTTACAAATGGTGGGAAAGAGGGAAGGAAGGGCTGGAAAGAAGATTATTTATGCTGAATTCGCATTGCTGGAGTGTATCCACCCGCACTTCTTTCAAATCATCATTTACTTTTTCGACAATTGTCTAATTTAAGTTACTTCCATCTATCCGTGCCCTAAATTCCTTGTGTTCTGATCCAGTTTTATTCTTATGTGATGCCCTTTCCAGTTTTGCAAAGCCAAGCAGTAACAGTATAATTTTAATTCAGCTAACTAATCATATTCTTTCAGTATGTCACTCCGGTTCCTGATGATGTGCTACATTAGGGGTCTCCAAGTCCGTTCCTGGAGGGCTACTATCTAGTAGGTTTTCTATCCTGCCTGGCTTCTAATGAGCCACACCTGTTTTTGGGTCAATACCAGGAGCAAGTGTGGCTCATCAGAAGCCAGGCAGGATAGAAAACCTACTGGATAGTAGCTCTCCAGGACCGGACTTGGAGACCCCTGTGCTAACATCAACTCCCTGGCCAGTGTAAGCCTTTCCGCTGTATATTTGTTGCTAGCTCCAGTTTTTTTGGCAATAATCAAATTCTCCAAAACTGTAGAAAAATAGCCAATGTTCGTATCCCTGCCGTGTGGAACACACAGTAAATGACATCCGAGGCCAATCTCTGATCTCCAGGGGTTGTGATTAATTTTGAAGTTCTGAAGTTTAAGCAGAGAAGTTCAAAACGCCTTTGAAGATGTGCAATGGGCAGAGGCATGCAGAAAGCAAACCGCCCATACAATTAAATATATAATTAAATTTACAGCAAATACACTGACCTCTACATTCAACCGCTACCTCCACACATACAGATTAAGTTAAAGTTAAAGGCAATGGGAAAGTAACCTAAAAGTGCACCAACCCATCATCAAAACACAAAGGGGGTTAAAAATGACCCCATTACACCAGGAAATTGTGAAGCATCCATGAACGGCGAAGGCATCACACAGTGCGTCTGGTAGTGGGGTGTCGCAAGGCCTAGACGCTTGGGAAAAGCCTCCCCAAAGCCACGCATCTTAATAAATGCCTCCATCTCAAACAGAGATAAATGAAATGGTCGCGCTGGTGACAAAGTTAAATTACCTACACTCTTCAGCCTCCAGACTTGATGAACAAAAAGGTAAATAAAAGCACTGAATTATACAGCAAATGACATTTAAACCACCCTGTGAAAACAGAATTTCCAGTAATTTATTGTGACAGAGAGACAGCAAGTAATTGGTTTTCAGACCACGGTGAAGCGGTAAGACACGTGTAACAGGATCGGTCTAATGGAGGGGATCCAATTAACACTTTAATGGGATTCATAACAGGAGTCATGTCTGGTCTGCACTCTAAACGGATTGGTGAACCCGGAGGGTACCAGACGAGCCCGAGGGGGGAGATGGGGTTCGTCAGAAATGGCTCATCCACTGAACTGCTGCAGCGATGGATTCCCACAACATGACCCAGGTGCAACAATATACAAAACATCTGCAGCGATTTGGGGAACCTGCTGAAAAGATGGCCAGGCATTACGGCATAAAACCCCAGTCACACTCAGGTTACATCTACAGGCAGGATCCTGGAGACCATGATTTGATGGCTACCGACTGACACTGGACAGCATATTATATATGGACTTTTTAAACACGCAGAGAGAGAGAGAGAGAGAGAGAGAGAGAGAAATAGTACCAAGACAGCTAATGGGATCAGCATAAACAGCCTCATATGACCGATTTGTGCTCCTAATAGATACCTTCATTCTGTTACCGCCCTGAAATGATCTTTCTTCAGCCCCAGATCAGTAAAATAAACTCCTAGGTGTCTCTCTGTAAACTACTTCTATATCCTTAAACTAAGTATGGTGAGCTAAGACTGACGGATCCATCAGCAGACCGAATAGAACGCGACCCATGGAATAGTTCCGTCAAATGGGTTGCCAAGTGGTTTGAGCATCGTCTATCCCCCTTTTCTTCCCTCCACCACATACTTGGTTCCTGAGCAGCCATCCTATATACAACTTGGAAATCGCCTGATCCTTAACTCCAGGAGCTTGTTGTCATGACAACTTGGGGCTTACAGATGAAAAGAAAAAACGTTTAGGTTAGCATCCATGAGAAAGCTGGTAAGCGCCTGATAAATCGCAGAATATACATGCCTTGAACACTATACAGGAGCAGACATCCTATTGATTTCATCTCTCCCAGCTTCCGTAAATAAGATTAATGTCCACAAGGGCTACATCTCACTCACTCCTTTGCAAAACCAAGAAGATACCTTCTCGTTTTGTAAGGCACCTTTAGATTACAGCATGCCCCCACTGATGCCCCAGCTGCCTTGGATCCAGAGCTACTTGAGAACCCAGTAGATAGCTGTGTGGCTGCCATGTGCTCAGGAACCCAATAGGGGACCTTCATATTAATTAAAATGTAAATGTTTATATTTGACAAACATACAGTCTCTTCCCCAGGTTATGATGGGGTTACGTTAACATATCGTAAGGTGAAAATGCAGTAATACGGTACAATCTAACAAACATCACAGCCTACCTAGCCTGTTATAAACATGCTTAGAACACATTACCCATCCTAAAGCCAAAATATTGTAACATGTACCACCATAACGCAAAGAGTGTTTGATTCCTATTTCGCGGTTGCCATTTGAAAATGATCTAGAGGAGCTTTTTGAACATTTCAATCTGCCTGCTGCTCTTCAGTGTGCTTCTCTCATATAAATGATCTATAGCGTTTCTTTGCACTCTGGATCTAGTGTAGGGGCCTCATCAGCAGAGAACTGCTAGAGAGAATCTCACGCCTGGGAAACAAACAGTTAAACATAAGGGGTGAATTTAACTGAATTTAACTACAGCAAAGACACCTCCCTGAGAAGAAATGGACAATTTTGAACAAACCGCACCGAAATAGACTGGTCATTTCACTGCCCTTGTCAGGACATGTGCACAGGGTGGAACAGAACACAGCTGCTTCATAAGAAGTACATAAAGCCACAGAACAGAGTCTCAGGCCCACAGCTTAAAAAACAAGCAGCTTAATCTCCAGTGGCCATCACATCACAGGCATCTCCACCTACAGCACATGGATTTTTCAGTGGAAATCTAAACAGCAAAGTAATTAGCTGGGAAAGTTTTAAAGGTTCAGAAAACCTGGTGCTATCCTGCAGAACATACCATGTACAATGAATCACTATACTTTCACCCCCCCTTCCCCCCAAGCCCCAACAGAAATCTGCTGGACCACTACTGTACCTCTCTGATCTTGTCCCGCTTCTCTCTGATCTCGGGGTCACCGGGGTCACCATCATTGATGCCCACCAGCTTGGGCATGGGCACAGGGGGCAGGGCTCGAGCGCCGGCCTCCTTCTTGAGGTCCTGGGCCACGCGGTTCTTCTCCGTCTGGATCTCGGCCCGCAGTTCCTCACGCGACTTCCTCAGCTTTTCCTTGGCCTCCTCTAAGGCCCGCTCATGGTCCGCCCGGATCTTGGTCCTCAGGCTCTCCTCCTCCTCCCTGTGGAGGTGGACGGCCTGGCATGAGTTCCAACTAAAAACCAGCAGACCTAGTCAGTTTGAACCAAACCAGCCAGCATTTCCCACCGAAGGATCACTTTCTTATCATTGAGAAGTTTATTAATTGGTGTTTAACTGGTATGAAATCTACTGCTTTCAACAGGAAGAAAAGAAAAATCTACTTAGAAAGACCTCAGGAAATTTTTATTGGTGTTTCCACTAGGTCAGAAACGAAGTTTCGATAAATGGGATTTTAAAACTTCACCAAATACCACTCACAAACTGCTCTTAAAGGATTTCCTACAAGCAGACATATTTTTAATGGGTGTCTTAAGCCCTAACAACTCAAGATGCACCAAAACAGACCTTTTGTTAAAACAGGAAAAAAATGCTGTAACCCCATAAAACCCCTCAGCAGAAGTCTAGTGAGGTCTGCAGATATACACGATTTTCTGTAGCACCCCTTCTGAAGTGGACAGACATGTAGACCAAGAACGTGCTTTTCAGTCTCATGATAGACTATGAATATTATTTTGAGTCATTGTAGAAGGTCTGACTGCTTGGGAACTATTTATTCAGGAATTACATATATCCCTTATAAAAAGTGGCAGAGCCTGGGCATCGAAGTGCATGAGGCTCCTACTGACAAGACCAAGCAGAAACAAAATCACATTTCCATCACTGCCCATAACAATAGAAACTCAATCCTGCAGATGGGTTGCAATGAAACTTGAGAAAAACAAATCACTCACAAACACACAGACAATATAAATATATAGATATAAACAAACAAACAAACACAGACAAAAATAGGAGACACCTGACTACATACCTACAGGAACTTGACATTCCATCTTACATTCAGAGGCATCGATATGAAGTTAAATCTCCCTTTGCAGCTATAATAGCTGCCACTCTTCTGGGAGGACTTTTCACAAGACTTTGGAGCGTGTCTGTGGGAATTTCTGCCCATTCTTCCAGAAGAGAATTTGTGAGGTCAGGCATTAATATTGGACGTGACAGCTTGGCTTGCAGTCTCCATTCTAGTTCATCCCAAGGGATGAGATCAGGGCTCTGTGTGGACCAAACTCACCCACATTCATGCTGGAACATTCATGCTGGAAGAGAAAATGGCCTTCCCCAAACAGTTCGCTCAAAGTCGGAAGTATAAAATTAGACCAGAGGTGCACCAATCCATACCTTTTAGACCTTCAGGTATCGGCCATATGTGACCGTTCCACGTCCGATACTTTAGTTTCAGTAGTCTTGTTCAATCGATTTGTATAATCAATCGCATGACGACAATTCTCTCATTTCAGATGTGATGTTGCAGCGTTCTAACTGAACAGTAATACTGCCACTCAGCGGGTATGAGGGCAGTGATTTCCGCCTGCCGTGACATCATATGCAAACCCTTTGCAGTAGGAGGAGCACAAGAACATCAGATAAGACTGAAGGTCTAAAAATGTTTTACACTTTTAATCACTAAATCCTAATTGTTGTTAATTGTCATCGTTGTGTACTGTGCGCTGTGGTGTGTCAACAACAAAATGTGTCCTCTGCATTTAACCCATATATGACAATGTGACATAGCAGGGGGCAGCGCCCGGGGAGCAGTGCTTGGGGGAGGTACCTTGTTCTGGGCCAGGCTCAGTGGCACCTTGCTGGTCGGGGATACGAACCTGCAATCTTTCAATTATGAGAGCGCTCCTCTAACCATTAAACCAGCACTACCCGATTTGCAATCCTTGTAAAAACAAAGCTTTGAGATGCTGAAATAGCTTTTAGTGGAAAATCTCACTAAACCCACATGCAATTGTGCAACCCAAGTAACATGCAAAAAAAAAAAAAAAAAAAAAAGGGGATGGATGATTTGAGTGTCGCTAGCTTGGGCTGTTTTGCACACTTGTTGCAGTTTGTGATACACTTCATTGCGATAGCCCCTTGTGTAAGTGAGGCTCTTGCCAGTAGGAGACAAATTGTAGAGCATTTTAAGCATTCGCCACCTGTGTATCCTCTCTGGGAAGATATTCAGATTGAACTGCAAATGCCTCAAAAACACTTAACACAAGATGTGCCAACGAGGTGGACGGTACATTAGGCTACTATAAACAAAGATTTTTTGTCCTACATTTTTTCATTTGCATTTACTATATAAACGTATTAAAGAATGAATATTCTTATACAAAGTTAGTTCCAGCCAAGAAATGTGATTAGGAGTCATAGTATAGTATAACCACACTCAGACATTTCATATCAGCTGTATCAATCTGCATTGCAGGTGTATCTTAAAACCATTACATATGCCTATTTCCACCGACACGGGGCCAGTGCTGCACTGCCTATCACGCTGGCTTCGTGCATTTTGAGAACCTCTCAAAGCTGAATGTAGGCGGAAGTGAGAGTAAAGTACAGGTTCATATGTACTCCGTTTGGTTGGGTTTAATTTGGATCTGTTTCAGATTAAGTTTTTAATAAGCTGCCGACCTGGGAAAAAAAGTTAAGAGTACGACTCTCTGTTCTCTGTCTCTACTGCCTGTATTCATTTTTGTCTCCTGAAAGGCTCCATCTGTGTTTGCACGAGTGCACGAGTGAGCTTATTCCTCCTCCTCACTCGTGTTACCACTGTCCCTTTAAGGACTGTGCAATACAAGAGTCTGCTAATAACTGAACTTTACTGTCCGCATCATGATCTCTTCACCACTCGAGCGCCACAATATTTTATTTATTAGACCTTCGGTATGGTTTTAATTTACAATTAACAAAGTTATTCCGCTAATAAGCTGGCTAGTTGTTTCACTGTCAGCACTGGCAATAATAGACAAACTATATTGGTTATAGACTAAATATTCCAGGGATGCGGAAGGTTTGGACAAAACAGGCAGACCCACTTTTGCTGATGTTACGGGAACAATAAATTTTTTATTTTTTTGCAGAGGCCCATAAACGGTTAAACAAACAAAACATGCTGTATCTTAGTGTTACCTTATAAATGCTACTGGATGAACTGCTGTTTAAAAGCAACAACATACTCAAAGTCATGCGGTTGTATTCTAATATATCACAGCTGTGGTTATCTTCTGTATACACTATCCATTATCTATACTCATTGATGTTGTGAAAGTGCACAAACGCAACATGATAATCGCTACAAAATACCAACGTTCAGGTAACGCAGATTTTTACTGGGTATCAGCCACGCACATACATTACATCGCTATGCGGCTCTACGTGCATTACGATCAATCACCTGTCACATCAATGCGCAGATCAACGCTACGTATCATTCATATCATAATGCGATGTAAAATTGTTCCTCAGTGCCACTAAAATTAAAAGTATTAAGCATGACAGTCAAAATGGTTAGATACACTATATTACCAAAAAAATCAGGACACCTGAATTCAATGATTTGGAGGGGTCTCAATATTTTTGGCAAAACCCAGATGGATAATGCGGTATAGATAATAGATAGTGTATATTGTCAGTATGTCAGTGTAAGCATGCTCCTGCGGTA
>JAABNX020000001.1:49884775-49904292 GCA_015163995.2 Mormyrus lacerda | reverse complement strand
TATATGCATACATTATAACGTCCTTATTAAATCTGTTTTTTACCTGTGATTGCAGACAGATTCAAAATTTATTTTCAGTATGTCATAGTCCGTGAGGGGTAAATGATCGCACATGAAGAGGTGTCCATTAGTATCACCAGTTGATAACAGTGAGGGAGGGCGATGCTTTTTGAAAACTATGCTGACCACCGTAAAGCAATTCGTTTTGATGTATCGGGGCCCGGTGGATAAAGTATTAGAATAATACGGAACATTATATTTTAGTAGTGTGTCTGCTGCTGTGTAAAACAGAATGTAGCAGAGAACGTGGCATATCAGTGATCCATGTGTCTTGACCTGGTAATAATTAGGATGAATGTGTGTCTAAACTGAAAGAGTCCCTAGAACAGGGTTCCCTAATTCTGGTCTTGGAAGGCCAAAATCCAACACAGTTTGCAGATTTCCATGCTTAAACACATACTAAACCTGGTAATTAGTTGATTAAGATGTATTTAAGCAAGGAAATCTGCAAACTGTGTTGGACTCCAGGACTGGAATTGGGGAACCCTGTCCTAAACAGACTGATATTCGTTGATGTCACTTATACCTGCAACAGAAGATAACTAACTAATACCTTTTTCCTGCAAAATCTCCGTGTTTGATGTTAATGAATAATAAAAAACAATCCAAGTAATTTTATACAACATTAAGAATTTGCTGGTCTTGAATGTTTTTTTTTTTTTTTAAACCCTGACCTTTACAGTCCTCATCTTTGCGCAGACACGTTGGTTATCATTTGGAACTATGATGCATATAGAACCTGTCAGAGATTAATAATATGGTCCTGACAGAATATAATTATCATGGGGATATGATTGGTTCCTGGTAAGGGAATATTATAAAGACTGTTCCCTGTTTGAACTTTGACGGTTGGTGAGACTAATTGTCAATGATGGTGTCCAGGAAAAAAATCATAACCTCACAACATGTCAATAAAAGAAAGCAAACAAGCCAGCCCTGCATGTGATGCCATGATGTCCTCTTTAAACAGACACTGTATGCTAATCTGGCCAGTCTAAAACATAGACGTTTGAGGCGAATTCGGCCTCACTAATGAAGCTGGCATTACAAGAGGGACCTTCTTCAGCAGCCAGTGAAAAACACAGGCTATGAACCCAAGATAAAACAAATAACCCCATCTACATATAGTCACAGCTTTAAAAAAAGGCTAGTGGTCCTGATGATGTGAAAATTAAAATATATTGTTACAGATACTTCCTAAAACATAAATAAATATACATTTCCCCCAAACTACAGTATATGCATGAAATCATCTAAGACGGGGTAGAGTGCATGTTCTAGGAAATCAGAATATGAAAAATATTAAACGTTTTAACACCACTGTCTCGATCTGGTGGTGGAAAGCGGTATTTTATTTACTAGTCCTGGAATGGGCCTTTGTAAGAAACCGCCTTTGGAAGAAAGTCTTCTCTGCCCTTCCTGTAGGGAGGGAAAGGGAAGAGCTGTCACGAAGTTTAGTTTTCTGAGAAGATGTTCGAATTAATTCAAGAAACTTATGCGCAAACAAAAAATAACCCGTAGTCGTGATTTGGTGTAATCTGTTGAATATGATTAGCATCATAGCTTTTAGAATCAACAGAGATCCAAGAGTCTCTAAGATGTTTACAACTGCGAGAAACTTCAAGGTTTCCGACCCTGGATTATCTCGCCGGTTAAATTTTGCATATCGTCGTTGCCAGGGTAATACCTCGTATGTGCACATATATTATATACTGAGCAGTAGTTCTATGCTGGAACGTCCAGCGGGGCTGTATTTTGTACAGATTTTCAATTGAATTTACGCTTTTGATTTAACTATGTTGATTGAACCAGTGTCACCCTCGCTAGTGAAGATGGCTTTAAAAAGGCTGGAAAATCTGCACACATTGTGGTCTGCCATGGACAGGGTTTCCACTGACGTAGGGCTGATGTACCTATAGGCAGGTCCATTAATACCCGTCACACAAACCATGATGCAATAAAGAGGTAGACGCACTTCCTGGAAGGATTTAATGAATGAAGAGGGAATAGTGTTAAATTTGTTCCAGGCTATTTTATTGGCGCTTCGATGGCATCCAGGATCATTACTATTCCGAGATGAAGTTTTTGTGCTAACAATCAAGGTTCTGACGTGTGACAGGAGGACCCAGCAGCCTAGCAAAGCACTAATCCGGCATCAGCAAAGGCTGTTCTAAACATCATTTTCCCACACAGCAGCCAATTTATTTTGCGAATTTGGGATGATTTGACATATGGAAAGTAAATAAACTGCATATGAACGTCTTGGAATCCGGGACATGAAATATTAAGTTTGACATGAATGAAAATAACGGGAGACTTTCAGGTATTTTAACGAAAATGGCATAGTAACGTTTCACTAAACGACTTATACCTTGTAATAATTAGCAGATAATTATTCCCTGTCTCACCCGTCTTCTATAAAAGCTAATAAGAAAACAGTTATTTCCCAGGTCCTATTTTGGAGCGGCTGCTTTTCAGAACAATACTGACATCACGCGTCAGCATGAGGAAAGACGGCTACAGACTTCATAATACTTAGGCGGGTCTCCGAAGCAATTACAGCTAGAGCATGGTACATAAATATTAACAAACAGACTGGTTTCTAATACAAATTATTTTAAAATAAAATTTTTTACATTACTCAAATATTTATTAAACAGCAACATGGAACACAGCAATTGTTCACAAGCTTTATGCAAACACCACCTCACACATAACATATATACAAGCTGAAATTATTTCACATTAAAACCGTTACAACTTACACTAGAACTCTCAGCTCATGACAAATAGCAAAAACATAACCATACTTAACCATGGTTAATGTATAATATACATGCTGAACCCGATTGCAAAGAAACTTTTCAGGCTATAGCATCAACCATGAATCGCACATGAGATTAATAACCAAGCCTTAGGAGAAGTACTTTAAACCAGAGATGGTGCTAGAAAAACAATATAGTGTTTTTTATGGAAACTCATAAATAACTGGGTCCCTTTTATAAGTGCAGATATCTTTTTTGCAGATCTGAGGCGCTGCGGTCTTTCTGGACCCGTCTCCCAACGTGCTCGAGGAGCATCTGTAGGTTCCGCAGCACTTTCATTTGCTCAAATGCCAAAGATAACTCTGAGGTCAGCCAGCGAGAGTTTGGTGAAGGAGTCGCTTGTACCCGATAGCACCTTCTTTGCCAGCTCTTTCTTCTTCTCCTGAAGGGAGGAGATCTTTTCCTCCACAGTACCTTCACAAACAAACCTTGGGGAAGGAACATTACATGAAGCATTTCGACAAGCATTTCACTACTGGGTTCAGACTGATTTTAAAATGATATATATAACTTCGGCTGTGAAATGGGAATTTCCTGATGTATGGGAAGGTCTTAACCCCAGGTGGTGAGGCTTCCTGCAGTGAGTCACAGACCACGCTGAGAGGTGAATCTCTTCCTCATCCTGGGTTACGCTGTTCTCCTTACCTGTGAATGGTAACGTTTCGAGTCTGGCCCACCCTGTAGATGCGGTCACAGGCTTGGTCTTCCAAGGCCGGGTTCCTGAACGCAGGGAACACGTGAAGGGATCTTCGGTGCTGGAGGCTTACTCAGTCGATCATTTAGAGCCAAGCTAGTTTTCCTGATCTCTCCACTACAGCTACTTTACTTTGGTCCAATAAAACTGATTGTACTGTGGCTACCTACATAAATCCATTCAAAACTACCTCCGGAGATGCTGTCTAACAGTAATAGTTGGGGGGGGGGGGGAGTATGACTCTCACCAATGCATGTCCATGAGGAAGAGGTGATTCCCACCAACCAGGTTAATCCCTACACCTCCAGCACAGAGCGAAACCAGCATCACCTGTGGTGGAAATTCAAGGAAATCATTACCCCTGCAACGCACAAGACTGTTCAGAGGTAATACACAACACAAAGGAGTAACTCTATCAAAGTTTATTTTAGGCTATCTGGGGATTTGAAAGATATTGACTCATTTCACAGAGAGTCTTGCTGCGACACAGATAATCTGGACCTGCTATAGTGTCCAGATATACCAGAGGACAGTGGTGGCGTTTACTACCACTCAAACCATGCCATGGTCACTACACTGGGGGGTAAAGGGTCCCAATGTGACTGTCAGTAGGACCCCAGAAACAAATCCACAGACTAAAATGGTTTCGTTAACTTTGGCAATAGGTGAACCGCTTCATAACTGGCAGGTTAACAGTTCTTGGGGCACTCAATTTCAGTTTTATTAATTATTGCAGAAATGATCAAGCTATAGTGCTATCACCAAAACACCCTGAACATGTAACGGTCATATGGGCAGGTTGGTACCAGTGGTCCCTTGGGGTCATTGTTGAACTCCTCGACCAAATCCATACGGCGCTTGGGGTTGACCTTCCCATCTATGACCGCGAACCGCAGGCCCAGCTCCCGCAGATGAACAGCCACTATGTGCAGCATACTGGTCCACTGGGACACGATCACACTGAGCGTGGGGAAGGAGGAATGTCAGGCATCGCTACACTAATGTGTATGGGAGCTTTCAGCAAACAGACATGCGGTTCTAAAAGTACAGAGAAAGGGCATGTCTGCATCAGCCAATCACAGTCAACTATGAACCCCTCTCATTGAACGAAAGCCACACTCTGTGGTAAAGGGTTGGTGACGGGTCCGGAAGGCTGTCCTCAGCCACAAGAGGAGACATTTTTTTCCACAACAATAATGGCGTTCAAAGGCAAAGTAGAAAAACCCTCCTCATAACTTTTTATTTTTAAAGTCAGATTTACTTACCATTTCTGGGCACTGTGAGCTTCCCTTATTTTCCTGAGCTCTGACAGAACAGCAGCAATCTGAAGGAAAAAAAGGCATCAAACACTGTATGAGAAAGTGACGGGAGGCTGTGCGGCCGGCGATGGAACGAGAGTCGGACCTTGGTGCTACAGCTAGTGTCCTCAAACAGGCTGGAGCGGAAGCGGTTTCCATTCAGGGACACCATGTCTGCGGGGTTGGGGTCAGAGGTGGGCTCGGAGAGTGACAGGGCACCCAGCTGCTCCTCCAGGGAGAGTGCGATGCCGTCTCCCTGCAGCTCCGACTGATCCAGGGTCTGCGAGAGATGGGGCGGTGGCACGGGAGGCCTGCTTGTTAATCGAGTAACGAGGAAGTGGTATGGTTAAGCTGTGTGTGCGTTTGACCATGTGACCTTCTTCAGCAGGGACAGGTGGCAGCAGCACTGCCTCAAGCGCAGCAGCAGGGACAGGATGTGCACGGCACTGGAGCTGGAGGACGAGGCTGTCTGCGAGGAGGCCACTGGAGGGACACCAAACTCACGGGCCACTGCACTCCACAGCAAAACGTAATTTCACTCTCCATATGAATGTATGTTGGCATTTAAAAAAAGTCTGACTTAATGATTATAATTTTCCTTTGTTGAATCATTTAGAATACATCACATATAGAAGAGATGTGATCTTCCCCCCCAAAAATCGACGTTTACCTTTCTGAAAGGGATTCGTCTTGACTTCTGCTGTTGAATCGTCTCTTTCGTGCCTCTTGAGGTAAGACTGCAGTGTTGACCTGTAAGACAAGGCCAAAGCAACGCAGAATCCTGATATTACCAAGTCGTTTACAAGGGTTTCAACAGAATATATTTCTCTCTGATACTTGGCGACATCCTACTTAGACTGAGTAAAGATGACGTCATAAACAGCCTGTTCATCTTCTGACAGCTTTAAGTGATGGACTTCACAGACTCGATCCGGAAGAGCGACCTTTAGTAAGAACGCATTAATAAAGCTTTAGCATTTACAAGCTAACGGCTACAGCCTGACAAAACAGTCACTGTTCTCTGACCAGCGGTTTGCCATCCGAATCCAGCTCGCCCTTGGTTCTGCGCAACAGGAGGGACTGGGTCAGGATGTTCAGCCTTTCCCCACCCCTCTTGGAGCCGTTGTCCACCTGGGCCTTCCATAGCTTATACTCGTCAAACGGAGAACATCTCAGGAACCTGCAATGAGATGGAGCTTTACTTCCACTGGCTGATGGACTGATAGGAGGAGTGAGAAACAGAAGCCATTGGTCATCTTACTTTAGCAAGGAGAACATGTCCAGCAGGTTGTTCTGGACTGGGGTCCCAGTGACGGCCCAGCGTGCCTGAGCGCGTAGCCTGCACACAGCTATGGAGGTCTGCGCCTTGGGGTTCTTGATGTTGTGGGCCTCGTCCAGAATCACGCGGGCCCAGACCACACGCATCAGCGGGGGCAGCTTGGCCGGCTGGGTAAACGAGAGACTCAAGGCTGTTCATTTCACTTTAATGGAGACAAAAGGCAATAAAACATCTGTTTATCACAGGAGGGACACGGCGCCACATGCTTAATGTCCAGAAAGATCTCCTAATCCCAGAAATCAGTCGAGTTCTTGAATTTAAATGGCTCCTATATACAGACCTCATCTGCAACGTCCTGACTGGGCTTCTGCGGATCTTCCTTCTCGACGGGAATCTCCTTGGAAACCAGGCTGTAGGTGGTAATCACCACGTCGTGTTCTGCGAGACTAGAAGATTTGGGGAGGGGGGTGAGCATTGCGGTGGCACTAGGGCATCTAGAGTAACATCAGGACTTGGAGAGCACAGGTCGGTCTGCAGCTCTTACACGCGTGTGCTCCGCTGGCGGTTGGGCCCGTGGTACAAATACACACTCAGCTGGCCCCTCTTCACGCGTTTCTCCATTTCGTTCTTCCAGTGGTGGACCAGGGAGGCGGGGCAAATGATCAAAGTGCCCTGTGAGGCAACCAGTGATGAGTCTGTGATGGCAGACGTCGAACCGAGAAAAGAATGTCAATACAGGGTCAGCCCAAGGCATAAGAGTCCTAAGCAGCTGCTTGGGGCCAAGGGGCCTCCAGGGGCCCCACTGGCCACCTGCCCAACCTGACAGAAAAAAAAAGGAAGATGACAAATGACAACTAGGGGCACTTTTTCACTGCGCCAGGTACTTTTCATATTTCGGAACAGGACCTAAGGTACGGCGGTACTTCTTGTGTTGATTTTCCAGCTGCATAAAAAATAGTACTGATGCTAAATGACATCACAATGCAAGGTGAGGTACTGAATTTGAAAAACGGCTAGTACAGTATATAGGGCTGGATGACGTACGATATTAAAATTAACATTACATTTTACGCATATGCAATTCTGTGTGTGTGTGTGGGGGGGAGTTTCGTGAAAACATTTAATCGCATAGGAAGCAAAAGTTATCAAGCTTTGCATTTTAATAACTTCATTTTTATGATAAAAAAAAAAATAAAAATCAGTTTAACGTTTACCTCCCCTGCTTTTGTTTTGCTTTGCATGAGCTCTGCAAGCCAATCATGATCATTTTCATGCGTGCCGCTTAAATTATTCCTAGACGAGTTTGTGAGAAATTTATTTTGCTTTTGTTTTGGCTTTATAAATATCCCAGTATTTATTGCAACAAAATCATGTGGCGAGATTTGAAATTTTTCAAATAGAATATTATAACAAATACACGGTTTTACTTGTCATGTCATTCACATCATGTTGAATCTGTTATTCCGACCAGATTATTAAAGCTTGGGTTCTCTTCATTTTTCCATGCATAAATTATTATTATTATTTATTTTTTATTTTTTTTACTTCATTTATCATTGTTTTCAACTACGCTTTTTCAGGACGGCAGATGTCGCATGATGAAAATCGACAATAAACACATTTGCAAGTCCCATCCTAAATTCCCTTTTCCATTCATTCACGATCAGGCAAAGTACCAGTACCTAGTGCAGTGGAGAAGCACCACAGGTTAATCACAGTTGAGGGTTGGGCCAGTCCTGCGCCAAAATAGTAATTTACCTAAAACTAAACAAAAGCTGGTGATCGCGATTAAATATCGAGGGTGTTACCTTCTTTGGAAATCCATTCCTCTAGTTTATCATCCTTTTCCTTTTGCTTTCGGGCCAGAATGAGTGCGATCATGGTGAGAGTTTTTCCCAAACCCATGTCATCCGCTGGGAAGGAGAGCGAGAAGGGAAAAGGGAAGCCTGAGAACCGTGGAAGAGCCCTGACAACCTTCAGCAGCACCATCTAGGATCATCTGCAGAGACTGGAATCTCTCAGAATTTACCCAGAATCCCTCCACAGGGCTTCTGTGTCTCCCTCCAGCGCAGCCAGGCCAGGGCACGCCTCTGATGGGGGAGCAAAGGCACCTGAGAGGAAACAAAAATAGGATTTTGGAGGGGGGGGGGGGATTTAAAACGGAATAAATGTCCAATAGAGTAGACAAATTAGTACGTATCCATGCAGGAAGCTGAAGGATGAAATGTATGGCGGACATTAAGGGCCAGTAATTTCCCTTAAGGAATGTCAGCAGCAGCATGTTCCTGCTTGCATTATATTTTCTGAATCACACTGCTGACGAATGAGAGAAAAGCGAGGGATTCCTGCTTTCTTCAGGAAACGGGCACCGTCCGCGGTACCTTAACACCACGGGGGTCCTTCTCCTCGCTGTCCGGCCCGGGGCAGGACTCCAGCGAGTGGTGCAGGTGGTCAATGGCCTCCGTGGTGGCGTTCCGGGCCGCCAGCAGCCTGCTCTCAGTCATGTGGCCACCGTAGAAAGCATGAACCTGGGGGTTCACTGGAGATACATGGAGATACGTGATCGTCACTGTCATCGCCAGTTTAAGTGAAGGAACTAGAAGACACGCCTCCATCCTACCAGCCCCATGTTTAAGGTCACTTCACCTATGATGGCTGCAAATGCAAACGTTGCCATAGATGTCTAGTCATTAGACAGAACTAAAAACCTTGCTGTTTTGCTTATTATTGCTGGAGAGACTACAGTCCACTCCCCCCAGCTGACGTACCTCCATACGTCTGCGGGTAACCCTGGCTGAGATCGAGCCCCAGGGCACTGGGAGCAGCCTGGACAGGGACACAGGGTCCAGGAAGCAGGATGGTTCCCCCAAGCCGGCTGACAGTGTTTGTCTGGCTAGGGATGAAGCCTAGCTTAGTGTCATCTCCCACACTCCGAGGTTCTGATGGTGAAACAGGTTCAAAAAGGTCAGTAAATGTCAGGCGGAGTCAGTGGTGTCTATAAAGCCAGAGATCACCGTCATCAGGCCAAAAAGGCACAGACCATGGGTGTCATATCCACAGCTAGTGTTGGGCAGTTTCACACCGAAAACCGTTGGTTTTTTATTGTTGTTATGATATGAATTTCTTATACCACGATACCGGGTTAAATAGCCTACACCACATTCAGAAAGTGGCGCAGCTGGAAACAGTTTAATATTATATAACGGTTTATAATATATAATAAAATATAGGTAATGTAGGGACAATGCAAACGTACAACTAAAATGTGCCCTCTAAAACGTGGTAAACACCTAGTCATTAAACTAAACACTAGTTTTTGGGATAACCTGTAGGTCAGCTGTTCAAACCCAGGTTTGTGGACTCTTCAGCCAATCAGTGCTCTAATTAGTAAACTAATTAGCGAGTTACTATGAAAACCCAGATACCCAACAACCCTTTCCAGATAAGACTGCCCACCTCTGATCTACATTGATGCATCTGTCCCACCCAGAAATACAGCACTGAAAAGGGGCAAAAATGTAATTACAGCTGCAGAGACTGACAAAACAGGGGTTTTAAAAGAGCAAGTAACAGAGCAAAATTTCTGCCATCTTTGTACATATTTAATGTTTCACTATATACATTTTGCAGAGGCAGCCCACTGCATATATTATACATGTCGCTTTATATGTTATATACATTTTGCTGCCACGGTCTCAGAATTTTATGAAATGACATGAAGTTGCAATTCCACAACTGTGCAGAACTATTGCATTTCGAGACGAAGGGTACTGGAAGTGGAAGTATGTAACGCACAGGCATATATGTACCTGGTGGTCACATGTCTATAGTCTATGCACCTGATAGCGAAAAAGAAACGGGAGGGGAAAAAAACGTTACGTCTTAAAACAGTGAAATGATGGTACAGCTAAGCTAACATTAGCAAACGGCGGCTCCAGTGAGGAAACACTGATATCTTCAGATTATATGATAAATAAGAAAAAAAAACTGTAGATTGTTGCTGGAGCAAAGATACAGAGATCCAGCTCTGATATGGAGTGATCCAGGGATCCCCCCATAGTCCTGGCTGGTATACCAGTTATAACTTCCCATACGGTATGAATTCTACATATACTGCCTTAAAGTAGCATAGTTGAAATGTAGAAAAAGCTGTAAACGCTTCAGTAGGCAGCAGATTAAGATTATGGCTGGCAGAAGGGCTAGAGATGGCTGTAGAGAGTATACTGAGAGGGGACCCTTGTCAACAGTGCACATCCTTCTTATTAAAATAATATATGGCTAAAATCAATAAAACATGTATATTTAGCGACAATTTTAATCTAATAAAACATGTCAGTGAAACGATTAGCCAAGTACACGGTTATAATCAATAAAATGTCGCTATCAAGCTGAATATACATTAATAATTTAATAAAACGTGTGGTGTACTATTAACTAGAATGTAATTTTTAAGTAAACACTTCTATAAAAGCACTTGTGAATGCTTGCTGCTGCGGTAATACCATGACATACCATGAAACTGCCAAAATCTTGGAAAAAAAAAAAATATCGTGATACAAATTTTTGCTCATCCCACCCGGCAGCACGCCTGCGTCACGTTGAGGGCGGCGATACGGAGCCACGCCCTTTGCACGCGGCACCACCCTAACCCAGAACCTCCCTGCCCACCTGGCTGGCTGCGGTCCCCGGCGCTCAGGCTCAGGGACTCCAGAGCCTCCTCCAGCTCTTTCACCTGGTTCTTCAGTCTCTCGCCTTTATCGGGGAGGGCTGAGAGGTTCACTGTCGACAGGGTGGCCTGGAGAAAAACACCAGAGACTGGATTAGGATATCTGCAAGCACAATGGAAATAAACGTGAAAGGCAGCTTACAAACACAATCCCCCAGACGCTTTAATCATGAATTAAAGATGAACCTCTTCCCAATTTCTTACAACCTTCCTAGTCTGTCGTCAAATTACTGATATCAAAATCCAAGCTAGCCAATCACTAGGCAGACCGGCTCACCTTCTTCTGCTTGAGCTGTGTGGAAAGCTGGTTGTGCAGGGTCTGGGGGTCCTCCCGTGGGGCCTTAGCCTGCGACGCCAGATGGAAGCCAGGGAACGAAGTCAGGGTCTTCTGTACAGGAGCCACGGCCTTCTCCATCTCCATCAATGGGGTCTGTTTTGTCCCCGGTTGCACAGATACCAGTAGGACATCGTTATCCTCTTCCTCCTGGCTGTCAGTCCTACCCTCCTTTTGTTGTACAGGTTTGGAACACTGATTTTCCTTCGCTCCTGTAGAACAAGGGACTGCTGTTCCATCAGCAGGCAGGACTTGGGTCGTGCTCTTCTCTGTTTTTCTGGGTCTCTGACCCTCATTAGCCTGTGAGGGGGTATCCCTTCTATCGTTCCTCCTCTCTCCTTCCTGCGACACTCGCTTCTTGGCATCTTTGTGGCTCTGCACTTCTTGACAGACTCCTCCATGTCCAGTCACTTCTTCCAGACCCAAAGCGTCCTCAGACTTCCCCCCTTGGTTCTGCCTCCTTTTCTCTTCTCTCCCACTTCCTGCCTCCTTAACCCACGTTCCAGTAGGGCCATCGGTAACTTCCGCCGAACTTCCCTGATCATCTTCGCTGCGACCCTCGCCCGAAGACTTCTTCTTAATCCTAGCCCCTGGAGGGAGTTGATAAGTTCTCCCGTGCTTTTTCCCTCCCTCATCCTCAGTCCCTTCACCTGTATTTTCCTCTCTCCGTTCTGCAGTCTTCTCTTGTCTTCCACTCCCTCCATTCTGGAGGATCCTCCACTCAGAAGCCTCGTCGGTCTTGCTCGGGGCTTTGAATGGGTTCCTCTCACGGGGGCAGCCGGGAGTCTGTGACTCTGCTCTGTCTGAGTGGTTCATCTCAGCGGCTTTTTTCTGAAACAAAGTCACATACATCACACAGAAAATTGACCTGGATTATCTACACATCCTTAATCTCCAACATATTGTCTTTATCTTCTGAGCTAATAATTTCATCTAAGGGGCAAAAAAAGATTCACCATGTGATCAAAATTCTGTTCTTATAACACACATTGTGACGGCTTCTTGTGTTTGGAAATATCCTAATAAGGAATATATTAGACAACGTAGAAAACTGTCTTTGTGTAGTGTAGTACTGTGTTGATTATAAGCATGAAAACGATGTCTATTCTAGGGAAAATAAAGTCACGTTTCTTAAGGCTGGTCAATGCAGAACTGAATTATCAGATAAAAGAAACAGACACTTGGGACAGAACAGAGAAATGCACCTAGTCATCAGCAGAGGTGCCAACTCTGTGAATTTTACCTCTTTCCATGGTAAACTGCCACACCATTTCAGCCCTTCCTTCTTACCCACAACGCATCGGAATAACAACCTGAAAGTGTAAAGCTAAGAATAACTGGCGTGGACCTTCACAAACCCTTATTTTTGATTTATTCCCATTACAGTACCTACCAAATAACGGTAGAGAGATCTATACACACACCTGTGGCAGTGCTTCTGGTCTCTGGGGGCTACAGCTTGAAGTTCGACCAGCGAGTCCTCATGATGCAGGCAATGAGAAGGAGGGATGCTGGGGAAAGCCAGGACAAAGAATCAGCCACGACTGGCTATTTTTTCCACTCTAAAAAGACCATGTTCATTGTAAATACATATCTTACATACACAGACAGGCCGAGATTTGTATGTAACGGCGCATATGAGACAGAAACATACTCAGCCGTCTGAGTAAAGTCGCACGGACTTCCTCGAACGCTGCACAGGTAGAAGCTCTTGCCCTTGCTGGGTCCATCCTTCACTCCCGTCTTCAGCAGACATCGAGTTCCTATGTGAATGCATTTCCAAAAGCACATTTTTAAAAAGCAGATGTACAGTAATCGTCCTCACCGTCAAGTTAGCGATTTCTTTTTCCTAACAGCAAATAAACAGACGAGGCTGAAGTTGGCTCCTTATTCACCAGCCACTTATTCGCGATTTCGGTTCCACCTTAAATGTCCATTATCTATGGGTCTGATTGCATTTTCTTCTCTTTTATGTCAAAACTTCCCAAAAATCTGCCGTTACCATGTTACAGTAAGTCTAACAGAGTTTAAGGAGACTTATTTTGGTAAATTTTTACTGTAGCATTTTTAAAAAATCACCTCCTAAACTTGCCATCCCACTCCATTCTCTATGGGTCTCAATGCATCTCTGAGCAGTTACATGCCAGCTTTCATTAGATGCCTGAGGAAGTGCCGTGTGCCTCTGCAGTGATGGCTGCTGCATGGCCTGAGACCCCGGCGCGAAGGGTCACCTCATGGAACCTGAATCTGCAGACTCTCTCCTCAGCATCTCTTCCCATGCGAATGAGAACTGAATGATCCCGTGATTCAAATGAAACTCTTTCCACTACCTTTTGCGATACAATTCCGCTCTAATTGTCGTCACTGCATTAATTGCAGTGCCCTCCACTGCTGCTACAATCCTGCACAACCATTCCACATATCTGTACATATTATGTTAATGATTGTAGTTTTACTACTTCTGTCTGCTGCTACATTTTGCATAGATTATCTTCATTGTACATATTACTGGATAATTTTCCTCGCATTGTCTGCTTCTAAAAGTATCTCCAGAAATCTGGACATATCTTTTTTTATATACAACTCGCTATTTTGACACATGTTATTTTCTGTCACCCAGCATGATACAACAATGCACATTTACTTTCGTTTTTGTCTTTATTCTAGAGTTTTTATAAGCATAGCATGTTCATAAATGCTTTTTGTATGTGCTGAAGCCAAGTCGTACCGCCTGTCTCTCTCTGTACCTGTATATATACACACATGACAATATTTACTCTGACTAAATTGCACAGATTAGCACCGAGACCCAGCAGCTTCTTGATCAGTTTGGACTGAATGACCATGTTAATTAGAGCTCTAATCCACAATTAACCGTCTGGCATTCGTTCGTTCGTTTTTCTGCCACTTAATGTCATAACAGTTCTTACTGTCCAGGTGAGTCAGAGTGGCGTGAATGATGTTAGAAATGGCATCTTCAATGGATCTGTTGTTACGGGCACTTCAAAGGGAACACACAGTGTGTGCAAAGGAGCTGCGTCTCACTATCAGCTTGTCAAAGCACTTCAAATCACCCAAAGAGAATGGAGTGAGATGCCAAGATTAGGAGGTGAATATTTAAAAAATGCTTCAGTAAAAATTCACCTAAATAATTGCAAGACTGTTTCAAACTACCTGTAACATGGTAACGGCAGATTTTTGGGACTTATTGAAATGACAGACAAGAGGCCTCTAGAAATGGCTGAGAAATGCATTCAGACCCATAGATAATGGACATTTAAGGTGGAACCGAAATCGCGAATAAGTAGCTGGCGATTAAGGACCCAACTTCAGCCTCCTAATAAAGAGAGTACCTGCTGAGATCTGAAAGAGAAAGTGTCCCAATAGTCTACGTCAGAGGTTCACACACATTTCATGTCCTAGGGAGGCCGGAAAGGTTTCGTACCACCGGATTGATTAACCGCGGCTCCGCGGAATGCTGGCTACTCACCGGGGTTTGGGAAACCCCATTCATCACAACTTTCCTCCTGCATCTGCTTTGGTTTCGGTGAGCTGCTTTTAACTTGCGTTATCTGTTGTCAGTACCTCTTGTACAATGTCATCTTTGTTTTTTAATGTTTACTGCCAGTAAGGACTTACCGTGTGTATCGCAGAAAACCTCTTCCATTGCTATGCAATCCCAAATTTTTCCAATGATCAGACTTCTGGGCACAACTTACGGGTTGGTCAGAAGCACGCAGGCACCGGCAAAGATCGAGAGCCAGTACGATGTGTTTGAAAGCTTTTTCGCTGTTCTCTGAATTCTGTGCATATTACTTTAAGACTGAATATCGCCCCCTACTGTGGCGGAGTGCGAAATTTTGCCAATAACCTGGTTCCCGTATATCTGCGGGAGCTGGTTGCTGGGAGTGACGTTATGGCAGCCTAGAGGTGTGACCGAAGCCCTCCATAAGATGCAGAGACACAAATAGCAGCAGAGAGATTTAAAACCCCCAGTCCAGAGATGTGAGATAACAGTGTTACTCTCTTGTATATGTATTTGCAAGAACACTGAGTGGGTGGGGTGGATTCTGTTCAGCTGCATTATGTGATGGTTTCTTTCAGATACTTTGGGTTCCTCCCATCTCAAATAGGGCTTACTAAAGGCATAAGCGAACTAAATTGCATCATAGGGCCCATTGGACACCTGCCCCCACCTCCCCCCAACTGATCAGCTTGTCAGAATGGGAAGGAATGCAACAAATGTGTTAATTAAATTTTGTTTAGGGCACCAACAAAGGTTGGGTCAACCCTGGTTTAGAGAAATGCAGCAAGGTAAATTCTTCATTGTAAATTGTTCACAATGTGTTATTTTTTTGTGAGCGTGTGCCTGCAGTGTTGCCCTATTCCTGTCCCCTTACTCCAAGCCTGTATTGGGAAATTAACGAATGACAGAACTGCAATTCTGTATGAGGAGAAATTATGGTGCAGTGGATGGGTCACCTGAAGGGGGCGCTCATCCCACACAATTCGATTTTAAGAGCCACCATATTCATGCAGGTTATCTTTAAAAAGTCACTAGTTAATTTGATCCCAGGATGGCTCAAAATGAAAGACATTTTAGAAGAGATGGAAACAATCTTGAACTTCCTTTGGAAGTGGGGTGTATGAGCTTTGAGTGTTGAAATAAGAACAGGTGTTAGTTGTTTACAGTATATGTTAATGACTACAAAGACAGTGAAGATGTTAATACACAACAACTGTGACTCTCCTAAGGGTTTGAGCTTGTAGATTTCTGGTTATATGTCGGCTTCCATGTTACAGAACAATGTGAGCCCGCTGCCTCAATGGCTGTGCACAAAAATAGGGTCTACGGGACTGAATCGCTGTAATTATCTGAATTTCTCTTTACGGGATCTGCTTCCTCTCCCAGACACGCCTCCCCCTACTGCAAAATGGCCAATTAGTCTTGAGGTTGAGAAAGCAGAAATTAATGGATTAAATGGAATGGATAAAAACCTTGAAATGAGTGTTACAGACAATTTAGATTGTGGGCCGGGAGATATTTATTTTAGAACATCAAAAGTCAAATATGAAACTACTTTTGCAGTTATCAGTACTTATTGGGCATTTATGCAATATGGGTATTAAAGTACTTGGACATGAGTAAATAATGAAGACATTACGAACCTGACCATACAAGAGGAGGACACGTCTTGGGCTGTAAACCAGCCACCTTCTGGTTTCTAATCTTCACCAGCTAATCTTCACCCCTATTTACAGAACTTGCCACCGCCTGTATTTTCTTAGTTGAAACTTTCAAGTGGAGCAACTAAAATTGATCTAAACCGGCTTAAACAACTGTTTATATAGGAGCAAGGCAGGTTAAGTTCCTTAATCAAAGACACAACAGCAGAAACCCTCCCCAGGCTTGCAACATCCTTTCGCTTATGAACCCATTTAGGAATTGCATGTCATTACAAGGTCAAGCTTTCACATCAGAGAGGCTCCTTATCTGCTTAAGTGCAGCTAACAATGCAAGAAAGACGGCTTGTTCCGTGTTTACACGCCTTTGCTTGGAGCGGCTGCCTCGCACCTTGTGCACAGTCACTAAGAGCATTTGCAAACTTTGTGTTATTCAGGTGAAGTGAACAAGTTGTACACTGAGGAAAAAGCGTCACAGTTCATTAAGAGTCTCTCAAACTCTGGTCCAGAGTCTTTCATCCTAAGCCTTGTCGCTCTTCTCACTTGTCAGCACGTTTAATGAAGCTTTTTCAGTCGGTAGAAGGGTCTTAAAGGCAAAGTCAAACTAAATTTATTGATGACAAACACATAAAACCCGATAACTAGCAGAGGTGGAGATTTCAGGTCGAGAAAGTACAAATCCAGACCAGGATTTTGTTTCAACCAACCAGTTGAGTACAAGAAGTCACAGTCATAGAGTACTCAACTGGTTGGTTGAAATAAAATCCTGGTCTGGATTTGTACTTTCTCGACCTGAAATCTCCACCTCTGATTACTATTACTAGTTAAGCCTGTAACAAAATATAAATGTGGTGCTGCGTAAAAACATATAGGCTATTCAAGGAAATCAAGGTATTATAAATATGCACATTTCCCCTTAATCCTCACAGATTATTTACATTTTATTTCTGTGGATTATTATCATAAATAAGCATACATTCTATCCCGCTGCTGTCACCCTCAGAACAACAGAAAATTTATTGCAGTAATTTTGTCTCCTCGCCTAACGCATTGTAACGATGGTGATTAAATTCTGCAACAAGACAGGTTAGGGCGTGAAAAAGCATATTACTCCTGTATTCAGAGGAAGAGAGCGGTTTAAAAATGAAGATACTGAACTGTGTAGCGATAAAAAGACGAACAGTGGCGATGGTGAAGGGGAGGGGGTGTTACGATTTGCATTTCCTTACACCCGTGGGAGGGCATGTGTCGTGCCAGGGGGGAGATACGAAGCCGAACTGAAAAGGTCTGAAGCTGCTCCCTACTCGGTCCCAAACATGTGAGAAGAATTACCCAGGATTACAATAACAAGTGAGTCACCAATCACCCGCAAACTCTCTGTTCTATGGTAGGAAGCAATTTGTGGAAATAAAAGGTATTAAATAACCTTATTGTACTGGAATCAAAGACCAAACAAACTATGAAGCAGAGTCTGGAGCTTAAATTAAATTTGAGTAGGAGATATTCTGTCCATTTAGGGAGATCATCATTTACCTTCATTGACTATTATAGTTTGATGCTGTTATGATTAATTAATGGCCTAAAACAATGTAAGGCTACTTAATTTCAACGCAACAGAACTAAAGAACGCGGTAAGATCAGGGCCTGCCGATCCTATGGACGACATAGGCGGATGCTTAGGATACTGACTTCTGAGGGGATGCTGACTTGCCTTGGATGGGCGATGTAGGTGGTGATGTTCACCTAGGGTGCTACATTGGCTAGGACCGGCGCTGGGAAGATATCTGGGTTGGGAAGGAAATATATTTTCTGTTTAACATAAAAATAATACTCCTGAATATATGGCATAATGCCAGTGTTCTATGAGCATTTCTTTAAATATTGTGTTCAAAGCATCATTTTGTTATATTTATGTGGTTTGTCAACATCCCATAGTCTCAGGTAATGAAGATACTAATGATTGATATTCATTTGTAAGAGTGGTGACAGTATTGGCAGGTTTTTACCACAACTTTTTAGCTACACATATGTGCATTGTGGGATTGTTGTTGTATCCCTTTTAGAATGCTAATCTATAATTAACACGATAACAATTAGCATGCTGTGTAATTTTATTCATAAATGACAATAATGCTACAAACTCATTGATGATATCACACAGATGAGGGCGGCTTGGTGCTGCAGCTCTTAGCAGTCACCTCACACCTCTGGGACCTGGGTCTCCACCGGGATTCCGTGTGTGGAGTTGGCACGTTCTCCCCGTGTCATCGCGGTTTTTCCTCCAGGTACTCCGGTTTCTCTCCACAGTCCAAAAACGCTGAGGCTGATTGGAGTTGTCAGCTCGCCTTTAGGTGTGTGTAGGTGAGTGTGCCCTGTGATGGGTTGGCGCCCCATCTTGGGTTGTTCCTTGCCTTGTGCCAATTGGCTCCGGAACCCCCACAACCCTGAATCGGATAAGCCGTTTCAGTAAATGGATATATATATAGACGTATACCAACGGCATTTTGTTAGTTAATGGAGAGGAAAGCATTTTCACTCATCATTATTAATGATCGTACACCTAAAATAATATGTCCATGCTAATTTTAGCCTGTTGAAATTCAAATTAACAGACGCCTGAAAAGCATGCGTGACGGCAAAATAAATGCAATAAATCCAAAATTAGAAGCATATTTGTCTGGAGAAATAATTACGTTAACTTACCACTACAGAATCATTTATATCTGGAGATTTTAATTAACTAATACTTGACTGAGTAAAATGAATTACCTAAAATAATATCAGAAATAATCAGTTTTGCTCTTGGCTGCATGGAATTGTGGGTCTGAACTGCCTCCAAATACTACTTTCCCTTCCTCTGTTTACTGCCTTTGATTTCTTATCTGATTGGTCAGATTGTACCCTGGTCACAGGTAATGGGGACTCAGTTCACAAGTCTGAGGCAGTGCATACCCAGGGTTTTATTTCACTTAAGGTGATGGGAAGAGGCTTAGCACGTGAGTTGCCCGTGTGGCTCCTGAGGTCTGGCTTAGCACGTGAATTGCCCGTGTGGCTCCTGAGGTCTGGCTTAGCACGTGAATTGCCCGTGTGGCTCCTGAGGTCTGGCTTAGCACGTGA
>JAABNX020000001.1:49819979-49838223 GCA_015163995.2 Mormyrus lacerda | reverse complement strand
CATAGCCCTGGGGAGGATGCGGAGTGACCGGGGGCATAGCCCTGGGGAGGACGCCTGTTGAGTTGCTGGGCACAGCCGCACAATAAGGGCAGTTTAGGGAGGAAAACAGGACTATCCAGAGAGAAGCAAATAACCTTTACAAATGAACCTGGTGATAAAAAATGTTAATAAATTCTGAGTAGCTGACAGGCTGAACCCAACTCAGAGTGTTGCAGCTTTCAGAACGCGTTTATGGTCTCGAATGGAAGAATCGCCGACAGTTTGTTTAAAACATGTTTTGCGCATCCTGATCTGTGGCTGATAATGGGTTCCATAATGAACCAACGTTGGGATCTCTGCTGAGCCGTCACTGGGGTGTGGGTTAGATGTGAGGCTGAGCTGGGGGGGGGATAACACCATAATGAGCACATGAGTGTTTCTAAAACACCACATCCCGTTGTGCGCCTAATGGTTTCTGAAGAAGTTTACAAAAAACATCATGTTCGGCGACCATGACTCCCATAGGCTACAATTTCCATGCACAATATACGGCTCATTTTGGAGCAATTTCACGTTTAAAAGCCCCCCTGTGATAAGCCACGGTATCAAATTCACACATCTTCATATACAGTAAACTTAATGTACTGTAGAGTGATTTTAATTTGATTTGTGACGGTCTCAAGCCTCCCCATACCGTCCCCCCCTTTTATTTTCTCAAGCCAATCAACAGTCTGAACAATACTGTTACCTTCCAAGATGGCGGCTTGCCTCTCTTCTTGGGGAGGAATGGAACTGAAATGGCAATTATTGCCAGCTGAAACGATGCATCAGACATGCAGCAGAAGCCAGAGGCCGAGCAACTTAGGGGCCAAGCCCATCCAGCGTGGTTCCCTCACTTTCTAGCTTTCAGGACTGGTACAGTTTGGACGCCCGTGTGGCGTAACAAAGGCCCAGTCAGCACTGAGCTGTCTGGATTTGCTGAATGTTTGAGTCAATCGCACCAGTAGATAAAAAAGCCAAGTTCGTAAAGAAAGTGTGACGTCTCCGAGCACAGACTCTGCTCAGAATCAAAGCTCCACTTTACTTGCTAGGAGGTTAGCAAATTGTTAGCATAAACACAACCTCAGGGAACTTCAGCGTATAGCCACGGAATTCAGATAGACTTTTACTGCACTGTCAAAGGTCTAATTAACCAGCAAAAAGCCAGCAAGCGTAAGTTTATCGCTAGTATCACGTATGCAGAGCTGTACGGGATCCATCTTTGCCATCAGAGCGGACAAACTTGAGCGTATCCTTCAGTGGCACTGCTTGGGTGCCTTCAGGAGGCCATAAGGAATTTGTAAACATTCCTCTGCCAAAAAAGCACCAGCTGGTAATCACGGTCAGCCAAAGTTGACGTCTATTTTCTGCCGGGCCTAAAACCTCGTTCAAAGCTCAAAAATAAAAGATCAAAGCAGCAGCTTGTTTCTACCCCAACGCAAATCCACAAACAACAACTGGGAGGAGGACTGGGACAGAGTGCTCACCATGCAGAGAGCTCCTGGGCTTAACATGCAATATAGCAGCTGAGAACATGGGACGGTAACCAGCAAGTTGTCAGTTCAATTCCCCTCGACTGAGGTATTTAACTTGAATATTATACTACATTCTTATATATTTCGCAAACGCTTGTTTTTAAAGCAAAAACCTGTTCTCTCTTAAAAAAAAGTGCCTGTCCCTAGAACTATTTGGTATGAAAGGCCTTGCTCAAGAGCCCAATGGTGAAATCATTCTGCCAACCCTGGGATTTGAACCAGCACTGGGGCTGGATCAACACAAGCACAGTGACCTAACCTCCTGAGCTACATACATATGGTTGCAAAAACTGTAATTTTGTGTTGGATAGAAGTATCGCCTGAGCAAACAAGGAGATGGGGAGAGACAGACTCCACATGGATGTGGTCCTTGACAGAGAAAAGCAAGTAGAGTATAGTGTGTGGGAGAATCACCAAGTGCCAGCAAGACAAGAACATCACAGGGAAGGACACCGTGGTCACACTCCTAAAGAACGATCACCTAAAAATACTTTTGGTGTGGTGTGAAGGGTACAGTCAGTGGTCAGCTGAATAGTGGGGGAGGTGGTCATATGGTCAGATGAGTCAGTTTTCAGCCCGTTCTCGACAAGCGATCGAGAACATGTGGCACAGGCCAAAAAAAAAGCCCAGAGACTCCAATATTTGTCTCCTATGGTGAAGGGTTCTGGCCAGCCACTTATGGTATGCCTTTCCTGGCTCACTTTGGGTGCACTCAACCCCTGTGGAGAACAGGGCAAGAGCCAGTAAACACAAAAAAATGGGAAGAAAAAAAAAAAATGACCATCCATGGGGCACGAGTCAGAGGATGGTATGATGGGTATGATGGTATGATGGTATGATGGGTATGAAAATGGCACCGCCGTCACCCAAGCTCCACACAACTGAGGTTCTGGAGTAACATATTTGACAGAAACACTAAAATATTGCAAGAAAACCACTAATTATAAAGATTTCTCATGGATAAATCGTATCATTTCCCTCAAACAAAAGCCTGTAGAATCCAGCCAATGGACACGGATGCTGCTGCAGCGACTTGTGGTGACCCAGGGCCCCATTTAGATGAACTGAACGCATTTGCCATTTATCCTGGTGTCTATCTGTAGGTCAGATTAGAGTGCATGCTGTGGTATTAATGCGAGGGTTCGGATTTCTCATTGGCCAACAAACTGATGAATGTCACAAATATAAACTAACTGGCCTGGCGCAAATAAAAGGGTAATCTGAAGTATTTACTACTTCTGTATTTCAGAGAGAGAGAGAGAGTCCCAAGAGGATCATCAGAGGGTCATGAGAATGTCAACCCCAGTCTCCCCAAATGTGCCTGATCACAACACCAACAATTACAGTGAGTAAAAACCTCCCCCCAGTTACCCGTTTAGGTCTCCTCCCCCCTGCCATGAAGCGGGGGACGGTGCAGAGCTGCCCCTCAGCAAACTGTACAGATAACCCCCACTAGCTTTGTACAATTAAACCATTTAACAATTAAACTGTAGATAATGCACAGTAATGGCAGCAGCACAAGTGAACAGATGAAATAATAGAGTGCCTCGCATATTCGCACGCAAACTAATAATTGAATTAAAACCAAACAAACAAATCCAATTAAAAGCATTAGTAAATGTTTATGACCACACTCTCTTGCTTGACGTGCAATTATTCAAGGGGAGAATGAAGGAAATTTAACTGAGGAACATTTGACGAAATTAAAGATTAAACCAATCCCCCCCCCCCGCTAGTTTCCAACTTCTCCCTTTTACACCATGCCCAGGCTTAGACCTTGATTAGATCTTGAGGGGGAGTCATGTGACCCAGTTTATAGGATGTGATTGGATAATGACGACAAATGGGCTTTTCGAAGGTAGTAATAACAATTCTTAAGTCCCACTCCAGGCAGTGATAGCATGCCATTAATTAGCTTGGAACTGCAAGGTCTCAGGGTGACTCTTTTGAGGGAGGGGGGGGATCCTGCGCGTGTCCCTGTCATATGCGCAGAGGGCAGGCGGCAGCCAAAATGAAGCAAGGTGTGCCGTGGCTGCTAAAAATAAGTGTTCCTCTGCAGATTCGCAGTGCCTACACAAAGCCTTCCCACACCTGGTCCGTCCGCGGCTGGCTGGCTGCCCGTCTCCCCACCTTGTCACAATTACCTGCCCTCCCCCGTTACCCGCCGTTTCCCATTACCCGCCCGCAGTCCCACCACCCGCCCGATTAACCACTCTCTCCCTTCTTTGCCTCCCACCCTTTCTGATACTTCAGTGACAACAAACTACGTTGGGCGCCACTGGCCAAATGCAAGGAAAGACTAGCTGCTCCGCTGATTAGCTCAAGGCTCCAGCCTTCCCCGATATTTCACCATCTTCACACGAATCACCCAGTATTATTTCCGACGTGGGCGTCTAGTCTGCACTTTGCTACACACCTGAAAAAACTACCAGGTAGGAATTGCAGAAGCATCATAAAGCTGATGTTAAACTGACAGTCGCCCTTGTAGGCAGTGTGGGACAGAGCTGACCTCAACCCTCCCCCCCCAACCCACACCAATGCCCATGAAAGGAATAATAAGAGACATTTTGTGATATGTACCTCATTCCACATGGCCCAGTACTCCCCAGGGGCAGGAAGGATGGGATGGTGGTGGAAGGGGGTGTGGGGGGGTCTCACCAGCCCAGCAGGCATATGGAAAACGGGACCTGACAAACCGGGAAGCGTGTCGACACCCTTCGGAGGAAAACGCGTTCCCGACCAGACAAATCCCAAGGCAACAGCAGCTTGTCTGTGTCTCAAATTGGGAACTTGTGAATTTTTCAGGAAGGTGCTCCAGCTTCTGCACGTTCTCCCATTTTCAATACATGCCACACACACCCCAAACACATTTAACACACAGAGACTGCAGAAGGAGACCTCGGCATCGGTGGAAAACGGGTCACGAGGTGATTACTGCGGATTAACCAACAGCTGCCCAACCAGCTTATTAGTGCAATTTTACTTAAAGCATAAAAATTAATGAGTCTGGCAGAAAATGATTGCTTTAATTTTAATCAGAATATTTACGATAGAATACTTACCAGGAAAATGGGCTGAATCCAGCACTGGGGGGAAAACCCCCAATTGCCATTCAGAATCGAGAGCTCTGGCCATGAGGACACTGCGGCAAAGCACTCGGGTGTGGAACGGCATCGTTTACGATAAAAGGTTCAAGTAAACAGCTAAATTTTACATTTCACTTCATTCAGGCTCTGCTGCATTAAGTATGCCCCCCCCCAATAAAGTAATTACACCCCTGCTCAGTATGTAGGGGGTAGACGGCCCCCTTCGCGGATGTAGGTGTACATTCACTGTCCCCTCAGACATCTTAACCGCTAATCCTAAATATGCAGAGTTGTAGTTGAGAGCTAAGAGTTAATGATGTAATATCGACGCTACCCAGCTGTGGAATTCAGGATTTGGGCTCACGGATAAATGCAGGCAGCTGAAGCATAAATCAAAGTCAATTTGAGCGCAGTTCTGAAGCCGCCGCCACTGTGTAACTCATTCACAAGCCGTCCTTAATCGGCAAATGATTGCTTTGGAGCAATTATACCTTTACCAAAGATAAGTGACCATTCCAAGGCTTGTTAGAGTTCACAGTTCTCAGTGTGGGCTTCCAAATCGCGCTACCATGGTGACAGGGTGAGGGAAGCATCCCCAGATCATAATACCTCTGGAGGCATTGATATGGGTCGCCCGTCGCTTTCCATCGCTTTATTTCCCCTCAGACTGGCTTGTTTTTTGTTTTAAGGGCGAGTTCTGAGAGCACGTCAGCATCTCCTGCACACAGTCCTCACCCGTCAGCATCCGGAAGCTTTCATTCGACAGGCCAGGCCCCCATTGTTCTGCTGACAATACGTGTGTTTTGATGAAATCCGAGCTGCTCCACGTATCTGGGCTGGGTTGGTATTTCAAGGACGTCTCAGTCTTATCGACTGTTTCTCCTCCATGCAGCTGATAAAACAGAGACTTAAGGCTTCAAAATAAGACAAGGATTGAGGATATGGGATTCCAGATGGTTGGTTTCTTCCAAAGAAAACGTGGCTAAAATTGGACACTTTTGTCAGTAAGCGATGGAGATATTGTGGCTTTGCTTCCAGGCTGGGATTCTGTCTCACACCTGCGGACTGCCCGGTTGGATCCAGCCTCTAGCTCTTTGTGTGTGTGGGGGTCTGTGAGGGCTGTTTTGGGGACTGACATTTCCTCCTACAACCAAACGCATGCCTCTAGGAGACCGGGACTTTGACTCACCAATCGCACATATGAACTGCCTCTTAATGCTAGCAATAACTGCGACTTAAGACTCGCTGCTGGCAGAGAGAGCAGTGAAACCACGACTGGGAAAATAATGGGCAAAAGCTTAAGAAACATCAGAAGGGTTCGGTCTGTACATGGGGCACAAGGGGCTCAGACCACTGCAAAGCCACGCACTTGCGGCTTAAAGCCCGGTCAAAAGGTCTGAAAGTCGACCAAAGTTCAGACATTAATTACAAAAAGAAAAAAAAAACGCCAGCACCATCACTATTTTACCCACTTTCTGCTCTGTTGCTGGTTTTTCCAAAGGCCCGTGAGCTGCCAGTTTTTCAGACCTCCAGGACTGACACCTATCTCTTGCAACGGCAGCCCCCATGGGTCTGGGCCAGCACACTCCTGATCTCGTTCAGGTTCAGACAACATCTCAGCTGTTAAGTGTGAATTAATGATGTGTGTATTTTTAGCTCGTTAGAATCAAGCGATCTGGTCCTCGGAGTTGTCTGTGTCATTGGCTGACATCAGGAACTCTTCCGTAGAGCAAGACAATTTAATACTTTAAGTTAAACATTTAATCTCTATTTAAGCTATAATTATATGTCCCTGAAAAGGTAAGGGCAATTTGCATCTATCACTTATTGTTTCCAATAAGTTTCATAAGCTTTTACACCCCCTTGTTCACCATAATCTGTCAAAAACGAGATACTGAACTGAGTAACTGGGACTAATTACAACATCAGACACAGCAAAACTAAAGAACCAAGTTACAGATTTTAGCTCATCAGAGTGAAACCATGTCACAAGAGAACTTTCCAAACCATTCTACTGACCATTTTTCCAGGTCATTCCTACTGAAAAACCCTTTTAGGTTTTTTTTTTTTAACCAATCTGTACAAAAACATATTTACCACCACTGTTTATCTTATTTTGAATATTTCATCATAATAATGGGTGTCGGGTGAGGCAATGTGTGGTTCCGCGGTTTAAAGATCTGAGCCAATGACCAGAAGGTTGTGGCTTTGAATCACATGGTCAGCAGAGTAATGTTGCTGGAGGGCAATGAACCCCAAATGCTCTAGGAATGTTGGCTGAACCTCTTCACTGGTATGTCACTTTGGGGGAAAAAATGTCTGCTAAATATACTGTATAAAAAGTAACGGCTGTACATTGTTGCCTAATGCTTCTAGTTACTGCTTATTGTATTATTACAAGCAGCTAGATTAGAAGCCAACAGTCCTCTTTTAGGAGGGGTGGGATATCCTTTGTATGTCACTGGGCACTAAGGGTTTGACACCCCCGTGGTCCCAAGGGCAACAGCTACACCCAACAAAATGTCTCACTTCCCTTTAGACCGGGACTGACGACATGGAGACGAGGGAACAGACACACGTACGCAGAAGCAGCTTAAACACTGCAGACATAACAGCAAAGATGCTGGGAACGAAGACGGAGGAGAATGTAACAGAGCAGAGACCTGGCACATTCATCCTTAACACCAGAACGCCTCATCTAACAGCGCCGGTCGTGACGCATCACCGGCCATCGGCACTCCGATGCGAATGGTGCGGCTCAGTGAACTCAGATCTGAAGGTCTGCTCCGTATCAGACGTTTAGCTGACGCGCCGATCCGCGTCAAGTTACGTGGGTGTTTGTGTGAAGGTACTGAGAGTCTGCCTGCGCTGCTGTATATACTCTCTGCAGCAATCCTGTACTGCTCATGGATAAAGGCCTCACATGTACGGAAATACCACTTTAGGGATTTTTGTCAATAAATTTAAAACTGTGACGTTCAAATGTACCAAACTTATGACAATGAATTATGATTAACATTATTTCAGGGCCATTTATAGTCCAAGTTCATTGTCTTAAATACTATTGTAGACTAGCTGAGTAAGCATTTTTTTTTCCTAAAACAGCTTCATAAAATAAAGATATACATTATTGACCCCAAGAGGAAATTCGTTGTGTTTGCTTTAAGAACAAAAGCTCAAGCTTAATTCAAGGGCAAGTTTGCTAAAGCGAGCAAACCAGCCTAATGGTGTTAATTGTAAATGAATGAAACGCAGTATTTAAGATACCAAACATGCAATGGTTTTAAGACGGCCTGCATACATTATGGTTGGTCCGTATGTTTTTTGCATAATGATGCCACACTACCATAACAATCTGGTGACATCATCCTAACCTAAGCACACTCCTTATATGATGTTTATACAGCAGATGTTCAGACCTTCTTTGGCCCAAACTGATAATCTTGCAGTAACCATGCCAACACCAAAAGATCTGTAACGAGCTCATAACAGACAATTAATCGATGCTAACTATACAGCTATGGGGTGGTCAAACGGCTCATTAGCCACGCGGAAAGCACCGCATATTCTCTGCATGTCTCCAGACGAAGCAACAGGGCTGGACTCACCTGTTCTACGACTTCAGGAAGCTGCATCTGCAGAGTTGCGTGTGGGTAATCGAGCAAGGGAACATGGCTACCTTCAGGAAAGGCTAGCATCACGTATGCTTCCAAGCTCGTCAGTTCGGGAGTTAAGGTGAGCTCTCTGTTGTTTACCCATTACTGTAATGGCTGGATCAGCAGAAAGATCCAGAAAAACACTCCAGACTCATTACAGTACAGTTTTTCCCTTGAGCCCCAAACAAGATATTAACTCCAGTCCAATCGCATCCAGGGCCTCCGTAGCAATGCTAATGTTTGCGTTAAAAAAAAAAAAAAAAAAAAAAAAAGCCAACTTGCCAACTCTTTGAAGCTATATCCTCATAAATGCCCCAAATCAAAACAAATTAACTAAAAGGGACTCCTTCCAATACTTTCAAAACCACACAGAATACATTGCTAATGCCATAAATTAAGAACATATATCTAAAAAGACTTAAGGTGTTTGAACCAAGGTAACCGAAAAATATATAATCCGCAAATCTGCTCATTTCAATCCAGGTTAGATGAGATGAAAATTGATGTAAAAATTCGACCAGATCTCATTTCTGACAGATGATTGAAAGACAATAATGAAAGGCTCAGTGCTGGGAACCAAACATAACATAGTGCTTTGATATTTATACTGCATGCGAATCTGTCAGCGTTGGGGGGTGTGGGAGTCAAAGCCGGCCCACCCAACAGAAAGCTAGTCACGCTCTCTTAAAAATGACTTCTCTCCCTTTTAATTATAAACTGCAATTCACAAACTGTAACGTTCTTCCTCACTGGGACACGGCTAGGCACCCACACCAAATGTCATAAATAAATAAAACCAACATTCATCTAATGAACTCAGCCTGTCTAAAAAGCAAGGAAGCTGTACCAATACCTAAATTACGCCAGGACACCAAGAAGAAATTTTCCCGTTGTTTCTGTTGATTTCCAAATGCTACACGTACATTGATATCATGAACTCAATCTCATTCTTTAAAGCTGGAACAGACAAAGATGGGAGCTTGACCGGGCTGACCTACTACTGAAGGCTGGCACATCAAAGCACTGGTGAGAGTTTTGTTTGAAGCCCTTGGGTAGATGCTGGTGTAATCTCATGAACGTGATATAGCCAATCAGCAGGGTAGAGCTTACTTTAAATTTGGAAGACGTCCCTATCTAAAGTTAAGCCTAGTAACAAAAAAAGATCCTTCTTCCAAGAAAGAACAGTACCTCAATCTGCTCATAGCGCCTTAAGACAACAGGACCGGTCAATGCGAGTTATTTCTCAGTGACAGCAACAACAAAACAATACCACACCCAGTCACATGACAACGAGCAAGAACAAGATGGCCGTTTTCGCTGTACCCTAACAAGACAGAAGGAAGGAGTGAATGAAAGTGTGTAAACATCCATAAATTACTGGAAGTCGGCATGGCGAAGCCCAGAAGAAACACCGTGAGGAAGTGGGATCGATGGTAATGCCATTTCCCAAGCTCTCTGGGGCAGCTGGCTCTGCTGGGAAACAGCAGTTCCACATTAAAACCAAAGATAAAAATCTGCTTATTTCTTGCCAGGAGCCCATCTGGAGAAGTTCTTGCGTCTGCCTGTCTTATCTCTGCATCAAAATGTGAGGTTAGGTAAATAAACGAGACCAAATCTAAGTAAAATCCAATTAGAGTGACGAGGTCAGAGCTGCACATAGGCAAATCCAGCAGGAAGTTCTGGTTTGTTCGGAGCCTGAGGGTCACCGGTCCAGATAAATTCACAAAGCAGCTCTCCAAATTAGCTGAACCAAGCCGATTTCCCTTTATGGCTGGTTAAGCGTCTCCTCAGATGTATAATACAGCAAATCTCTTATCTTGCTCTGCGTAACAGTTTTTCTTTTTTTACAGCAGTTTGCCTCCCAGCCCAGGTTCACCATGGCTTTGTGTGTTTATCTGTGTCGTGTCCCAGCAACGATCACAAAAAAAAAGAAAAAAAAATTAAAATCAGGGAGAGGAGAATTCCACAGAGCCTGTGCAACTTAAAAGAAGGCAAGACTACAGGTAAGAGACATAGAAACAAAAATATAATGTTGGATGCATCAGCATCAGTCAAACCCACCGGAGTAGCCAGATAATCTGTACGTAGGAAAAATCTGCTTGGATCTGATCTGCAGCCAAATCACTTTAGGACTGATCTGTGACCAAATCGGTTTAGGTGTGATCTGCAGCCTCAGCTGCCAGTTTCCATCGAACAGCAGTTACAGTTTAGTTGGGAGGCATTATCAGTAGGGACGGACACCCTTTCATTTTCCTAGGCTGCAGCTCAGTGGTTCTCAACGGGTTTAACGTCTGGACCCACATTTTTCCTTAGTCAATAAGTTACAACTTTTTTATATTTTGAAAAGGATATTTCACAAAAATAGAGCAGTAATAGTAAACTGAACATTAACAGAAGCACAATACATTAAATTAGTTGAGAGAGTGCTTCAGCTAACGCCTCGCGAAGGCAGGAAAACTGCAAACAAAATCACTGAGTTTTGTAACTTCTTACAATGACAGCAAAGGCATTCTATTGTATTGTAAATACACTCATACGGCCTCTCAGTATATATGCATTAAGTCGCGGCTGAGATGCTGATAGGCAGATGAGCTACGGTTTTTCCCCCAATGATAATGATTAATGATTAATTTTTTGTTTGTACAGCAGATGGTCCTGTATGGCTTGGTTACAGAGCATGTAAAGGACACGCACTTTAGGGCTTGTTTAATTATTGGAATATTTTAAAATAGAAAAAGAATAATTGGCACAGGGAATTGGAAAGTTATTTCCTGTAATTTGTGCAACTTTATGACTGTGGGCTTTTATAACCGCAAGAACGTCAAAAGAACGTTTACCTACAAATGCCACTTTGGGCAGGATGGCTCAGCGGATCCGGGATCCTTTGTGAACTTGACTTTAGCCTCAGATGCCTCATATGTGACCTTTGACCCCATCGCAGCCCAGTTACCCACCTGGAGAGAGCAGTGTGTCGTTTGGGGAGCTTTATTTAACAAACGCTCTTGAATCTGAGCTCTGGAACTGCAAACATTTAATTATCATCCCTTAATATTCAACATATATTTTGCAATAGAAATTTTCATCAACCTTTCTCAAAATTTACATTGCATTTATCTGATGCTTTTATCCAAAGCAACTTACAGTATAGAGAAGGGCTACAATTTGTGTTTACTCCCTGGTATCTGAACCTACCATCTTCACATTAACATTACTAATGCAATGCACTACTTGTTGAGCTACAAGAGGTATTAGATATACAGTGGTACCCAAGTACTTGAGCTAATTAGAACTCGAATTTGTTAAAAGTCGAACCAACCAGTTTCGCAAAAAAAATACCTAGAACACGATCTGAATCTCAGAAGTTAAACCGAGAACGCCGACCTAAGATAACTTGTACACGCAGGAAAATGAGTCACGCGGCACGTCTCTCAGCGGAAACGAAGGATAACGCTTCAGTGTCAGCCTTGTATTTCCTGTGATGGCATCGTTTGTTGGTGATAATGCTTTTTTTATTGAAAATAATCAGGCAATATATTGTACTTTATATCATTTTTGTAGCCATTGCTCACCAAAAAGTTACGCAATAGTTGCACAAATGTTACAACCTAAAAATTTGCGATTTACAAACAAAATTAATGAATACAGAGTAATAATAAAAATAAACAACGGACTGGATGGCGTCGTCTAGTATTGGCGCAGTGTTGGGGCATGGCTTGGGGCCGGAAACCAATTAATTGTTTTTCCATTATTTCATCAGAACTCAAACTTTTTAGGATTCAACCTCGAGTTCTGAATGGATTAAGTTGAGTTCTGAGGAACCACTGTATATAAATATTATAGACACTGATCAGCCATAACCTTAAAACTATCCTGTCTCATAATGTGTTTGCCCCCCTCATCCCCACAGCTAGGACCCATAAAGGCATGGACTCCACAAGACCTCTGAAGGTGTCCTGTGGTATCTGACACCAAGATGTTAGTAGCAGATCCTTTATGTCCTGTAAGTTGCGAGGTGGAGCCTCCTACAGAAGCTCAATCAGACTGAGATCTGAGGAATGAGGAGGCCAAGTCAATACCTTTAACTTTTGTTTTTTTGAAGTTCCTCAAACCATTCCTGAACAATTTTTATAGCATGACGGGGGACATTATCCTGCTGAAAGAGGCCACTGCCATTGGGGAATAGCATTGCCATGAAGGGGTGTACGACAAAGTAACATCCACATGAAGACCAGCACCCAAGGTTTCCCTGGAGAACATTGCCCAGACCATCACACTGCCACTGCCAGCTTGTCTTCTCCAAGTAGTGCACCCTGGTACCATCCCTTCCCCAGATAAATAAATCTCTCTCTCTCTCTCTCTCTCTCTCTCTCTCTCTCTCTGAAAATTAGGGAGGCACTGATACCGGCATTGGGCCAAAACTGCACTCATGCTCATACTCGTATTCCTAAAAATTGTCCAATACCAAGAACCGATACCACTTAATTGCAACATTACCTTAAAACTGAAAGCTATAGCTTTTTTGCCACCCAGTCAGATTTTGGCATGCAGTGAGAGATTTGTTAATTACAAACATTCGGAAAGGATAAACGCAGCGAACACCGGCACAGGCAAATTGGCGAGTAAACGCAGAGGATGTCAGTAGTTTGGACATTTTTCATAAGGGACGACAACAAAAGTAAAGCAGACTATAAACTCTGTTTTGTTAAAGTGTCAAGAAGAAGAAGGGACAGCACATCATTTAACACACGCAATTTGATGAAGCGTCGAAAGGTTCACCATAGTGCAAAGAACACCGAGTTTACCAATGATAGTAGCAACAAACTTTAGCACAAATTCTGGAGAAGCAAGTGAAAATGAAACTGGAATGTTGCATTATACATAAATTATTTAATGTTCGATACAACTAATGCTTCAGGTTCAATCACCTATATAAGCACCCCTGGGTGTCTGCTTTTTTGGCTCCTTTAAAAAAAATTCAATGAATGCGTCCAAGCGTTGTGGTCTGCGTCACTGCGACTTGTTACTTTTCTGGGGAGGTCCATGGTTATGTTGTCAATCTGACGCAGGAGTGCAAATCAGCCTTTACAGTTAAGGATTTATTTGTCTGTAAAGACCTTTCAAGCGGAAAATTGAGAATCCTGATATAAATGATTAAGTTGGAAACTGAGGTTTCAAGTATGGTAAACACACATAAAATTTACTGAGTTGGCAATTATATAACATTTAAACCCCATTAAATATAATATATAATTATAAATTTAACATTAATATATATATATATATATATATATATATATATATATATATATGCATGTGTTACATTTTTATTTTATCGAGTTAGGAAAGCTTTGTTTAAGGTTTAGGTTAAGCCTGATGTTTCCTTACACATAAAAGAATCATCACAGTCTCCTCCACACAGTAAGGCAAAAGCCTACAGTGTAATACTTAAACTTTGGTATTGGCCAATACCCAAAGCCCAGGTATCGGTATTGGGATTGAAAAAGTGGGAGCGGCGCATCCCTGCTGAAAACGCGACTCATTAGACCAGGCTTACTTCCATTGCTCTATGATCCAGACACTCACATACCCATTGTAGGTGCTTTCAGAAGTGGGCAGAGATCAGCACTCGAGCTATACACAGCAATCTGTGATGCACTGTGTTTTCCGACACCTTTCTATCACAGCCCGCATTTACTTTTAGCCTAACATTTTCAGCAATTTGTGCTACAGTAGCTCTCCTGTCTGATTGGACCAAACAGGCTACCCTTCACTCCCCTAGGGTAACCATGACCCCATCGCCAGTTCACCGATCGGCCTTCTGTGGACCACTTTTGGTAGGTACTGACGGAAGCATACCAGGAACACCCCAGAAGACATGCTGTTCTGGAGATGCTCTGACCCAGTCGTCTAGCCATCACAATTTGGTCCTTGTCAAAGTCACACAGATCCTTACACTTGCCCATTTTTCCTGCTTCCAGCACATCAAAGCCAAGAACTGACTTCACTTGCCTAATATATAATGACAACCTTGACAGGTGACATCAATGCTATTCACTTCACCTGTCAGTGGTTTTAATGTTATGGCTGATTGGTGTACACATATATAAGAAAGGTGCAATGTTTGTAATAGAGTAGTCCATCATGCTTTAGCAAGACAAAAAAGATACAACTAAAGAAACAGTATTCTATCATTGACTGTCCTACTTATCCCACCCTGAAGGCTGGTGCCATTAGCAACAGACTGTATTCATCACATTAATCGCCCCACAGACTGTGCCTAGTTTTCCAAACCTGGAGAAAGATCTTAGGCTGGAACCACTCTTTCCTCACATGGCAACACACATCGTCCACAGAAGCATACTTTACTATGAAGAACCTCGAAAGTCAGAAAATTAGTACACTGTAAAAGTAGACCGTCCAGTCCGGTCAGCTTATCAGCCCAAACAGCACACTTGACCATAAGAGGATTACCTATGTCATAAATGAATGGTGTATTGTGTTAGGGGAAACAAAAAAACCTGTTCTGTTTCCAGCCCCAGAATGAACCTTGTTTATTTTAAATCCTTCATCCACATTTTCTAGCCATTTGCTGCACAGAGTGTTTCCTCTTTCAGCTGTTCACAGAGCAGGTGCAGCAGAACCATGTAACTCGGGGTGGAGGCGGTGGTTGGTAACATAACCTGCTGTGGAGGGCTGTGGGTAAACAGGTTAAAAGGTTATTACCACAGCCTGTCAGCGAGCTCTTAGCGGGACCTTTCCACACGGCGGCCAGGCACAGATGAAAATAAGGGGCTGATTCTACATACATTTTCTCATTTTGCAGATAAAATGATACACAGGCACTTCAAACAAGTAGTCCTCTACAGTTCCGGCCTGGAGTGTAGCAATTGCACACTACATCCATCAAAGATCACTCATAATGTCTAAAAAAGGCATGGTAATTGACCTGTGACAAAAAAAAAAAAGAACGATTACATCAAACTCAGCCTTGAAGTAACTCGGCTAAGCACTAAGCACAGATTAATCCAGCAAGTACACACAGGTCGCTGAAGGTCTGTGCAAATTAAAGCAATTAAAGCAGAAACACTTTTGGGGGAAAAAAGAGAAAAAAGGAGAAGATCGTCGCAGTCATGTCACGCCAGGCTACGAGGGTCTACCAGCAGGTGCCGGTGTGATTGCGGGGTGAAAATACTGTAAAAAATGAACACACTAGGATTGCATCTATGATGTAAGCGTTTACTGGTTGTCATGACGGCGGTTGTGGTTTAAGTCTGGTTGAGGTGAGACTGTTTAACGTAGAGCAAGGCGTAGACATCCTGAAGCTGGAGTGCTGGAATGCAGTTTTTTTTTTATCCTACCTGATGAGTTACTATCTGCCTGAGATCAGTTGTCGTTCATCAGAGAACAGATATGATGGAAATCCTGTTGGATACCGTCATCCCAAGATCAGGGTTGCCTAACGCTGATGTAAAGCCTAATTATTCTTGTGTTCCTAGGTAACCATGCATGGAGAAAGCCAGCCCATCATAACGGTCACTGTGGCTGGATGAGAGGAAGCTCTGTAAGATAGCACTTCAGTATTCTTGCGTTCCTAGGCAACCCGGTAAGCATGTATGGAGGAATCTAGCCCATAATGACCATCGTGGCTGGTTGAGGGAAGGCTTACCGGTGAGGTTGGTCTTGGCGCTGTAGGAGCCCAGGTACTCGCCATCGGTGTTGGGGGTGTAGCACTCGAACTGGCCCTGATCTCGGGCCTCCAGCTTGGTGATATGCAGCAGGGCGGCGTCCTTGCCCAGGCGCTCCACGTAGATCTCCTTGTTGTTGACGCGCGGGGCGTAGACGGCGTAGGCGTAGTTGGACTGGCTGGTGCTGACAATGCGGATCTCCCGTTCGGGGGCCGAGGGCAGGTACATGGACCACTCGAAGTCCTGCTCCACGCCCTCCTTGTGGCCTGTCACATTGCACCAGATGGTGACATGGGACCCCTCGGTCCGCACCAGTGGGCCACTCTGCACAGTCACCAGCCGTTTGCCTGAGGCAGAACCTGGAGGGAAGAGATGTTTCTTTAATTCACACCTTGATTAAACAGGTACAGTACAAGGCTCCATAAACAAAAAGCAAATGAACTGCTAAAAGCTTAAATGTAACACTGACGTCTGGTAGACTGGCTGCTCATCCTGGATACCCCCCTGCCTTTGGCTCCGTACTGCCTGGGATAAGCTCCAGCACTGGTTTAACTACTATTATTATTGCAACACGTACAATATGCTTTTAACAGTTTATACAACTTGAGTAATCCAGGTACCTTTCTCAAGGGTATATAAAAAGAGACACCCCACCCACTACCGGAACCTGGACTTGGGACCATTAGACCAATCTGTTTTTTAACCATCATGCTATATGCTAATCGAATTTCTAATTGCTACCATGATGGCTGCTAGAACAATATCACTGTAAGATTTTTAGGATGCATTAGAGCAGAAAGCCTTCCCTTCGTATGGCGGTCCTGGCTTCCTGTTCCTCCTTGCATCATTTTGAAATATGACAAACTTTGTTCCTGGTTCACCACCCAAGGTAAAGTATTGTCTACTGACTGGCGGGAGATGCTCTGCTTTGTCTGCCTTCCAAGGCTCTGACTCTTATTAGTTGCTTCTGTTTTCACGCTGAAGTATCGAGCAAGGTGCATTGTCGACAGCAGAGGAACGGAATGAATTCCTGACAAGTCAAGCTACCTTAAATGCTTTGTTCTGCCTTATGTTTGATCAAATGAAATGCAGTGTAATCCACTGTAAACTGTCATTTACAAATCTCTATATGTCTTTGCATTCCTGTACTACGTCTAAAAAAAAATATTGTCAAAAAAAGATACATGTGGCTTAATTAAAGGATTAAATGAACTTCAAATAACAAAAAAATCTTTTGTGTTAATTTTACATTATGAGAAGTATTGAGATTTCATACTCAACTTCCATTCACTAACTATGTTTACATGCTTAGTCGAACTACGGTTATAACTTGACTACACCATTTAATCAGACTACTGTCCTTGTCCCAGTATTCACACACGGAAGAAGAATCTATCCATTCACTGTATTATTTCAGCTTGTTAGTACTGGACTTTTTCGGTTGAGCCTATTACATCACATGTATGCGTGACACAAGCTGTAATTGCGATCTGGTCAGAAGAACAAATACAACATCAGTACAGCATAACAAGAAATGAAGAAGTTTGTAAAATATACTATGACGGCACAGCATTGGAATTTTTTTAAATACTGAAATGTGATTTTGTTGTAATAAATATTGGGGTATCTATGAAACGAAAAAGGAGTTCAACAAATTTCTCACAAATCAGTCTAGGAGTGATTTAAACAGCAAAGATGAAAATGATGATTACTGTCTAGAAAAATGCATGCGGCGCTCATGCAAAAGCAGCGCAGGTAAACTTTAACCTGATATTTAAACATATACTACATATAAGTAAAAGTAAAAATGTTTTAGCGAGATTTAAAGTCCCTGGCCTTTAATAACCCTGCTAAACTGAAGGAAAGAAAAAAACCTGATCTTAATCTATCTGACAAAGCTTAGCGATGCAAGAATTAGAAGTTGGTATTAATATCGCACGTCATCCAGTCCTACTACAGCTATTTTTCCGATTCAGTACAAAGTACCCCGCCTCGCGTTGTGATGTCATTCGGTGTCGGTACCAGTTTTCACACCAGTGGAAATCCAACACCTTGAAGTACCATAGTTTTGGTACCTTCTTGAAGTATCAAAAGTACAGTACCTGGTGCGGTGGAAACGCACCCTTTGAGTTGAGTTGTGAACTGGACAGATTTACAGCGCTGCCCATCTGGTACGTGCTGTATATCCTCTGCTATGCTCCAAGCTTCTTCAATTATCAATCACTTCAGGGTCAAAGCCGGGGGGGGGGGGGGGGGAATTTTCA
>JAABNX020000001.1:49798896-49819969 GCA_015163995.2 Mormyrus lacerda | reverse complement strand
GCATGTGCAGAGCACCTAGGGGGGTAAAACTGGGGAGCATGTGCAGAGCACATAGGCCTGTTTTGAGTCCGCTTGAATGTTTAAATGCAGGAGTAAATCGACTCCCAGTCGCATTATCTGGGTGTCTTAGTCTGACTGAGAAATTTAATGTAATACGATTTCAGTCGAACTAACACACTTGCATATAAAAGTCCAGTTTTAGCCGGACTAAGAGAATAATTTTATTTCCTTAGCATGCATGTACACGTTTTTTTTTTTTTTTTTTAAAGATACTTCTGGAATTATCCTTCCATACATCCTAAAGAATTTATTTTTAAATAATTTATTTGAAAGTCATTTCTTAAGACTGAGTTCTTCAAATATGTGAAAACTAGTCATATTTTGAGATTTCAGGTTAAATGATTTTAAATTAAACTGAGATAGCTGTAGATAAGACTATTTACATATTGCCACAGGTTAAACAGAGATGTACTTAATTTATTAATTTCATGATTTTAATGACAATTCAAATGTTTTTAGAGATGGATATAATGAATAAAATAAGAACACTAACTTTTCGTCTACTTGGAATTAGACTTGGTTGAAAGTATTTAGTAAATTTAACTTTAGCTGCTTATTACACGTGGCTGCTTTTTATTCGCAGACTCGCTGAAATAATAATTTATTGCATCAGAGAAATTATTTTTGACATCTCAGTATTGGGGTCCTTCACACACAGGAAATCACCTCACGCCGTATTTTACCGCAACAATTCCATGGGGATATTCAGGGTTCTCTTTAGGTTTAGTCCGGTGGATTGTGACAGGCAAGACATCTATCCAAAAAAAAAAAAAAAAAAAAACTTAAGATTTATGCATATGTGTGTAAAGACACCCTGCCGCAGCGGCCAAGGAGCCTCCAGCCTTATCGACCGAGCCTCGTTCCTTTAGCTGCCCTACCAAAGCCATATGGGACGGCGTGTTTCAGCACACAGCTAGGCAGGACTGTCACAGACCGGGCACTCGCACTGTGTCTTTCGGCCGGTGGCCGGCAGCCAGATGAGCGGTGTTTGTTTTGAAGCCCTCCCGAAGTGACGAAGTGTGAACGCTCTCACCATCAACGCGCGCTTCCGCAACACACACAGCGAAACTCCCTGTCCAGACAACACAAAACCAATGCGGTATTAATAAGATCACATTACATAATCGTGCCATTTGGAAAGGGGAAACAACCCGCAAAACCTGTATAAAATGTCAGATACAGGAACCTGGTAGTTCCTATAATATGAAAAGGAATTTATTACCATATGTAACAAGTTAGCCTATTAACCCTGGTAGAATCGCTCTTAGGCGTCTAGTTAGCTGCCTGTTTTCTGTGTTCTCCAAAGTAAACGAATCCGCTTCATTAACTTGGGATCAAGTGTTTACGCACTCTCTGGAACAGTGTGGCATACATCCAGCAGCATTTACATTTTATTTATTTAACAGATGCTCTTATCCAAAGCGACATACAAATGAGAAAGCAGAGTCAGGTCAGCCATTCCCTGGAGCACTAGGGGGGGACCCAAAATTTAAACTACTGCAACCTTCTGATCAGAGGCACAGCACCGTAACCCGCTGATCCGCACGCCAGCAGAGCGCCGGTCTCTAAGCCATAGCAGCTTCTCGTCCCCATCAAGGCAGCATAAAGGACGCTAACGATACCCCGCTTCAGAGGTCTCCACACATCCGTATCAAGCGTCGATGCCCGTTTCCCCAACAGCAACATCTTCCCTAAAGAAATTCAAAAGCAATCTGAAACCACACTGTCTGGCATTGGTTAGGTTCATATAGCGAGTCAGTGGGTCACTACATGAGTGGGTGGCCCACTGATCTCCAGCGCCTGTTTTGTTTCTTGGATAACCGTGCTATTTATGTAAAACTAAACAGAACCCAGAAGATTCATCAGGTTATACAGGAAATGGATCTACTGACCCAATATGGAATTAAAAATTGCCTCAAAGTCTGGGAAACATCCTACTGGAGCACCAGTTTGACCCACATTCATTTCAACTCTGCACATACTGCACATACATTAAAGCACCTGAGTAGGAACAAGGAATTCTGGGTCAGGAAAAATGGCTCCAGCATGGCACCACAGAAAACCTGGTCTCTGAATTTGGCAACACAGCCCATCCCACTTTCTTTCGTGTTACCGCGTCCAACCCTTCGGCATACGCAGAAAACTCAGTCCGTGATATAGTTTTGTCTAATATCGCCAGTGCTGACAGCAAAATGAATGTCAGCTTATTATCAGAATGATGTTACATCTCTTTTTTTACTCTGTAAAAAACAAAAGATGGATCTGCTAACCAGGTTTAATAATAAATTATAAACATGTAGTAGGTCGATTGAATTAAATATTGTGGCGCTCGAGTGGCAGAGTTGGATAGCAAAGATTTTTTTTAGCAGACTCTTTCCTTAAAAGGACGGTGGTAAAACAGCAAGCAAGAATAAACTAACACAGAGAGATGGAGGGACCTTTATGAAGACACAGGCAACAGAGTCAGGACGCGACAAGACAAAATAGAGCAAAATAAATCCAAAAAATGGAACACATTACAACGATTACTTTACTCTCACTTCCACCTACGTAACATTTCTGTTCAATTCCTTTTTGAAACCGGTGGAAACACGGGCAGGTTCTCAAAAGAACCTGAGAACCAGCCCGGCACCGGCTCCAAGCTGGTGGAAATAAGGCACAAGTTTTCATAGGGAGCGTTTTCGTAACAGGGGCCTCGATGATGACGGGCAGAAATAGCCCCAGAAACTGTGTTATTTCAACGACAGGAGGCGCTACAAAAGATGACCAGCACGCCTGTGGCAGAAGGAAAACGAAGAGAGCAACATTAAGTATGGATGAGTTACAGCATCTGCACGTGTGAATTACTATTCAGTCAGAACCTCCGGGTGCCGGGGCCCTGACCGCGCCCAGAACCCGTCTGTTTTATTAATGAAGGAGCCACACTTCTGTGGAAATCAAGGAGGGAGCTAGTGTGACAGGATGGGGGGAGGGAGGCAGAGCAGCCCTGAGCCCTGGGGCATCTGTGTGTATGGTTTTTTTTTACTTGGGGGGGGGGGGGGGGGGAAAATTTTAAGCCCCCCCACATTGTACAGCCCCCACTTCTCGCTTTATGCCATCCTATTATGGAAGTGACACCCCCTCTCAGCTGGCATGCTTCAAAATGCTGGCCCAGTTGCAGCAAACACACACACAGTCACACAGTAGAGCCCCCCCATGACTAAATGTCTTCCAGCCCCTAGATGTCAGCTTCAGCTTCAAAGGAAGCAATGAGGAGATGCAGGAGACAGACTCCTGTCCAACTCCGGGATGTAGCAGCCGAGAGGAAGACGGCATGAGAGAGAGAACCGGGGGGGTCCTTCTCACTGACATCACACTGAGCACTGGCACATCCCCCCCAGATTAACACCACAGCTGTTTGTTTGCCCTTGATAACTTTAATAAATTCATCTTTTATTTAATTAAAATCAATCCCTCAAGCACAAGTCCATGTTGACTAACATACACCCCCCCCCCCCCACCCTAGTCCTTGCATCCCAACACCCAAGTCAACGGCATTCTAAAAAGTCATCTTAGAACGTTAGAATTAAACCTAGCAGCCAAACTGGACCACAGAACCGAACACTGAATGCCATCTGAACACCACACGCACACTGTTTTCCGCACAGGGACAACACATCTGCTGAAAGGTTATTTCCCGACAGCCCCCACTCAAAGTACAACTGAAATTAAAGAGTTCAAGTAGGACGACACAGGGAGTGTCAGAGTACGGTTAATGGGCTTAGGGCTACAAACCCCATGAAGGCAGCCATGCCCTGCTCTCTCACAAGACTCTCACCCTGGGAAAGACTTTGGCTGCCGAAGACCATTAGAAGCCATTTACAAAGTCCTTTAGAGTCATTAACCGTGACAGAGTCCTTCAGCATTGTCAACCACTGTGCCCGAAACAGGCTTACACTCCAGAACCACGCATAAGCTTCTTAACCTAATGATTTCACCTCCAGCACACCGCGAGCACCATGCCGCCTGAATGAAATCCGGGTGGGCACGGTTCGTCTGGAACGCACGTCAACGTTAAGAGCATCTGCACTCAAACAAACGTGGGCAACAGAAGTTTCGCCGGACGACAGATGGCAACACCATTGATCACAATGAAGGAGGCAGGCGTCAGGCTAACAAAGGCTAAAGAGAGCGGGGTCTTACGGGGGAAGCTGGGACAAATGTACAGCTGTTCCGGGCGAATAGACAGCGGCAGGAGGGGAAACAGGTGCTGCTTGAGAAGCTGGAGCTAGACCAGGACCAAAGCAAAGGGCTACAGAGGAAGACAGATATAGAAACATGCTACACACAGGCTCTCCACTTTGATGGCCATTTTACAGTAACGACCCAACCCCCAAACTCACACCACTGAGAAAGAAAGAGAAAATTAACAACAAACAAAATGTTTGGCTTTTAGTTTCAAAAAAGGAAATGAAAAGGTAGTTGTTTTGCGAGAGTGTTCCCATAAAGTATGAAAGACATGCACGCGCACGCGCACACGCACACGCACACGCACACGCACACGCACACGCACACGCACACACACAGGCTTGTAATTATATCTTTGTGGGGACTCTCTATTCCTTTCTATGGGGAAAACAACATAATGATCTTAAATCCTGCCCAGACCTAACCTTAACCGTAGGTAACCAAATAAATTACGGGACTTTTGGTATTCTTTGTTTTTTTTATTGTATTCACAGATCTTTGTGAGGACCTGAAAATGGTTCCCACAACGTCAAAATAACAGGTTTTTAATCACATTGTGGGGGACATTATATTACCTTGCTGGGGACCCAAACATAATCCACAGACGCACGCACGCACGCACACGCACACGCACACACAAAACTGCAGCATCTTTCAAAACAGAGTCTCTGATTTTTACAGGACACTCACCTGGAAACCATTTCATGAACCACCTGCCATATAACAAGCTGCACAAACAGGAAGCAGTAAAAGCTGTGAGCACAAAAATCACAGGTTTTGTTACAAAGAGAGAGACAGATGAAAGAGTGGAGTGGGAGACACATAACAGCTAGTAACTTCCATCTGCTGCACCTCGAACCAAGCTGAGGAATGCTGATATGCACACAGTCTGCGTGGCCCCATGGTCTTATATCTCTGCTGCTCTCAGAAAAAAATGGAGGGGAAGGAAGGGCTGGTCATTGATGGTCACAGTCACAGAAGAGAGGTCTTGAGCACATCCACGACTACGGTTTAGGACTCCATGACAGTATGCTATCTTAAGGAAGTGAGCAACCTGGAACCAATCAGTTTGCTCCAAAGGCCCAAAGGCCATCCAATCAGCTCGACCCACCCGCTGACTGACCCTTCCCCCCCCCTGTTGGGTGACCTGATGTCTCACTTCTCGCTGCACTCTGTGCAATTTAAACAGGCGCTAAGCAACACATGGCCGTAAGGGTACCAACCAACTCAACGAATGTGAGAACAATTACAGCCTTTCAGAGGGACCAACACATGAGGAAGGCCAGAGGCTCCGAAATAGGTCTTAACAGTGCCTGCGCTGCGGGGGTGGAGGGGGGAGGGGATTTTAATCACGCCCCCACCATGATGCCGCTCTCCTCTCTCTCAGAAAACTACGAATGTCACGCCGCTCCCTTTCATGCTGGCCAGACCTCTCATTCGTCCATGAAAACCGGCAAAAACGTCCAGGTGAAACTCCTCCTGAGCTTTCATTTCCCTTCTGCTTCCACCGCCAGCGTCAGCAGCCTGTGAAAGGGCCGCTTGCACGTGACAGCTCTCACCGACAGACTGGTGAACTGCCCCCAGCGCAATTTAACAAGCTTGGAAAGACTTAAAAGGCAGGTTTGTCTCTCGACTGCATGAAGGGTCTGCAGTTCTACTGACGGACTATAATATCAGTGAGCTCCCTCGACTGAGGCAGAGGCGGCTTCCTTTACCCAAGAGACATGCCATCCTGGAAGCAGGAGGCGGATCCTCGTCTTGGAACAGCGTAAAATGATGGACATTAAAAATAATCCAAATGACACCAAAACCTTCATCATGCACCTATGTAGGAAAGTTGGTGCTAATTAATATAAAACTACTGGAATACAGGTACATTCAAAGTGCTTTTTCCACATATCTTATGAAAACTTTGGGTTAGTCATGAGTGCAGGGTCAGTCATCCATCCCGAAGTAATTTTCTCAGGGGGTGGTTGTTAAGGGCTGTGCTCAAAGGGCTAACAGAGATGTAGCCACTTTGTGGAGCATGGAATTTGAACCAGTGACCATCTGATTAGAGACACAGAGGCCTAATCCACCAAGCCACACACTGCAGCCCATTCTAGCCACAACCGTGACACAGTGCTCCGATTCAACATAATCAAATATCCCCCTTTGCAGAGAATGACGTTATAACAGTGCTGCGTCTGCATCTCAGTTTGGCAGGATGCTTTTGAAAGAGGTGAAATGAATGGAACGGAACGGAGGAAAGGAGATCAACTCACCAACCAAAACTTCCATATACATCATACAAAAGGCATAAAAACAAGACTACAGGCAGACCCACCAGAAATGCCTCTCAGTCCCTAACTACACACTTCTTTTTGGAGAAGAGAGCTCTGCACGGTTTTGTAGTCCACTCTAGGTGAATGGCTGTCTTTCCTGGCCTCTGGTTCCCACGTTCCCCGCAATCCACTTACCTCGGCCGGAAAACACGAGCGTGGAGAGGTCAGCCATAGGATTCTGGCACACTTGGCACTCATACTATAATCTGCTCATGCTAAAACCTCATAAAAAACAAACACACACTCACACACATGCGTGTGCGCAGAGACAGCCGGCGGACGTGAACAGTAGCCTTTAGGAAGTTCTAAAGAGGATTATACATATGGAGAATAAGGCAAGGGAGGGCGATGAAGCACTAATCCAATCAAGCGTGACTCATATCTTATCCCTGGCAACCGTGCCAAGGCCCCATTAGCACCTGACATGATTATACTAATCTTTCTTGAGTTTATCTTCCGGCTACTACCACCAGACCGACACAAAGATAAGTAGCGAAACGACTCTTAAAAAAGGTAGACCAGTTATCATGGGAAATCAGAACGGATCCATTACCAGGCAAAGAGGACAAAAAGGAAAAGATGGTAGCCCAAATACTCTGGCTGTGGGCAGGACACGGAACATTCCATCTCAAGGTTTGGCTCTGGAAATTGGCTGTTGGGCTCGAATCAGAACTTGGGTTTGATCCACTACGTGAATGGTGCTCTAAATACTCAAAAACTTCCAATAACTTGCAAAACTGGCTCATAAAACATCAGCATTTATTTAAGATGCTACTGTGTAGACGTTTAAGGCTGCCGGTATTAATTTCAGGCTGCCGGTGGAGTTCAATCGAAATCTGCACCCAGCACAGCACCTTTCAGACGGGTTTGGAACATTTTGGTGGGTTGTGATTGGCTCAGCCTGGGACTCATGACCAGTTTAACAGGGTCACTGCTGGGTCAGTGCAAACTCGACCATTAGCCTGGTGCCTGGATTCTTAATCAGCACAAACACGGGCCCAGGGCTGGAGTTCAAAAAAGCTGCTTTATAGTTCTGTATCGAGCCTACGCAGCACTTACGCTACATACTCATGCACTGGTGTGTCTATGTTGCTTTGCAATTACACCGCCAAAAATGCTACTTGCCTGAGCACGATGGGTATAAGGGAGCTTTTTACATTGTACCAGGTACTGCATTTTTGGTAATTACCAAAAGTTCAGTACTTCAAGGTGCTGGTTTTCCATTGGAGAAAAAAAACTGGTACCACATTTGAATGACATGAGTGTGAGGCAGGTATTTTGTATTGAATTCAGAAAAGGGCTACAGTACCCTGGGTTTGGCGATGTGCGATATTGATATCAACATCGCATGTTATGCACATGCATTTCTCAAGGAACACGAACGGCAACTGCGTCGAGATCAGGCTGATACCTTAAAGTTGTCCAGACATCGTAGCATGAGGGTTTTAAATTTCACTAAAACAATTTTACTTTGTCACAGGAAACAAAATTTAGCAAGTAATGCAATTCAATGATTGTACCTTTTCAAGGATTATGTAGTGTAAATCTGTTTGAAAGTAATCTGTTTAAAATTTACCTTTTGCTTGAGTTTTCTAAGACAATCATTCATTTTCATCCTTCACTCCAAAATGGGAGAAATGTGTTTATTTGTAGTTTCCTTTTTTGCTTTATAAATATCCCAATAACAAAATCACAACATGATATTTGATTTTTTTTCCCCAATATCGTGCAGCCCTAATATATTATTATAACAAATACTTTTATTTCTTGCTATGCCATCCAGATCTTCTTCTGGTTCTTCAGACCAGATCACAATTAAAGTTTGGGTCTCTTCATTTAATCCATGCAGCCAGCATTCACAACAAGACAGTGGCTGGATTGTGTTTCAGAGGAAGGATTTTTGCATAACAAATCAATTAACATGTTTGCAATCCCACCTCAAAGTACTTAAATACCAAAAAAGTACCCCAGCTGCTTTGGTACTAGAACTTTTGGTTCTGGTACTCAACCGGAAGTCAATAGAAAAGGGGAAGTATCATTACCAAACATATGGTCCCTGGTGCAGTAGAAAGCTGGCTTTAAGTTTTGCTAAAACACTTAGTTTTGTTTCCTATAGCAAAGTTGAGTAAACTTTACAGTTTTTATTAACATTCCTTTCCAAGATTACCTACTATGATGATCCATTTAAATTTTACCGCTGCTGCTTTTGCGCGAGCTCTGTATGCGCTCTCTAATCATGATCAAGCGACCACGTTTAACAGCGTAAACGGCTGCAACTGTGACAAGTACAGCAGGCTAGCAATGAGCTAAACAACTTGTCCAACACAAAAAATCCCTCCAGTTGGAAACAAAATACAACAAAGCGTTTACGCAGAAAGAAGTGCGACGCTAGCAGGCAGACCAGTCTAAGTGGTTGCTGTAATGTGTACATTTCTAGGGAGGTGCACGTCAGGCTGCGCTGTGGATTCTATGCAGAAATATAAATCAGCCTTAAGAGTGAGGAACCCTTACTTGTGCACCTTTTATTGACAAAAATAATGTTCAAGAGAATAACACAAAGGAAAAAAGCACTTCCTTCATTGAAATCATTAATGACACACAATGAAATGGTTCATTATAACTTTCGTCCCCAAAACATTTTGATAATCAAAATTACAAACTCAAGCTTTGAACACTATTATGCCTGAAAAGCGAACACAGAAAAATCACATTCAAAAAATAGCTAAAGATGGAAACCAGGAGGGTATTTTCTGTAATATACGGCAGTAGGAGTTTGCTAGCTAACATTTCCGATTAAATCAGAACAGAATGACAGAAACCAGACACCCCCCCCCCCCAGGGCTGAGAAAGGATGGTCAGTGTTGTTTCGGGGGAGACAGATCCAGCATTACCATCTTCCCTTTTCCTGACTGTGATACACTCCGACTCTGGGAGGGATCTGTTTTTATTCAGGGACCCTTTTCCCATAAGCCTTGGTGCTGGAGTATAGCGTGGGTGAGAGCTATGTGTGTGTAGGAAGGGTATCCAAGAGGCACCGTCATAGAGACAAGTATTTCATAGCCAACTAGGCTGTTTACATTGCATTTGGATGTAAATCGGCCTACCATATTCACTGTAAATTATGTGCGGATCACACCGGCCATGTGACGTTAATGCATTTCCTTGTCTGGTCTCACTGAGGGCAATAAAGCAGCGAGGACGGCTGTGGTTGCCCCACAAATGAATCAAGGCCACCACTTCTTACTGCAAGGTACATCAGCATATAGGGACAGCACGCAGTCTGTTCCCTGTGAGGGGGTGCGCTTTGAATCACACAGACATCCTGACTTGTTCTCATCATTCATGCCATTAAGATGCCTTAAATATGAGGTCATCCTTACTTGGGAGGACTTTCTCCATCTTTTGCAAGTGAACCCCCCCATTTGGACTCATGCATGCAAGATCCAAATGCCCCAGTCCACTTGGTCATTATCTATATTCCATCACGAGGTAAAGGCGGAGGTGTTTTGTTACAGTACACCCATAATCCCACACTGTATGGCTCTGATTGGTCAGCTGGGCTCCTTCCTGTCCATCCACACCTCCCCCATCCATTATTCACCAAGCCTGTGTAAGACATCACATCTCTATTCTTTGTCCATTATTATGAAACATATTAAAAATTTACTCACTGTTAACAACCACCCCCCTCCATCTCTAGTCTCTGCTTTTACAGCTCTGCACTTAAGATTAGACATCTGGTCCAACTGCTGCTGGGATGTAGGAGATATGTGGTCTAACGCCCCCATTCCCGAAATGACCACCACATGGCTTTACTCCGACTTCATAGCCCAGAAGACACCAGGCTGGATGCAAAGATGGGGAACCGCCTCACCAGCCATGTCCGTCATCTTACCAGAGGAAAACACAGAACATACGCTTGTTTTTTTCTGTAGGCCTGTCTTTCCCAGGTGCAAGGCATTGTGGGTAATGCTTATAGAGGATTTCTAGGTTGTGTGTGCCCGAATTTGAAGGCATAGGGATGAGGAGAAAAGGAATCATCTTTCCAGACACCATCATTGTGCCACGATTAACTCCTTAAAAATTACCGCTACGTCTTCATTTCCATGGTTACGGTCTCGGCTTTGCCTTTCAGCCATTCGATTCTCCTGCTTCCCGTTTACAAACACCGAGCACTGACTCGTTAACCTGTTATTTTACCTACTTTAGAATGTCATGGACCATGAATTATTAGTAGATCAATAATCCTTTAAAACTGACGTCTGTATGTTCCTCTCAGTATTGATTTTTTTTAGGCCATTCGGTGACATTATGTATGTTATTCAGTACAATAATTACATAATCCATTTTACACACACACACACACACACACACACACACACACACACACAATAAATTTAACTGTATCGGCGTTTAGTCTAAAGACGATTTTAAGACACAGTGTCCCACCCTCCCTTCCTTAAATCGCATTAAAGGTGCGACCTGAGTAAAATACACATTTCTGGGACATTCTGAGGGCTTGCATATTTATTGGATGAAAAGTTCCAACTGTCATAGGTGGTAACCATGGAGACCAGCTTTTAGCCAACCGCAAAAAAAGCATTTAGCAGCTGGCAGGCATAACTAAATGAACATTGCAAGCATTAAACCAGGGAGTCAAAAAAAAAAAAAAAACTATTACGGATATGACCAAGAGATGGCCAGAAAATTCTGCACATATAAGAAGTGGGTGCTAATAGGGAGTGAAGGGTCCATGGAGAAATAATCCAGAGAGATAACTGCAGAAAAAGCTAAAATAAATCAACAGCAAATGGAGGCCTTACTCAGCCAGGAGAAAAAGCTGGCGTTTTTCTGCCAATTAAGTAAATTCCCATAACGGAGGCAGGTAAAGCAGCACACGTGATCTCAACGGTTTCCAAGTGATGTCCCGGGAGGGGGGGTGGGGGGGGGCTTTCCATGGTGTCCTTGAGCGAGGCACTTAACCCGGATCCCTGCAGCAAGGCATCCACCTGCGCGCGCTTCTAAAAACCGCGGCGCGCTGCGATTCAAAGCGCCAGCCGAGCAGCTAAATGCAAATGCGGCGCGTGGCGGTTTCCCCCGGCGAGCGCATAAACGCGTCCTTGTCTTTGACTGTCTCGTTCGGATCGCTTCGAGTCCCGGCGACCGCCGCTTCAGAGCTGACGCCGGAGCGCCTGGGAGAGGAGAGGGGACTTTCAAAAGCCGTTTTTCCGAGATGCGAGGGCGACTTGCGACTCATTTGCATGGGCTCACGTTAACCTTGACTTTAATGAGCTTAACCGTGTTTACGCTTCACTGAATTGGAATAATCTAAGGGTAATATTAAAAAAAAAAAAAAAAAAGCGTAATGAGTAAATTTAGAAATTTATTCAAAATATGTCTGCTAATTATAGCCCACAGCATGAGGATTTCTACAGGAGACGCAAAATTTTACATTTAGCTTGATGTGATAGAAGATTTCACCTAACAAAAGTACAGACTGAAGAATTCGGAATTTACAAGGCTGAGGAACATGAAAGAGCAAATTCTTGTGACATTGGGTTGTGATTTGATAGAAACCTGACAATGGAGAATCTATTATAGATTCACTTAGAATTTAAGGATGCTTATAAAGCAACCCAATCCGAGAAAGTTATGGTGAATACAGGTCCATTACAGAACATTTGCAATTTTATTTATTTTTTTGCTGTGCTTTCAAAATCTATGGAGAAGAAAGAAAACTCATTAATGGCTAATTAGCCTCTTGTGGGCTTTCTGTGGCTTTTAGTCAAATCCGTTGTTCATGGTGCTATTTAAAAAAAAAAAAAAGGAGGTGGGAATCTCCCTTCTGAGCTGCAACCTCACTCATGGCCTTCGCAGCTCAGGGCAACGTACTGGGAAGAGAAAGGATTCCCTGGTAACCAATGAAATCAAGAGGAACAACACATTCTGTGCATCGTCCTTCACAGGGCTTGATAAATCTCAAAAGAAAAGATGAAATAAACAAAATTACAAACAGAAACACAGCCTGTTCATGGAGAAAAAAAAACATCACAGAAGATCACCTTCTGTTCTTTCTAACCCCCCCCGGAGAGATATTTAAGGCCTTTTTCTATCTTAGCTTTTCACACCTCAACTAGAGAATCTGAAGGCAGGAATCTGTGGAAGCTGCCACGGCCATCTTAGGACAAAGCATCGCGTTGCATTTAGTCAAATATATTAGAGATGTGTGTCAGTGAGGTGCGGTATTTGGTACACACATAGCCATGTGTTAAAATAATGAGTAAATAATAATAATTATTTAATTAAGTAATAAAATTACTAGTTTAGCCACCCGTCAAAATTTTGTTCAGTCTACGAAGTGGGATCTCCCAGTACGGCAAAATTTACAGAGTGGGACTTTGTGGAAGGATTCCCGGAACCCCCGCAAAATTTATTTCTGACTACAGGGCTGTGCCACCAGAAAAATGAAAAATAGATCCTGGGGGCGCAGTGTCCCGGGACTGAAGAGTAACCGCACCTCTGCATTTTGGGCTTCGGAAAAGGCGTTTGCCATGACAGAGTGTGAATCCAGAATGATCTCAGCGAGATTTACAAGCAACGCAAATTTCAAAGCCTCACAAATTAAAAAGTCGGTTTAAAAACAAGAAGTTACGCCGTACCTTTTACACACTTGTGCATTTCAGCTTGCACTTTCATGTGAATATTTCTCCATTCCCTGATTTAGCAGGTAGGCAGTCATGCTGGCACTCTGTGTCATAATATTACACTGTACTGAGCATTACATTCATATGAGAACTACCTGCAGCTATAATTAACTAATTAGAAACCAATTATGTTGGAGGCAAAGGAGGTGGGGGGAAGATTTAGTAATTGCTTGCTATGACATTGCTCATATTTCATATTAAATATTTCTTTAACTTATTACTAGTGTGAACGTGACACACGACTTGAATTCCCTGAATTAAATCTGAAGTCCCTCCAAGACAAAAGAACGGGTAATTAAAATTTAAATCTAAGCAAGCTGTCGTACCGGTTCGCTGGAGAATACCCAGACCAGCGCAGAACACCGGTCCATCAGAATCGCAGATGAAACATCTCGGAGCCTTGTAGCTGTTCGAAAAAGCTTTACGGCTCTCGGTGAAACAGATTTACAGCAAACAGAGGGCAGATCGTAAAATTTTTAAACGGAACCAAAAGAATGGATTTTTCAGTGGAGCGTCAGCGCTACACTTGTTCTGCTCGTCATAATCAAGTGTTATGAAGCGCCAGGACAATGATATGTAGAGTGATGTAACGTAGAGGGATGGCTGAAGTCTATGTGCAGCCATAGATTTACCATTAGTGCCCCCCAATCCAGCAATCTTCACTGCAGGCCTGGCCCGTCGTATAGGCGACATAGGCGATCACCTAGCAGATCATTTATAGTGTGTGTGGGGGGGGAAACAGAAAAAATCTCGCTGCATTTTGAATGTTACAATTCAAAATACTTTTAATATTTCACTATTCTTGAGAAACAGATGCCCTTTGTTACGTAAATGTTTAAATATAAATATCAACTGACAAAATTTGTTTTCTGCTGCTCTGTGAGGAGGGGTGGAAGCTCAGCAGACTCTCGCCTAGGGTGCCAGAAGACTCAAGGCCGGCCCTGGTGTAGCGTGGACCACATACGGCAGGCAAGTCGCTGCCCAAACTCTCTGCCTACGTCGTCCACTGGCTTGACTAGCACTAGTAAAGTACCTCAGCAGCGCAGGAACGAAATGAAAACTAAAGGGTCTGACCAGCAACACAGCTTCCCCTCAAGCTGTGGCCCCCAAGCTGAGACAGTCTTGACCTAGATCACTGAGCTCCTGAGGTGATTTTCCCAGTCTGTCACCAGAGACGGATTTTATAGCCATATCTGTACAGTATGTGAAGAAGGGCCAAACTAACACGTGAGGGAGGCATGCAGACTCTTTGAGAAATTAACCAAGATGAAAAAGGGCCTTCGGTAACATTCCGTGATTGCATGCCCTCTCTGAGGAATCTCGAGGAACATCGCCGATTTTAAAAATAAAAAAACAGCTGAATATGACGTGTCCTTAGTCCAATTCCTGTGGTGACGAGCGTGCAGCCACCACACTGTACATGCTTCTTAGAAAGACCACAAAAGAAACACGGTAGTCAGCGGGAGGTTCCATTACAACTTTAACTTGCAAGCCGGTTCCTCCACGCACCGTCATATCAGCGCCGAGAAGAGGAACGCAGGGATGAATCCCCATGACTTCTTGCCAGTGGAGCACATTTGGTTGAGGACATTGATTACTCTGCCAGCAGATCTTGCTACCTTGTTATCAGTACCGGTCAAGCCCATGCGGTGCCATAGAGAAGCTGGCTTGTTGGGTGGGCTCAACATAGGCCTGGGGCTTAATGGGTTGACTGGCACTGCTGGCTGTTGTGTAATCAAAGCTCCGGAGAAAAGATGAAGGATAGTCCTGAAACCCCAAACTCCTACCATAAGTAGAGTTCAAGGAATCTCTCAGATCTATTGTCAGAATAAACCAGGTGTAGGTTTTACCTACACACTGAACATTAATCAAGTCAAGTCAAGTAAGTAATAGTTCAAATTATACATCTTCCCTTTTAAAATACCCCCATGAACAATGTCTGGGTGGGGGGGATGTACTTCAGTGCTTCCAGAACCCACTCCAAACTCGATCAGTTGCCTTTATAGCCGTATAACTCAAAGCCTGTCATACAATTAAGTAATGCTGCTGGATAAAGAACAGAAACCTCCAGTTCAAATCCTGAGACACAAGCTAGTCTCTACCATCGAATGAATGCGTCACTGGAAAAAAAATCCAGTCACCCACAAACAGAGCAGAAAAACCTTTTTGTTAAATCCAAAGTCAGAAAAACAGGTGTCTTATTCAGGGTGTCCCCATCTTGTGCCCGGTGCTGTCCAAGATACTCCAGCCCCCCATTGTCATCCTGTACTGGATACACGGTGGGACAGTATACAGATGAAAGGACAAAACACTCCTTACTTGCTGCATCTGTCACATTTCACTATCTATAACAGACAATTAAGACGTCACGAGCAGGGGATCAGACACCACGGTAACCCTCGGCGTTAAAAAAAAAAAATAGCCATCTGCCGTTGAGGGAGATGCGTGCGTGCAGGCGTGTGCGCGTTCACATGAGCGCGCACCTATCTGTTTGACGTCAGCATAGGCTATTAACGGGGTCTCTGTCGGCATCCCCGTCAGCGAGAATGAGCGAAGGGCCAGAAGACGCCAAGGATCTGGCTGCGGGGAGGCGAATTTCAAGCCATCATACGCGGTGCTGAACGCCACAATGTAACCGCAGCTCGTAAAGCAATCTGAAATGCGCAAAATCATATCTGTAAATCTGCCGGTAAATGAGCATCCGTCGCCGAGGCGTCGAGGCACAGCCTACAAACAGATATCACATTTGCACATTAAAGCAATACAACTACAGTTTACAACTTGAATAAATTCTTTTGGGAATCAATGAGGCTGAATTATGTAAATGCCCCTCTCCTTCGCTATATGCGTTTTTCTTAGCTTTTGGCACGCCCGTTCCCTAACGGGAGCCAACTCCCAAGTACCAAAACGTCAGTACATCTTGGATTAAGAACTGCCACTGGCCCAGCAAGAAGCATTGCCGAAATTAGCATTTCAATCACAGTGAAGTCATTCGCAGTTAGCAGGATAATTCATCTGCTTCAAACCTGCAGATCTGGTCATGATTTTTATAGAAGTTTGTCCAGTAAGATCTCTCTTTTTCTGTCTCAAGCATGGTGTTCCGCTGCCAGGTAAAAATGATCCAAAACCATTGAGAATTTTAATACGGCCTTCGTGGTTTTTTGGTAATCAATAGCTGGCCATTGTTAAAACACGAATACATGTCAGGATAGACAATAAAGTCAGACAGATTACAGTGTATCATATAGCCGAGTTATACGTGCACTCTTGTGAAACATACATTTGCACACTTCGTTTATTGGCAGAAATTGCATGCCTCCATCTTTGCAGTTCGCATGGATTAATCTGATGCATAAACTAAACAAAAGAGCATCACATTTTTCTAACTCCATCACTCACTCACACGCCTCACATTTATATTATGTTCTTGTACTTGACACACTGTCTTTCCCTTCAGCGCTCATGTCTAACAAGTGTAGTAAGCTTGCCTTTCGAATAAATTAGTTTTTTTTTTTTAATTACCAAATACTTGGGGGGGGGGGGCTTAACAATTATCACACGTTTCGGTTTGTTTAACCCCCGCTGCTGAAGGAGACTTTGGTGTCCACAGCTCCCGCCCGCAAACAACGCACCACCTTCTTACACCAGATGAGTCTGTTTGGCTTTCATGCTGCGAGTAATCTCCTCCGTGGCTTTAACTAATCTGATGTTTAAGAATCGCCTCCCCAAACCACAATAAGTACAAGGACGCAGTTTGCTCTTAAGTGTAGGCTGTAACTGGCTTGTGCGTCATGACACCCCCATTACAAAGACGCGCAAAGGCAGTATCTAAGTACGATTTAAGCAAAGTAAAACAAGTATGCCAAGGATCACCCAAAAAACCTTCACACACATGAAGCATCGCACTCCTCGACCATGGAAGCTTCTAGCAGACAAAGGAAAACGATGTGATATTTATGAAAAATGTACATGTATCACTTCTAAACCAAAAATTAAGTGCTTAACTCGTTTTAAAGGAAATTAACTGTGTTGGCACAAAACCACATATTCCGTTTCCAAGTCATAATATTTTAAGGTAAACAGGTACGTTTCTGTTTCACTCATTTCAATAATAATAACAACAATTTAAAAAAATTCAATGCTCTTATTAATAGTAGGCGGACTGTTTTTTGCGCAGCGGAAAATCATCGTAGGGTCTCGGCTCCAGCTGAGCTGACGTGTTATAAATAAACAAATGAAAACAAAAACTTTAAAACGACTGTAGAAAAAAATTCCACACGTGAGCAAGATAACTTTTGCCTCATCACCATCTTTATCATGTTTCTGCCCATAAGTGGAGCATTTTGGTGACACCAAAAACAGCGTCGTAAAGTGAACCGGAGTTTTTTTCCAGACTGCCGTCTGGGAGGTGTGGCGACCTTCTGTTCTCTAGACTCTTCATCGGACCAAAGAGGACTGTTGACTAATGTATCTTTAATGTCTTTTTTTTTTTTTTTAGAATATCTACCGTACAATCGCGGAATTACAACAGATTAGTCCACCTGCCAGTGCGCACAGACGGTGAACTGACACCGGTGTGATTTTAATGGCCGGTGCGAGATTATTAATCACCCACTGCAGATGGGTAGGCGTGCAACTAACGAATGAGAAAGGCTTTCACCCATCCTTAGCAAGAGCGCAGGATACTTTTTGGTGGGGGGTTCTGATCTCTAACGTCAAACATACGCATCTAGGTGTTGCCTGGGTTTGTTACAGTTACAATTGGGCTATTTTAAATGCTCACCATCCCTTTGAATGAGAGAGAACTTCCTAATTTGAAACTTTACTGAACGTGTTGCCACAGCTTAAAAAGATATTGACGTATAACGACCAGAAAACAAATATTAAAATCACTTACCAAGTAAAACACTGGCAATTAGGAACGCCGGGATCCTCATGGTTCCAATCGATCTTTTGTCCTCGGCCGAAACCCCGTCAGATCACTCTCCTCTCTTGCCCAGGGTATCCTATTGCTTAGTTACTTCTGTTAGTTCGGCGATTTCGTGAAAACACCAGTTCAAGTGTGGGTGTTCAGTTTCCTTTCTACGAAATGCTGTCTATCACGATATATATTAAAAACTGCCTGTCGGTTTTTGACAGCAAACCCTTCGCAGCCTCCGACTGATCTTTCCGTCACTTTTAAATAAAACAGCTGCAGCGTCGCCTTATTAGTATTTTTTCCAGTATTTAACAAAAATATTTCGTCTTGATCCCCACTTCGCAACCAGACGCCTCCATACGCACGCAGTTTCGAAAAACACCACAATAGAAATATCGCAATATGGAAATGCTACGATCAGATTGCGATATTTCCCAACAATTCTGCATTTTAAAGTCCGCTTTTATATTAGATTTGCTGCCCTAAAGGGGCGCCTAGGTGCTGAATGCACTTCCATTACATATCCCGGTCGTGCAGCACACTTGCTTGGGTTGTACCACCAGCAGGACCTGCACATGCGAGCGAGAGAGAGAGGTATTCACAAAGAGGCTCCGACAGCCCTGCCCATTTTCACGTTTAAATACACACGATGGGATAGGCTACTTCTCCTCCCAAGTTTTTTTTCCCCCGTTGTCACTTCAGCCAGGGTTTATTACGCTTTGCAAAGCCGGGGAGAGACATAGCAGCAACAGAAATGTATCACATCGTCCAGTATTTCCTGAAGCCTAATTAAAAGAAAATCCGTTTTCCGCACCAATAATTATCTTCGGATAATTGTCCGGAAATGTGCAAATTAGTGAACATTTAGAAATTTCGGTTCTTCTTTACGCGATCAATCGACGATCTTTCAACAAAATCGGCGCTTCAAAATAAATAAAGACACGTGTCCTTTAACTTGAGCTTCGAAATCTGAAAGGAACGGAGCTAACTTTCTTCTTCCAATTTCACTGCTTCGGTGCTTGCCTGGAAGGTTCAATCGTATTGCAACGGCGTCCTTACCAAGCACTATATAGACAAATTACGAATGATTGAGATCGTCTGACTTGCAACACGTGAAACACGAAAAATGTTAACTCCGGTAAGAAGTCCATATACTGAAGCTGCTTGCTACATCCAATTATGAATAAAAAAGCGTACATTCAACGTTCTCTTGGGTAGGGTTTATATTTCGTCTCATATTCGCCCATGCTTTGTGTCCTGAAGGCCCGCCTATCAGCACCAAAAAAGCAAGACCCCCACTTGGTACTACAAAGAGGGGAGGAGTTTCTATCTTCTATTCCCTTTTGGGAGGGGAGGGGAGGGGGTTAATTTGCAGGACATCTGATGGTCTTTTGTGGTGGTTAGTGCCAACCGCATTGGAAAAATGAGACAACGACGGCACCCAGGTCGATGCAGTAATCAAACGCGTTGGGATGAATGACATCGTAATTAATGACACCCAGGGTGTTCTTTCAACGTTTGTGCCCTGGGAGCGCAAAGATACTGTACAGTTTGCGGATATTAACGGGCGCTGCAGTGGTGGTTATGAGGAGAGATTCGGGATCCTAACTAATATTTATTGCGCGTATATATTGCTAATATTTATTTTGCCTAGTTATTTTATTCAGAATAACCAGCATGGGAGAACAGTACAATATCTAAACAAAGTTGTGTACACTCACACCATACACTGCATCTATAAGGGTGCTTGTCACTGGGGCTGTATCCTCAAAGGTCTGCCAGTTGAACCCTAGCTATCGTTAAATGTACCTTTTAAAGGTACAGAAATGGACTCTGCAGAACATTGACAGTGTACTAAAGAAGTTAGACAGATTTCAAGTTGGAAAGCAAAGACCTGTGAATTTTATATTGTGTAAAAAAAAAAAATCTGAGAAGAGGGGAAATGCCTGAAGACAAGGAGGATTGCACAGTCTTAGGGCAGTTAAAGAGCAGAAAGGCCTGAGCTCAAGGCATCTGTGGAAATATAAAGAATCCTGTACTACTGACAAACCAGAAGAAAGTATCAAAGGGTCATGGATTGTTTGAACAAACAACCAAATGATATGTGAGGAGCAGTTGTAAGCTTGTGTTCAGGTGATGTCTCCTGCCCGTAGCCAGTCAGATGGCTCCTTATAAAATAAAATAAAATAAAATAAAATAAAATAAATAAATAAAACCTTTTTATTGATCCTCATAGGGAAACTCCTACTGTATGTAGTGTATCAGTAGATGAGAGCAAGCTGGCAGCAAAGGGCAGACACCTGATGTGGTGCTTAGGGAGGTCGGGTGTAGGGTCTTGTTCAAGGGCCCACAGATGTGCTGAGGCTGGACTCGCACCGGCAACCTTCCAATTACAGGTACAGAGGCTTAGCCCACTGAGCAACACGCTGCTATATAGGTAGCACAGCCAATCATAAGACACTGCTTCACAAACCAATAATTAACCTGGACAATTGAGAGCAGGGTAATTCATGACGGTATAGTCATCCAAACATTTGAAAAATTAATTAGAGTCTTATAAACATACCAGGCGTAATAATTGAATTTGACAATGGTATTTAAATAGCTCATTAGAAAAATGCCTTATAGTCACCAACACGTAGTGCAAATTTTCAAAAATGTGATATGAGATTATGAGCTATCTGGTCAGTTAGGGGTGTTTTAAATGAATAAAATGGGAAGTTGTCTGGTAGCTTCTTTCATCTGCCCAAGTTGCGGGGGGTTGGGGGCTGGGTGGTTGTGAGAATGGAAATTGAATTTGAGGCGGATGTCAGGGAGTGCTGAGAGCCCAAGGGGGCGGG
>JAABNX020000001.1:49777350-49798886 GCA_015163995.2 Mormyrus lacerda | reverse complement strand
CCCCCCCCACCATCACAGCTTTGGTCTGGATGTACAGCTCAAGCACCCAATTACAGAGGTACCTATAGAGCAGAGTCCGTGATCTGAAAGTCGCTGGCAGGGGTGTCATTAGAGATTTTGGGCCCATGAAAATATCTCATGTTGGGCCCCCAACCCAGACCAATTATATAATGTTCAGAATGTTTTAAGGTCTCCCTCTCGCTCAGGGGCCCTTGGAATCACCCTAAGTGACCCTCCCTTTGCACGGCCCCCGCTCACTGGTACAAATCCTAATTACACCGTTGGGCCTTTGAGTAAGAATATTAACGTCACTTGCCCTGGGACTGTATAACCCTATTTTCTTTATTGTACATCGCTTACGCAGCCTAACAGTATAAGTACAAATGTAAAATGTAAACATGTGACCATGAAGGGAGGCTAGCTAACACCCATACAGGTATGAACTGGGTAACTCTAGGGCGTGTAAAACGTATACAACCTCCACCCCAAGCCCCGTGATGCAGTACCTGGTGTAATCAGGTCTTCAGTTCTTTCAGAAGAGATCCACAAATCCACAAAATTTTGAGGGGATAACTAGAGTTAAATCATAATCTTTTCTTTGCCGCATTTGATGTATTTCAGCAAATCTCCAAAGAGAGAATGTGATGAATTCATCGAATGAACCTGCAAGGTAGTTTTGCTTGAGGGGGAGAGATTTGTTACACTCCTCAGAGCTCATTTGCATATTTTCACTGCACATGTCAGCATCTAAAATGAATACATCTTTTGTTTTGCCTTTCCAGCATATGTGATCACTGGATCCTTCTGAAGCACATGACATGTGGGGTGGTGGTTGGGGAGGGGGGGAGACGTGTCCTCTTGGAGATTTGGAAGGGAACAATGACACGGTAAACCCTGGAAGGAGATTAATTAACAAACAATGGGCTCCGTTCATTTAATCAAATCAAGGAAAAATCCTTGTTTGATGTATATAGAATGTGTTCATATTCACCATCTGAATTGGAACACAGCTTAACAAAAATATATTGAAGCAATATTTGCTTTTTAACCTATTTTAATTGACCTCGTTGAACATTCCAGAGGAGATTTACTAACAGCCTGAAAGTACACAAATGGACCTCCGGACGCATTTACGGAAGTTAAAACATGAATTGCAGAGCAGTATTTTAAAGGTTCACAAGTCAAACTTGTCGAGCCAGGACTGTGTGGATGTGTCACCTGTGTAAAAGAATACTCTATGAAAGTCTGCACTGAGCAAACAAAAAATAAATCTAAGAAAGAAATAACATAAACAGATGACTAAAAAATAAGTGGCATGGTTTTAAGAATACAGATTTAGGAAATTATCTAGGATCCTGGATTTGTATTCATTGTTCTTTCCTGCATTATTAATTATACATGTTGATATATAACTTGAAAAACTGAGGAAAGCCAGCATTATGAATGAAAGGGTGGCTGTTAACCTTGACATGACCTCACCAGGCCTTCCTGTCAAACGTGGAGGAGATCAAACTCCCGTGGGCAGGCAGTGAATGCGGGTGGGAACACCTGACCTTGTTTGTGCGCCTCCCTCATCTGTGCAGGGAACCGGCGTTGCAGGCCTCATCACCCGCAGATACACTGATGTGTAGCATGACAGCTCAGCGTTTGAAGTGCTGGAGTAGCGTGTCAGACATAGGGACTCATACCGACGGGAAAACGTAGCTCTTAACAACAGCCCTGCATGTAGAAAAGTGTCTGGAGATGGTGTTTCTGGGGAGGAGAGCGCCGTTATTTTTGCACAAATCTGCAATATATAGCAAATGCTACAATTGTGACTCTTCAGCCGGTTCCCAACAATTACAAATGAAGAGGAGCAAAAAAAAAAGCACCAATGAAAGTATCTCCGGAAAGCTCTGCCTCTTGTGATTGGAGAGGATGATGGATTTTAAACAAAATGCGATTTAGTCTTCAGAAGTCTCGTTGCCAAATGCATCATTGACAATGTTAAAGTAGCCCATTAACGTTCAACCCATCATGAGCGAGCATAAAATATAAAAACAAATACAATCACAGTTTAAATATAGATGAGCTCAGCTCTGCCTCTTTATGTCCGATTCGCACCTTGCCAGAGTGTAGCTCCACCTCTTTTAATGCTAACCTTTCTTTCTTAATGTCCCAAACTATAGTAAAAGATTCAAAGTGAACAGCCTAATAAAATGGTCTGTTTTGCACTGAAAATGATGTTGTTCCATCATCTTTAATGTTAATTTTCACAAGTCGCTCTGATTTCTTGAGTGGATGAGATTCCCACATAATGGTGTGATTTCTGTCCTGTGTTTTTTGTATTCTGATATTTTGTTTATTATGCACTTGCCAAAACTTAACTCAAGTACTATTTAATCATACAATATGTACAGTACCATACCATATATGACAGGTAATAATGCAGTGGGACAAGTGTAAACATTGTCGGCCTGTTGCTATGGTTACAGCAGTTACAGCTAGGCCTTGTGGGTAGTCAGTGATGCTGGTAGCTCTTCGGATGGGTCGCTGCGGGCCGACCGATCTGTGAAGTGTCGTGCTCTCCTCAGCACTCCGTTTTGCAAAGCCCACCGGCTGCCCCCCCCAACCCCCCGTTCCCCTAAAAATAGAGTTGTTTTCACCATTCCTTGCTTTCATCTCACCTTTTCCCCGCTTCCTTACCTGAAGGTGTAACAAACATCCTTTTTTTTTTTGCAACTGACATGGTATTACAGCTGTGAAATGAGATTAGCTCCATCGCCAGTTAGATAAGGTGAGTCCAGGACACGTCGGACTGAAATGTGCGCATAAGACCACAAAAGAGAGTTCGTCAGCTGCTAATCTGCCATAAGCTTTATTGTTAAACAGGAAAACGCCTGCTGGAACGGGAGCCTTTTTTCATTTCTGCTTACAGCTGGGTAGGATTTAAGGTGACAGACAGAGGGAACATGCTGAACATAAACATGGCCAGAACCGTGCAGCTAATGGAATGTGCAGCTTTCTGCAGGTTCCTGAGCTTATATTTAAAGGTTTAGGTACATAGAAACTGGCTTTCAGTTTAATAGGATGCTCCTGTGTGGGCTGAAGGAAAACATACCCGGTTTTTCTCCTCGCTGTTCTGTCAGTTCTTGGTTTTTCTGTCAGTTTGCGGCCTGAATGTCTGGGTTCGGAGCAGGGGGACTCATTGTAACCTATATCCACAACACAAGCTTCAGCATAGAGCCAATGTTTCATGCGATGTGATCATATGTTCAGATGCATGTTTACTAACACTCAAATCATACTAAATAGTAAATAAACATTTATTTAGGAGATGCTGAAGAAGCGTGTTCTGCTAACTGGCTAACTAGCTGCAGTCTTCTGACTCTACTAGCCAGCTGTGTATTTAGCTTTGTACCATCCGGGGTGGGGGTGGAGGGGGGGCTTAAAGTGACTATTTGTGTTTGGCCTCAGAAACTATAAACATTTGTTTTACATTTATTTGTATTTAGCAGAACTTTTTGTTCAAAGTGATGTCCAAATGAGACAAATAGCACATTAATTAAAAGGTTAACATGTCAACATGGGCTTAAACCGGGCACTTCACTGGTTGCAAAAACAGATTTCGGGTGGGGCAGACAAATTCACAGGTAAAACGCTGTTCAGGATTGTGGTAGCTTGGAGGGTAAATACACAGGTTGGTAATTTTTTTGAATTTAGTGATCAGTGGTCATTGTTAACACACCACAGCACACAGTGTACAACAATAAAAACGTGGCCTCCGCATTTAACCCATATGTGGCACCGTGACATAGCAGGGGGCAGCTAATTCATTGCCCAGGGAACAGTACCTTGGTCAGGGTACCTCAGTGGTGCCTTGCTGGTCAGGGATTCAAACTAGCAATCTTTAAATTACGCTTCCATAACCATCAAGCCATCACTGAAGGATACTAGTCTCTGACCTAGGAGTGGTCTTATGCTTATGCTTGAGGAAGCTCCTTTACCTGGTGTTTCCAGCTGCACGTGTTACATCCCAGACTTTCTACAGCTCCAAGAAAGGTCTCACTTACCACATGTAGCTACGGGTCACACATCAGACTACGTGAGAGGATCATGCCGTTCGTCTCTGCGAGTGACAATATCAAATGAAATCGTGATTATGACACTCAAAGAACATTCAGGGCTTGAAGTATTGCCAACTGAACTCCTGCCTCATCATATTATTTCTGTGCGCTGTGACGATGGTAGCAGGTGGTATCGTGATTAAGGACACGGACCTGTGGAAACGGTCTCAGGGGACTCACCAAATGATGAGCGTTGGCTCTAGTTAAGAATTAACGGTTGGAGGTGTCTTACATGAGACGGCACAGATGAATGGCTTTTCAGTGGGTATACATGGAGTTTGAGTTTTTCCTCTCCTCCTGAATTTCTGAGGGCAAATCTGGTCGGTATGACACCATGCTAAAATTAGGGGGGCATTCTCAGAATGATTAACGGTAGTCCGAATAAACTGAGGCGGATTTCTGCTGTTAGTCAGGGACTAGCTTAGCAAAAGTAAATAGCAGTTTTGTCAAAATATTTGTGAAGCCTGAGTCAAAGTTCAACCATATTTTTGTTGGTTTGACTAAAGCGGCAAATGAATCAGACGGCAGAGGACAATTAAAGCCAAGGTGTCTTTTGCTTAATTAGCAAGTGATAACTTGAAGACTCTTGTATGTGTTCAAAAGGAGATGAAATGTGATGATTTCATTGCCGTTGGGGAGTAACTGAGGAGCACAGGAAATAAACTTGACAGTCAAGAAAACAGAGCTTAATCAAGTCATTAGCTCAAGCGACACATTACACGCTCATGCTGAAGTTGCTTGTTGCTTCGTTAACAAGGCATACGACATATTGTTATAATCGCCTCCATGGCACAACAGTGGCATTTAGCCACTGTCAGAAGAGAAGAATTTCTACCAGCGATGACACATTCAGCTTCTAATTAAACACACGAAAGTCCAAATTTACATCCACCCATACAGCAATTGTGTGTGACACTTTACTTGTTTAGCATTTGCTTTTATCCGAAGCAATGTACAGCTGAGAAAATAGGATCAAACTGTTCCTGTAGACCATCGGGGTCTGCTAGGGGTTCAATGAAGAACTCAGAAGTTGAACCGGCACCTTTCTAATCACAGGCCTGTAAATCCTAACTTGAGCTACAGGCAGCCCCATACTCGTGGCCCTTTCTGAAAAACCACTCACGGTCATCTGTCTCTGAAATTCCGGAAAAATTTAGGATATTTGAGGAGATGATAATTAAAACCGTGTTTATTCATAAAAATGTGTCTGTGTTTCTATCAGTTTCTATAAAAGGTTACAAAAAGGGGAGAAGCCGTGATCTCATTGATCTCAAGGATATCATTGTCACCGAGGGGAGAAGCTCCGCAGGTTTTGACCTAGAAAAAAGAACCACGATCCTTTCTTGTTTCTTCGAGTGACGGCGTCTAGCCAGGCCATCTGCTTTGGGAAGGCTGCCGCGTTTCCGCAGTCACTTCCCGCAGCTCGGCGCAGGCCGTGCTGCAGGACATGCGGCGCGTCTGCACTGATGTCGACGTTAATGAAATCTGCTCAGACCCCTTTTTCTCCATCTCCGTTCTGACGCTGTCAGCAGTTTGTCTCTGTGTGAAACTTTACTGACAGTGAAGGGGAGGGGGAGGATTTCAGCCGGCACTCTTTGACATACGCTGAATTAAACATGAACATATTTTTGCAATGTTTTAAAAGGGAATGATGGCATTTTGTGGTTTGCTTGTTACACCCCCCACCCCTTGCAACTTTGGGGCATAAAAAAACAGTCATGAATTCTTTAACAAACCTTGGCTTGTGCCAGTGGACAGTTGGATATCAGCGAAATGTTGGCTCTTGGTGCTGTATATTCTGCTGGAAGTTGGCGCCATCAATACATAAGTTTGACCAGAATAATGATGCTACTCAAAATTGAGAATATTATATATGATATAATTAAATTTTACTGTGACCCTGTACTAGATAAACAGCTATGGAAAATGGATGAATGGATGGATAATTCACTTTCATAAATTCTTAGTAGTTTACTCATCACTCTAATTACTGGTATCACTCTTATTCTGTCAGTATTATGTTCTCTGATTTATCTTTTTTCTACATTTTGCTCCTTTGGAGAACCACAGAAATATGATCAGTGGAAGAGATATTAAACCATAATTTAAAAATTGCATTGATCTGAGAGAAAAATTTAATTCAAATTCAAGTTTCCCTTTTAGTTAGATTGGTGACACCTCCCAAAAATTTTAAGCCGCCCACAGTAGAGCTGCTCCTGAGAGCCGTTTATGACATCATGTGGTTGCCTTGGTGATATCTGTGTCACACATCTCATACTCGCTCTATATAGGGGTCTGAATAAATGCCTGCTTTCTGATGAAATCTCAGTGGTTTTGAATTGTAGTTTGGTTCATACTTACTCTTTTTTTCCTCTGGGGGTGTCAAAGGGAATCTGCCCAGGTTTTTCATTGATGTTCTTGTGGGACATCTGAAACAAACTCATAAAATGTATAAACTCCGCAGCGGCATGTTAGGAAATGCACTGAGAGACTAAACAGGCTTAAAGGTACTTAAAAGCAAGCTGTAAGTGCAAAATATGAATATTTAAATCTAAATTTATTATTCCAAGTCTGGGAACTTCTAAAAACCCACAGAACCCAATATATTTCTGCAAATCCATCTAGAAAAAAAACAATGGAAGAAAAATCATTTCCCTACCTCTCCAGATAAATCCTGGTCACATTTCAGCACACACATACTTCCTAAATACACAACAATTATTCAATAAATTAGGAGAATAAGTGGATTGGAGGTCTGTAGAGATACAATCTCTCTCTCTGTTCCTGAAGTCATTGGCTTGTAAATACAATCAAATATAAATAAAACAAAACCCAAACTCTAAAGACTCAGCAAATGCAAAGTGGCCCTTTTCCACCTTTTCCCGCTAATAGCAGAGGCACCCTGCCCCGAATCTCAGCGCTGCAAGCCCCGCCCCCATAATTGGGATGGGGAATTTCTCGCTATTGCACCATTTAGAGCATTTTTTCTGCTTTTTTCCTGCATGAAGATGCTAGGAGGGCCTCGGCCGCTTTCTTTACACAATTTAAAATCTCTGACCCTGTCAAGGTTGGTGATCACATGACTGTGTTCCACAGGCTCCAACCCTGGCATGTTGATGCAGAAGTAAAAAGCTTTTGATTTTAATGCATTGGAGCCTGTCACTTTAGAGACGGAGACTTTGGGAGCAGAAGGTGTCTCATAACTTCAGGTCTATATGTCATCTTTGTAACGGAGTTGCCTCCCACTGCATGAAACCATGCATCGTAATGTGGGAGAGATCCCTGTAATGCGACCCCCTTTTTGGATGGATGGATGGATAGATAGATAGATAGATAGATAGATAGATAGATAGATAGATAGATAGACAACTTTATTTCCAAGGAAATTGTAGGTATACAGTTCCACAACACACTTTTAGAAAGTGAAAAAGATACTTAGACTTACATAAACAGTGACAATAAAAAAAATATGCGTTAACAGTACAAAGAATTTCAGGGAAACCATTGCATGGAATTCTGTAATGACAGCTGAAAAATCAATAGTATTGCTAAGCAGGTTGAGGGCTATGTGGTGTCAAATGTCGATGTTCTCCTCCAGCACTATGCGTCTTTGGGAGGAAGAGGAGGATGATACACCCCCCCAATCTCAGAAATGGTGCCGTTACAAGTTCTTGGGCTCCAGCGACACGAATTCACAGCCCCTTTGCCGGCTCTCGCATAACGACGGCCATTCTGATGCATGAAAACGCAGCATCACTTACTGTTTTTCATTTTTTTCCAAAAATGAAGTGGGCTGGACATGTGAGGTTTTAATTCAGATTTTACCCTGCTAATCTTTCCCACACCATCATCCCATTATTCTGTAAAGGGAAACAAACTGGGAAAAAAATCCTAAATGCAGGCTTGCAATAATACGTTCAATACATTTAAATTTTTTCCAATTAAAAAAACCCTGCCACCATTAATTACATCAGTGCAATTATTAAATGCCCTGAAGGATCCCCTTGCATAAGCACATTAAAATCTTATTTTTTCTCCACTGAGCATAATTTGGTTGCGACAACACAACACATCCCCCCCTTCCTATCCCTAGCTCTGGTCCTTCTGTCAGAGACATGCTCCCCTGTAAACTTCATCGACGGCTTGAAATAATCTGGAAACTCGCAGAGGTCTGTTATAGAAATGGAGGGAAAAGGTGTTTCATGCGATAAAAACCCTGAAGTGAGCTCTTATACTCAGGAAGAGCTCAGTCGAACCCTCTGAGCAAAGTGTTCCTGGGGCATTTAGCTAGCGCTTTAAAACTGACTTTTTTTTGTATTGCATCATCCAGCTGGAATGGTAATGAGGCAGCGGGATTCTGTCGTACGTCTTCTTAAGAAGGCAGAAGAGCATCCGAGCACCTGCCTGAAAGCGGCATCCCTGCACATCACCCACAAGGCCGTGGCGGGAATCTCCCGGCCTCCTCCCCGGCACGTCGGCGAATCAATTCACGGGGTAACCACTCTGATCACGTGACTGGAGTGAGGCAGACGGTGAGTTTTATAATGCTGCTGGATGAAAAGCTGTTTATCGCCATAGTGTGAGAAGTGAATTTTAACAAACGGTCTTTTTTTCTGTGTAGGCAAACCTACAAATGCATTTAATTCTCTGAAAGCATCTGATTTTCACATTCATGTGCTGGTGGTACTTAGTATCATATCAAGAACTGAATAAGTGGATTAGAGCGTCAAGGATGAAGTGAGTAAGCCTGGTCAATGGGTGACCCCACTATCTGCAACGATAATTGTGTGACTCAGAAGGTTAGGAAACTGTACTTGTCATCAGAGGGTTGCTGGTTCAAATCCCAGGGTTGCCGGAATGACGTCACCCGTTGGGCCCTAAAACAAAACCCTTAACCCCCAATGACTCCAAGGACTGGCCTGATCCGGCCTTCTCAATTGTGTGTGTTGCTCTGAATAAGAATGCCTATGATACTGTATACACGTATATATATATATATACACACGCAGTATATTGTAGAAGTGTGGCGAATTCTGACATGCACCAGATCTACTTTAACAGATGGAAAGAAACTGAACAAAAAACAGGGGCAGAGAGAAGCCCCTACAAAATAATCTGCCAAACTATACTGAGGCTGGGTTGTTTGTTCCCCTTTAAAGTCAGTGCTGTAAGGATGTCACCAACGTGACCGTAAGGTGACAGGCAGATCAGGATCACCGATGGCGCCTGACACGCGGCGCCCAATGCCTTCCCCACAAACGAGCTCTGACACATCATAGATTCTCAGACAGAGATACCTGCCAGCCTGCCACTCTTCCCCCCCCCCCCCCGTTGTTTGCCCATACAGCCAGAATTTGTTCATCCCTCATGTATGAAAAGCACCCCGTAGATTTTTAAAAATATGGCGTGTTTTTGTGCGTACTCCCACGCGACCTGCCAATCTGTATATCAACACACCTTTAAGAACACTGCATACTGTACCTTGCCATGCTGGATGAGTTTAAAAAGTTCTGCCAGAATAAAAAAAAGAGTGCATTGTAAGGAAAATAGTATAAAGCTTCCTTTAAAGATAATATCTAAAATTTCATACTGCTCGAGATATTTACATTTCAATTATTTAGCAGTAACTTTTATCCAAAGCCACATGATTTTTTTTTTTTAAAAAGCAGGGTCAGTCAATCCCTGGAGCAACTGGGGGTTTAGAGCCTCACTCAGGGGTGGTGACATCACTCTGCCAATCCTGGGATTTGAACCTGCAACCTTCCGATCAAACATGCTGAGCCACTAAGTACCCCCAAATGATACCTTTAAACCTTTATATTATTACATGTATAATCATGATCATTGAGGCCCCAGGTTAATTGGGCGACATGTTGTATAGCATATAAGAGAGTAATGTTCTGATGCATTGTGGGATAGTACAGTCCTCAGAAAATGGAGATAAGTGGGTTCACTGGGCCATTGGCTTGTTCTGATCTCTGCTCTGTTGCATTAGCACCCAGAGAACAGTTTCTTCTGCTGGAGGTGAAGATCATTACGGCAAGGGTAGCGCATGCATGCATCACTCAGTTTAACCCGGGGACTCTCGTAATCAGCTTTGATTTTTTTTTAATGTGTGGGATAGATATGTGTGGGTCACCTGCTCACACTCAGCTCTTGGCATTCGCTGCCGCTAAGGGAACCGTTTGCATATTAATAAGCGGACTGCAGTAAGATGGAACCATCACTGCGCACAAAAGTCCCACCCTGGGCTCTGTTGTGTTTTTGAAAAATCCTGCCTTCCGCTGCATATTTTATTTATGGATTTCCTTTCATAAAAAGTTCATCCTTCCAACATTCATCGTTGAGACACATTTAAAGGTTTCAGGTTTAAACGAAGAATTGGCCCAAAAAAACACATTAATGAATCAGCAAACAAATGAATCTGTGGAACGATAAGTTGGGTGCTGGGATACTGTCTGGAAAACCGGCAAGATAATAATCTATCGCTGAGACGGAGAAAAGAAATGTGCTTTTTTCTGCTCACTGCTGCCTCACGCCTCCAGGACAGTGGGTTCGAATCCCATCCCCCTCGTATGTTGTGGGGTTTGCATTTCCCTCGTTGTTTTGTGTGGCATCTCCTGGTTACCCTGCCCTTCTTCCACTGTTCCAAGACACAGTCAGGCTAACTGGCATCTCTATGTTACCTGTAGCTTATAATTGTGTTATTGTGCCCTGCGATAGACTGGCCTCCCATCCAGGGCGTACTGCTGCCTTGTGCCCAGTCCTGCCCGGGACAGGATCCAGACCCCCAGTGACCCAGATAGGGATGAGCAGTTTGCGAAGCTGGATATATACAACACAAGTAACACAATAACACAACAATCCTGTTGTGAATTACAGCCCTGGCTAAATTTCTGATATTTATTTCTAGTCTGGGCAGAATATCATAAACATATGCATGGGTAGGGGAGTGTGAAAAAGATCCACAATCAAATCCACTGTAACGTTTTTTTATCACAAGTGTGTTTTATATCATGACATCTAAAGAACCATAACTCCCAAAAGGACTAAAGATAACGTCAGAATTATATATAAACAGATGAAAACGTTTAACGATCTTTAGGATAACACTATAGTTTTTCCAAAAGTCCTGATATAAATTTAAAAAGGGACTTACTGAATTTCGAAGTTTGCGCCACTGCAGGCTGCAATTCACCTTCATCTTGAAATACTTCCATTTTACAAGTGGGGTATTCACTTTGTCGGGCACACAGGCTGAAACATCTTGTAATTCACACGGTATGCGAGGTTTTGTCTTTTCGCAAAATTTCAGCCACACTCTCATTAGAATATCTGCATTCTGAAACAAACCACTTAAGCGTGTTTCAGGGCTCAGATCACCGCTGTCTTGCAGAATTTATTAGTCGGGATCCCGCTGCTTTATGCTGATGACGATTTATCGGTGAATAGGTGGTGCGTAAACATGACCACCAGAGGGGGCTGTATGACAACCCTGACCGCCGTCGTCTGCGCGGCTGGTCGGCCGTCATGTCGGACGCCCTTGATTTGACCGCCGATCGGAGTCATTCGCGGGCGGTTCTGGGGGGCGGGGCAGTGCCCGTGACAACATGCACGTCCCCCTGTACCCCCCATAAATACTTAAAATTATATTTTACTTAGGTCTGAAATAAATGTATTAGTACTATTATTGTTATTTTTGTATATGTGGGCTAAAACTGTGTGCACTGGGAATGAGGCAAATTCCTACGTAAGTACATTATCTTGAACTCAACGAGGGTGATCAAGTCGTGGAAAACGAAGTTGAGGACAAAAAAAAATCAAGTTCGTGGAAGCAGGACAGTCTAAACATGTCTGTAAAAACTGAAAAATATGACGGCAAAGCATTGCATGAATAACTTTTCAAAACTGTGTTTTGTTTCTTAGTGCTGGCAATTCTCGGGTAATATCTGAAGGACATTAAGGTGAAATGCATCCCCGCCCCCAACATAACAACGGGCCTCAGTCTGCCCACCCCCTCCCCCAGTTGAAATGGTCTTGAACTGCCACTGGAGTCTTTCCTATGGTGATATTCGGTTTATCAGAAGAAAGATCACAGGACAAACATTTCATGCCGTTTTCTGGACAAACGGTTTTAAATGCTTATTACGTTTGTACAAAATGTTTCAATCCAAGTAATACAACAAATAATTTAACAGTAAATTGTAAAGACTTGAAAGATTTTTTAAATGTGAAGGTAAAATTGTAGCCCTTCTCTGGTATAACTACCATCAGAGTTTTTGTTATCACTTCCTTTGCCTTTTGGTGATGTTTCCAAGGTGATTTTTAATACGGAATGTGATTAATTAGTTAATTTGTTATAGTCAAATAATAATGGTGATATATCTTTGGGGCAAGGCCATTGGGAAGGGAATGTGTAAATGCATTGCTCGTTTTGCATACTTAGGGCTGATATTGACATTTACGGGAAAGTGAAACACAATGTCAGTACAGGAGTAGGTTTCCAGCTCATTTCAGGATAGGCCACACCGTAGAATGTGGACGGGATTTTATGCGAATGTAACTCTCACTCCCTCTCTCTCTCACTCACAATCACTCACACACATATACACAAAAAATCATCTGGCTTGAAACATATAAAGTGAAGAGATGCCACTCAATTAAATATTTACGGAACCAAAATATCATTAAATTGAGTATGTGTTGACGTCTAGCATGATATGAATGTAAATGAAAGAGGTTTTCCAGCTTCCTCCACCAGAATCTCTCCGCAGTCAGAAAATGAATAGAAACAACTTCCTCACTAACCCTGGGGTGTGAGGTAACAAACACAATGCAGATTCTTCCTGCCAAGATGCCACTACAATATCATTTTCCCAGGGCACAGACCGGTCACCTTTGAAAGTGTCTGGAGGTTATGCTCCCCGAAAATAGTTTTTCCCCAGCTCTGAGTTTTTAAAAGATTGTCTGTTTGCTTGTAAAAATGCAATTATACTATTAAATATTTAAAAAGTGAAACTGATTAAATTAGATAAATTTAATCAAGATGACAGCCGGAAATATACAATGCAAAACCCTTTTTCTACCCCAATCTGTAAGTGTATTATTGCCCTCTAGTGTTTATTTGTTATATATCAACTGCCAAAAGGAAGAACGCCATAATACCCTGCAATCCTTTTTGAGGCTTGAGGCTGGATTACACATTATTTACATTTACATTCAAAACAAAAGTCCTCAAGGCCTAACACAAATCCAGTTACTTACAAGACAAGACAAAAGCACAGGTCAGGTTGGCGAGTGTGCACAGGTGCAGCATGTTGCCACACCCGCCACATGACTAAACATCCCGGTATCCCAGTTTGTAACCCCCCAGGCGAACATGTGGTCCAGTCCCACCCTCCGGAAATGACTATCTATCTGCTGCAATCAGGTGCTATGTGGGCGGCCCCTTGGCCTGGTCTAGCCCCACGGGTCCTCGGCAATGAGGATCCTGTGAGCCGGCTCACCCTGTTGTAACTGAGGGTCGCTCATAATGCAGATAAGGTGCTTCATTCGGGACTCCCTGAGCCACCGCTCATTCGGCACAAAGTCAAACCAGCGGTATCCAAGGAGTCTCCGAAGAGACACAGTACCGAAAGAGTCCAGCCTTCCTCTCAGGTCACTGGATAGCGTATGTATCTCGCAGCCATATAGCAAGACAGGAAGCACCAGGACTATAAAGAATTTGACCTTTGTCCTCTTGTAAATATATTGGGAATGTCACACACCCCTTTCCAGCGACCTCATGTGTAAGCGAACGTCTTGCCGTGGTCGACATTCTCCCTGCAAACAGACACAGTGCTGGTGGATGTGGCCAGGAGGTCATTCAAGGCCTGGATCTTTGTTTTTATCCAGGCTACTTGCAAGCCCAGACACTCAGACTCCTCGCTCAGTCTCTCAAGAGCCCCAATCAGAGCCCCTATTGACTCCGTGAAGATCACAGCATGGTCTGCAAAGTCAAGATCAGTGAATGTTTCTTCACCAACAGATGCCCCACAGTCGCTGGACCCCACGAACACCCAGTCCATGCGAGCACTAAGCAGAGTAACAGAGTTGTGCGTAAAAACACACAAAAACCAAGAAAATAACTACTCATTCTCCTTTACACCTGTACCTTGATCTTTTTAAGAACTGGATTGGACTTTTTTTTCATTCACAAAGTCCTTGACCATCAAATGCAAGCAAAATTCAGGGGTTGGACAATGAAACTGAAACACCTGGTTTTAGACCAATAATTTATTAGCATGACGTAGGGCCTCCTTTTTGTGGCCAATACAGCATCAACTGTTCTTGGAATGACAGATACGAATTCGGCCAGAGGGATTCTGAGCCGTTCGCCTTGCAGAACAGTGGTCAGGTCACTCCGTGATGCTGGAGGAGGAGAACATTTCATGACTCACTCCTCCAAAACCCCCCAGAGTGGCTCAGTAATATACAGATGTCTATTAGTATTATGTATATTATTATATAGCAGGTCGTGGGAAATGTTCAACTTCACTTTCATGTCACAGTCATCAGTCTCGTTGTGTGCATTAATACATTAGTATCCCGATACATGTCATCATCTTTAGGGTACAATGTTTGAAGCATTGGGTGAACGTGGTCCTCCAGAAAGGTTTGGTAGCCCTTGGCAGTGATGCACCCATCTAGACCAAGTAGTGGGTCTAGGAAATGCTAAGATATTCTAGCCCAAACCATCACTGGTCCAGTGCACTCTGGGTACACAACATTCTGGACAGTAAGCCTCTTTGGTGCTTTTGCATATCGTAACTCCTGGGTGTGGGAGAGACAGTGAAGGTGGACTCATTCATTAGAGAACAATACTTTTAACACTGTCAACAGCCCAAGATTTGTGCTGCTGGCACCATTGAAACCAACGATTGGCATTGGCACAAGTGACCAAAGGTTTGGCTATAGCAGCCTGACCATGAATATTAACCCTGTGGAGCTCCTGACGAGCAGCTTTGGTGGAAACAGGAGAGTCAAGGTGCCCATTTAATTCTGCAGTGAGTTGGGCAGCTGTGGTTTATGTTTTTTGGATACAATCTGGGTTAAGACCTGGACATCCCTTTCAGACAGCTTCCTCTTGCACCACTTACTCCAATTAGATGTGGTCTGTACTTGGTCGTGGCATGCCGACGTTACCCTGGATACCGTGGCTCTCTGTACACCAAAAAGACTTACTGTCCTGGTGACAGACACAGCAGCGAGATGCACCAACAATTTGTTCTGCTAATTCAACCCTCAGACTCTGCTGTAAGTGATGAGATATGCAGTGAAGATTGGCCTCTAGGCTGTGCATATATAGGCATGAAACCACAAATACACTTTTTGCCAGTGTCACATTTTCATTGTCGGAAAACTGTATGTTGCCTTAGAACCTACGAGTATCACCTTTCCCTGTTCTTTTTATGATACTCTGATCTGAAGGACATTTAAAAACAGGAGTATGATACATTGGCTAAAAGCCTCAAGAACCTCAGAAGGATCATGATCTGCAGTTAAACATGGACGCATTCACATCCATCCTAGTACAGTTCAAATATACTTCTCTGAACTTTCACATCGAAAAAATTTCTTTTAAACAAACAAGTACACTGCACATTTCTATAATTTAATGAATATAATAAAATAAGTTCTTACAAGTCTTCCCAATGGAGGCATTTCTGGAACGTTCTTTTCGGCAACTTAGCAAAAAGATGTTATCATTAGCCGTTAGTGTTAAAAACAAAATCCAATGATAAACAAACATGCCAGACCTGATAAGACTGTGAAACCCGTGAGATATTATTGGAACAACTTTTTGGGAAATAAAAAACACAAGCAAGTCATGAACGCACGTGCAGCTGTAAAGTTTTTCTTAAATTATCGAGTCGGCGGCGTGTTTTCATTGAAATTATTAGCGAGTCTGTCTCCTGGCATTCTTTCTCATCGTCTTCCCTTTTTCCAGTTTCATGAATTTTGTAGATATGATATATGACGCATCAGCACATACTCTTACCAAGTTCTTTAGGGTGGCTGATGTGAATGGCGCTGTATAAAATAAAATAGATTCAATTGAATTTAATTGATTTTAGTTCGTTATTAATGAGTCACTAAAACCTACAGTGCATGAGTCACTCAGAAGAGGAAGTGAGTCATTTTTATCGCATGTCTCCACAATTAATAATGGGGGTGGCAGGCTGCTGCCTCGTAAGGGCCCGTCTTTAACCCCGGAGACCCCGCTTAGCTTTGACAGGAGCGAGTCGGTAAGTCACAGCAGTCAAGACAGTGCGAGTCAACGTGCAGCTGAATGGAACACCACTCCATTAAAAGTACCGCAAGGATGTAAAAGGTGTGTAAATTTACTATGAAATGCTAAGACCCAAACGTTCATTCATTCATTCTCTCTCTTCTCTTTTCCCTCTTAAACACAGAGTGCCTGCTTTTTACACTCACATGTCCCAAATAACCACATCCCATGGTAATAAACCCTGAACAGATTAACTTCTAATTAACATTTAATCAGCTCCAGGTGCGTAACAGATCTGTCTGCAGTCTTCTCATCTTCCCTCCACACCTTCCCATTTCGTACCAACCTTCGGGGAAGATGCTGGTAGCTATAATTAAGTAAATTAGGAAAGGAAATTTTGACGAAGTTTATGATGGAAAAAAAATTCTAGACAGCTCGGCTGCGGCAACTCGGATTCCGGTTCGCCAGGAGAACAAATTTATGCTATTCCAGGGTGAAAACGGAGAGCAGAGCCCGAATGAGCTGTCAGTGGTGGCGAACGAGGACAAGCTCATGTTGTGCCCAAGATTCATCTCCTCCCTCTCCTAGGCAGAGCTGGCTTTAAGAAAAACCCAGCAAATTAGCAAACTGAACATTTCTTTGGAAAAAAAAAAAAGAGATAAACGTAAGCGGCAGTGAGGTAATAATGGCACATCTGAAAGATGCACACAGATGTTTATTAACTTACTTTTCCGACTCATAACAACTGAAAGATGCACATAAATGACTATTAACTTACTTTCCTGACTCACAGCTAGTGATTCTGCAGAGCACTGTTTTGCTGGTGGGTCAAGACCCAAATAGTAGTTAGTGGGACCATTTTCATTGGTGTGTGGAAAAGATACACATATATACATTTTAAAAAACATTTTTTTACAACGTAGAACTTTTTGGGCTTTTAAAAGGACATGAACATACTGTGCTACTGTTACTGCACTATTTTTTTGGAAATAAATTTGGGTCATGATTTAACGACCGAGGAGTAACGCGGGTCCTGAGGCTGAAGCAGTTGAGAAGTGCTGCTGTAAAGGGCTTCAGTCCCATGAGGTTCCGGCACTCGTTGCTCCCCCAGGCTGGTTGTGGCACCGGCTGCACGCTCTGCTTCAGGCCGGCCTGCCCGCCTGCCTGCCCTCCTTACCGGATAGCGCCCCATGTTTCCCACGTCTGTCCCCCCGGCCCACCCTCTCACCCGCTGACGGCAGAGGCGCAGTCGGCGGTCAGCAGCGTCCGGTCCTCGCTGTCGGCTGGCCAGGACACGACGGAGCGAGAAGAGCCGGACGTGGCCATGATGATCTGACCCCCGGGGCGCACGTGCGAGACTACGGGGACGGAGGGGGAGATAAATGAATGGACCGAGCAAGAAGAGATACAAAAAAAAAAAAAACCATTAGACCTTAGACAGCCTCCTGAAAGCACAAAGCGTTTATAGTTTTTTCATTCTCAAAATAAGCACCGCAAAGTAAGATTTTCAAGGTCAGCTGGATGAAAAAACCAGACCATCTGTCCTTTTCTGCCACCCCGGGGATGTCCTGGAGACGGAGGAATACAGGATCTGACCCCGTTGCAGAGGGAGAAGTACATATACGTGCATGCAAGTTACTCTAATTTACCCCCAAAAGTGTGCAGTTGCACTGGATTTATACTTAAGAAACATATAGCATTTTCTTATTACTTCCTGGCAGCTATGACTGGATAATTGCATATACACTCCTTGGGTTGGCACCTGATTATTTAACAACATTTGAATCATCCATACTGTGACTGTTAGCCACACGTAGCGGCCATTGTATGTTAAGTGCTTATTGCTTTGTTTCTGTTTGCCTGCGCAGCCCACAAATCACATGACCCACCTCTCAGCACTAACTGGCACACCACTGATCACACATGTACAGCATTCAGAGCTTTCAGCTTTCATACAGATCACATGACAATTCACAGTGGGTAGGTGTTGTCATGACAACTCGCTGGTCAGTGTTGCTGGGGCACCACTCCAGATTATGTCGTTTTCCATGACGTGTACTTGAACAGTTCTTCACTGTAACATACCTCATGCTCATTTGCTTTACGATTTATGACATGTACACACAGCTTTCTTTTTGAGGTGACCATTGACCTCTGACCTTGTTTTTGGCAGAATCAGTACTCAGCAAGTTGCTGGTCCACAGACTGAGAATAACATCACTGCCACTTCACATCGCAAACTCCTTGTCAACACTTCGGTCACGCGCCAGTGACACTTTGTCGGAGTGTCTCCTTCCTGGAACATATCTGGAGGGCTGTGGTGGGGGCTCCTGCACCTCATTTCAGGGAAGCGATCCCTCTTTCCCATAAACGTCTCTGCCAGATTCCCCTGGGAATGTAACCCGACCCAAACCCTTGCGCACATTTCAGTGTTGGGATTCATCGGGGTTTTCGGGGCTTTAACCTTAAAAATCTCTCCCTGCATTTGCAAATTCGCCAAGGTTTCCCCTCTGTGGTTAATCACCTCAAAAGGATGGGAGATTCTGAAAAATGAGCTCACCCTTCTCTCACTAAACCCTCAGACAGGATTTATTGCTGACTACTGTTGGTCCTCTGTGATGAAACACATCATTTTGGTAACACTTACCTTGACACAGTACAAACAATATAGCATTATACTATTACTTATATACTTATTAACTACAAGCCAAGTTACATGAATTCATGTTAATTCATCATTAATGAATCATGAAGCACAGGTCTCCAGTGGCAACTATATTCATGATTTATACTTCAGTAGTAACTAAATCATTACTAAATATTTGTGCCCCGTCAAGTAAAGCATTACAATCATATTTAATATCTCCCACTGTAGGTCTTTGAGGGGGGGAATTAAGAACCTATGATGATAAACAATGTGGATTCCTCCTGGGTCAAAAATATCCGTTTGTGTTTTCAATGAGCCTTGCTGTTCAAAGATTACATCAAACATAAAAGCTGACATTTCATATTTATACATCTGACACAACAATTGTACTGACGCTTTTGTGTTTTCTCAATGTTTCAATGACATCATGTTATTGGTACTGTAAATAACGTACCAAATTATACAAGGCTGGGAAACCAGGCAGTTAGCCTATGAGACTGATTATATAGTTTTTGATCTCAAACTCACAGGTTAACTATTAGCATAGAGGGCAAAAAGTAATTATAAGTATTGGCCTCACGTGACGTGTTACGAAGGACATAACCATGTGAACATTCATACTCAACAAGCCGAAACCACTCAGCCTTCTTCGTAAGCCAAACCCATCTAGATTATCTTGTGGTTACAACACCCAGTTGGAAGTCATTTGAAAGATCGGCTCCTGGTTCAGCAGAAGGCTGAGCATGTCACATGATATACAGGTTCCGCCCCATTACTCATATATGGAGGGCCTCCGTTCATGCGAGTCCACTCTTATTCAGCCATCGCTTTACATTACTGCTATTAATACCAGCTCCCTGCCCCAGAGCCTTCCTGAGCACATCACCTTGGGAGGGGAGGCTCTAGACCAAACAATGTGACTATTGTGAAATGTGTTGTGTGTTTAATACAGCCTGGTAGCAGAAGCCTGTACACAGGTGCTTTAAATCTTTAGCTTGTGCATTGATGGAAGATGGTGGGGTCTGGGGCTCAGGAACACAGTGACAAAGCCATACAGAGTCATCTCCCACCTGCCCCCCCCCCCTTGTTGGCCCCTGGAGAAGCACTCCATACAAGGCCTTGGTATGCTCCGGTAGGCTTTGCTGCACTAGGGCGGGGATGACTCTTCCCTCCGGGGTAAGTCTGTTTACAGGGTTTCCATGGAGAGAATGGTGTTGACATCACGGCTGAGCATGAATGTCAGTCTGCCTCCTTAAGTTTACACACATCACCGCACTCATCAACTTACACCCTTGTTCATTCGCGGGGTGCGGAGGCGCAAGTAACAGCACCGGTCAACCAAAGTCAATTCTGAACTAGCATAAAAACAAAAGCACTGTATCTCACCACTGTAACCGAGGATCCCAAGCACCTGTATCAAAGCAGGATTTCTCACTCAACCCGATAACTTGCCGGATTTAAGGTAGTCTAGGCTAAATGTCAATGAATGAAAAGGTCTGTTTAAACTGGGAGTATCTGACAAGTTATCCAGCTAAGTAAGAAATCCAGTTTTGTGATACAGGCCCTAGGTGCTTGGGATCCTCAGTAACAATGGAGAGGTACAGCCCTACACAGCAATCCTGTCAAACATTCAACAGAGCCAAGGAGACTCAGTCATTAAGTAGCCTTGATGTTGGGACTGGATTCCCAGAATAAAAATATTAACCTTTCCTAAGAACATACCTGTGTCTCTGGGGTGATTTAAGAGCAGAAACACCACTGGCCCTTAGCAGGCAGAAGTGGGACAGGGACTGCAGGTTTGCAGTGCGATGCCAGGGGCGCGTAGTGAAGCCCAAAATCAGTCCATCGAAAAGTCCCAAAAAGGGAACAAAGAGCAGAGCGGATTGCACTGGGGGCCAAAGGGAACGTGCCAAGAATGAAGGAGGTGGTAGTGCAGTGAGGTGTAAATCGACAATCCCCCCCCCACACACACACGCATTCATATCTTTGTGGGGACCACCCATTCATTAACCCTAATCCAAACTATGACAACCTTAACCCCTACCCACCCCTAACCTTAACCATAAGCAACCAAACAAAATACAAGACAACTTCTGGCACTTAGTTTTATAAAACAGTTTAAAAAAAAAAAAAAAAAAAGGTCCCCACAAAATCAAAACAACAGGTTTTTCACAATATTGTGGGGACACTGGGTCCTCACAATGTAACATACACACGACCCCCCCACACACACACCTCCCAAAAGCCCAGCCAGAACATAAATGAAAGTTATTACAGTGTGTAAAAAAAAAAAACAAGTTTATTGGAGAATTGGAGTATTATAACCTTGTTTTTTGGCAAACAACAAAAATAAAAATGTCAGTAACTTCTGTAAGTCAAACAAAAATATACAATTAAAAACTGGGGGGGGGGGGGGCGCACGCGCACACACACAAACACACACACACACACACACACACACACACACACACACACCCCGCCCTACTGCTAGGGGAGGCAAGTCCAACAGTGA
>JAABNX020000001.1:49714501-49728775 GCA_015163995.2 Mormyrus lacerda | reverse complement strand
AACGGGGTGGTTACAGAACACAGCCAATCAAGCAGCTATAGGGTTAGCTTTTTGTCTGTGTACCGCTTTAGCATTTGAGCAAATTATGAGTTTCGCTCTGCTCCACATGAGCCCTGAAGGGGGGCGGGGCTAGACTGGAGCCCTACCCATATCCTGAAATGCCCTCTGACTCCACAGCAGGAGTCTGGTGTTCATTACATCGCAATTACCATACTCAGCTGAAGACAGAGAACACAGCAAATGATAATCCTGACACACCAAACCCGAAGCTACCAGCCTTCTGCTGGAGTTTAATTAATGAAATAAATATTAATCATTAAAACCCTGAATAGTCACAAGAGCCAATCCCAGTCATACATTCGAAGGATCCAATCCCAGTCATACATTCGAAGGATCCAGTCCCAATCATACATTCGAAGGATCCAATCCCAGTCATACATTCGAAGGATCCAGTCCCAGTCATACATTCGAAGGATCCAGTCCCAGTCATACATTCGAAGGATCCAGTCCTAATTATACATTCGAAGGATCCAATCCCAGTCATACATTCGAAGGATCCAGTCCCAGTCATACATTCGAAGGATCCAATCCCAGTCATACATTTGAAAGAACCAGTTCCAGTCATACATTCAAAGGATCCAGTCCCAATCATACATTCGAAGGATCCAATCCCAGTCATACATTCGAAGGATCCAGTCCCAGTCATACATTCGAAGGATCCAGTCCCAGTCATACATTCTCCTCTCTGTTTATATAACATACCTGAATACACACCGATCAGCCATAACATTAAAACCATTGCCTAAAATTGAGTAGGTCCCCCTCGTGCCTTTGACCTGTCAAGGCATGGACTCCACAAGACCTTTGAAGGTGTCCTGTGGTATCTGGCACCAAGACGTTACCAGTTAGAAGTTGCGAGGCGGGGCCTCCATGGAACAGACTTGTTTGTCCAGAACATCCCACAGATGCTTGATTGGATTGAGGTTTGGAGGCCAAGTCAACAGCTTGAACCTTTTTTTTAATGTTTCATTAAACCATTCCTAAATTTCTAAAAATGTTTACAAAAATATGGCCAGACAAAGACATTTTTTTCATGACAATAACTTAAACAAAAATGAGTCTAAAATATGCATTAATAATAAAGATAACGATGAAATAAAACATATTATTTGCCTGATTAATAAAAATAAGATAAATAAAATATATTTTGTCACTACTGCATCATTTTATGATAAAAATGTATTATTAATAATTATTATTATTATCATTAAGAACAACAATAATAATGATAATTAAAATCAGACTAAAATTAATTTTAGACAAAATCATAGTGATGACTAAACTGTGACAAACTAAAATGTATTAAATGTAATTATTTGATTATGATTAAAACTAAATTAAAAATAGGTGACTAAAATATTATTAAAACTAAAATGTACTTTAGTCATTTTGACTAAGACTAAATTAAAAAACAGGTGCCAAAATGAATTTTTGCAGTATGACAGGGTGTATAATCCTGCTGAAAGAAGCCACTGCCATCAATGAGTACCGTTAATGTTAACGGGTGTATTTGGTCTCCAACAATGTTTAAGTAGGCACTAGATGTCAAAGTTACATCCACATGAATGCCAGGATCCAAGGCTTCCCAGCAGAACATCGGCCAGAACATCACACTGCCTTTTGCCAGCTTGCCTTTCTCCCAAACTGCATCCTGGTGCTATCTCTTCCTCAGGTAAACAATGCACACACCCAGCTGACCCCAGGATGTAACAGAAAGCGTGAGTCATCAGACCAGCCCACCTTCTTCCATTGCTCCATGGAGTGTATTCTGACATGTTTATATCATAGCCAGCATAAACCTTTTCAGCAATTTCTGCCACAGTAGCTGTCCTGTAGGACTGGATCAGTCAGGCTCACTTTTGCTCCCCACAGACATCACTGAGCCTTGGGCACCCATGACCCTGTCGCCGGTTCACTGGTTGGCCTTCCTTGGACCACTTTTGATAGGTGCTGACTGCTGCAACCCCACAAGAGCTGCAGTTTTGGAGATGCTCTAGCAATCACAATCACAATTTGGCTCAGGTCCTTACACTTGCCTGTTTTTGTCAGGATCGGTGCTCATCTGGCCCTGTGCTATGTGTAGTGTCCCCACTTGGCCAGCAGGTGTCACTGGCCATCCTGCTCCCTCCCTCTTTTTAGCCAGTAGTCACTTAGTGTGTTTGTCTGTTCCCCAGGCCGCCACATGGCTTAATGAGCTATGTGGTTGGCCACCATTCCTGATTCCCCTGTCATGGTTGTCGGTTTGTGGTTGGGCAGAGACCAGTCTCCTCTGCTTATTATTTAATGTTTGTTGGTTTAACGTTTTTATAGACATTTCAGTTATAGTTCACTGTCTTGCTCCCAGTGCCTATTCATTCAATTATCCTATATTTGGTTTTCCTTAGCGTTTGGTCCTTTTTATCTGTTAATTGACCTCTCTGTGCTTGTTAACTGTAACTACCCCACCTGTTCCTTGTTGCCATGTGTCCTTTGATTTTCAACAAGTTTCTGGCTTTGTCTTTGCTGCCCACATGCTTCAATAGACCCACCCTCATGCCTGAATGATTTCTGGCCTGTTGCACTAGCACAGGTAGTCATGAAGGTGTTTGAGAGACTCACTGAGGTTTTCATCACGTCCTCCATTCCCACCTCTCAGACCCACTCCAGTCTGTCTAGCGCCCCAACCCATCAACAGATGATGCCATCAAACACGTCCTGCAATCAACCCTCAGCCACAAGGACACGAACCATGGGAACTATATAGGGCTCATTGACTATAGTTCAGCTTTCAGGACTATAGTCCCCCATTGACTGTTCATCAAGCTGAGGGACCAGGGACTGACACCCGTCTGTATGCCTGGGTTTTCAACTTTTTCTCAACAGACGAACTGAATGTCAACAAAACCAAGGAGCTGGTAGTCAACTTCAGCAAGAGACAGCAGCGGCCCTACACCCCTCTCAACATCAATGGGACTGCAGTGGAGAGGGTGAGTAGTTTCAAATATCTGGGTGCTAACACCTCTGAGGATCTGACTTGGAATATACAAACTCAAGCCCTGTTCAGAAAAGCAATTCAGTGTTCTACCGCCTGAGACAGCTGAGGAAGTTTTGGGTCTCCCTAATGATTCTAAGGACTTTCTACTCTGGTGCTGTGGAAAGCATCTTGACCCAGAGCCTCACCTTCTGGTTTGGTAACAGCAGTCCAGGACATTAAAGGTCTGCAGAAAGTGATCCGAGTGGTGGAACACTGCACCAGATCAGAGCTACAGCATCTGCAAGACATTTACACCAGGAGATGAAGGACCAGATCAACTAAGATCGTCAAAGACCCATCTCACCCCAGGAACTGCCTGTTCTATCTGCTGGGATCAGGCAAACGCTTCAGGAGTATTATGGCAAAAACAAAGAGGCTCAGGAAGAGCTTATATGCTCAGGCCATAAGACTCCTAAATCAGGACATGCCACCACAGCATCTTAACTGTTCATAATAAGGTCCATTTACATCAGCAGCAACTAGCACACTGCACTTTACAACACAAATGAACATTCTATCTATTCTAATATATTGCACATTGTACAGATATTGCCTAAAATGATAATGCTATTCTGAATTTTTTTTCTATATATTTTCATTATTTTTAGTCTTACCCTTTTATTATTTATCTTTAATGTGATTTGTATTATTGCACAACCTCAGGAGCAAATCAGGGTACATTTCAATACACGTTACGCTTGTATTACTTTGTATGTGACACAAAGAATCTTGAATCATTCGATTTATTATGGTTCTCATCTGTCGCCTGTCTAGGTTTGGAAGTTGTGTATTTAAGTACCCTGTTCCTGTTCTGTTCCTTGTTAGCTCATAGTGCTTGTTTCCCTGTGTAGTGATGTGTTTGTAGGTTGTAGTCATGACAGTCATTCCCTGTTGTAGTTTTAATGTGTTCATCCTTCCCTTATGTTTTTGAGTTCCGGGTGTTTTTTCTTTCTATTTGTTTAGTTAAATAAACCCTGATTTATTGGAGCCACCACATTGATCGTCCTTCCCCTGTCATGCCACGTCATAACAATTTTCTCCTGCTTCCATCACATCAAATGCAAGTAACTGACTGATCATGTGCCTAATATATTGTGGCATACTTGGCAGGGAATGTGCCATTAACAAGATAATGTAACACTAAACTGACAATCAGAAGCAGCATGGCATGGAATGGAGGGAGGATAAATAAATAAAATGGCAATATAAGTACCAACAAATGGGAGGGGGTGCTGGAAAGAGTTATAGGATCACAGCTGACTGAAGTGCCAAGTGGTATATTGTAAGTTATACTGTTGACATACGTGCAGCAGGTATCCCCCAAGACCACGCCCCTACGCTGCACCTCTCCAGGGCGGGGGCTCATTATGCCAACCCCACACACTATCACCAGGAGACCTTTAGCTCCTGCAGCCTCCCGTGAGAGTGGAGGGGGAGACGCCTGCATGCTTCCCTGAGCTTTTGAATGTGCCCAGAAGATCTTTGTTTTGTTTCTATCAGAAATCTTATGCTGTTTGTATTTTTTTAAGTTTATACAGCCCGTTTGGCTTTCCCACAAGCCTGGTGTGAGGAAATGCAGAAATGCACAAATGTTTGGCATGAAATAAGTGATGAATAATCAAAAATTACTGTATTATCCATCTTTACTGTATTCAATATTCCTTATTTGCTATGTGGTTCTATGTACAGGGTGGCTCTGTTTTTGTGACTGAAAGGTCGGGGGCCACAGTCTCATGGAGATTCGACTTGCTAACGGTGCCTTCCCTTCCTGAGTCTGGCCTACACTGCTCCAAAATTGTGAAAAAAGAAGCCATTTATCGGTGCTGAAGTACATCTTTCTTCAAAAGCTGCAGTAAGGGAACTGGCTGGTGTGATGGAAAATAAGCTTGCCAACAAACAGGATGTGCACTTATTGCGTGTTTGGATAAACACAGTCTTCACCTGGCTCTCATCCTACCATTCTACTCCTCTGCCTGTCTTACATCCTTCAAAAGTGGCATCAGCAGGATGGGAAAACCAGCTGAAGAACTATTTTTCCACCACTACAGTGAGATATAATGTAATTCATTTTAAGTGGCTTTAAAATGCTAAGATTGGGACACAGACTCCAATTTGCATAGTTGTGGCAGGACTGGGATTCATGCTCAGTCATCGTTTCACCATCTTTGAACGAGCGCACTTAAATCTCACCGCGGCCTGTGGTTTTCTCGACTGGATGGCAGGAAACGACATCTGGATTCCTTTACTCCGGAAATTTCCTCCCAGGCTGGTTTGTCCAGTTAAGGATAATTTACCGTGTATTAGCCGTCATTCATTATGTGTATGTAAATATTTTCAGCTCGGAAGACACGTTAATGAAAGCTATGCCCATATTTTATTTCGTGTGTCTTCATAGGTGCTCTGCATCCTCCTTTGCATACACACACATACCAGAAGGCAAGCAGGAATGGTGTGTGGTTCAACAGACACTCGATCTCTGCTCCAAAGGTTGCCAGTTCGAATTCCAGAACCAGTTAGGTAGCTTTAACATTTAGCCTTGGAATAAGACCCTTAACCCCACTGTCTGACCCACCCCTCTAAATTATATGTCACTTTGGATAAAAGCATCTAATAAATAAACCAACAGGGAAGTCAAGGGCATATATTTACATGTGGAAGGGTAGAGTTGAGGCAGCACGGTCTATGCCAACATCTGCTAGAACATGATGCGTGTGAACCATTAACCCAGTTCAGAAATGCCATCCTGTTTCCTGCCATGTAGTGCCAAATAATGAACCACTGTTCACAAAGATACTGCACAACAGTGGTTGACCACATGGACGCATTATCTAAAAATGATAGGTTCAAGTCCTGGAAAGGATGCCACTCTAGTATCCTACTGCAAAGTGCATCGGCTGAAGATGACCAATAAAAGAACCCTCCATCTCGATAACATCATTGCATAACATTTTCAGAAAAGCTCCTTAAAATGTAAACAGTACACTGAGTGTGAAGATTTATTTTTAGGGTGAAAAGGCCTATAAAATCTGGAAGATATAGTGAGATAAGCTCAGACTTATCCTGCTTCATGGTTTTAAAAAACACTCACACAGATCCCTTCGCTGGCAGAAGTTGACGATAAACCGGATTTTCCAGGTCTGGCAGAGAAGAGATGCCTTCTTGGAGACTGGGGGAATTTGCTCTGTAAGCAGATGTTAGACCCCCATTTAAGCAGGTCATTCACGGAGAGACTGACCTTATTGGCACCCTCCACTCGACATCTGAATATTCAACAACTTGGATGTCACCCGGGGGTGGGGGAGGGGGTCATTGATGAACAACCAAAAAAGGGGACCATTGGAATGGAAAAAAAATACTGGGGGTTATTGGCAACGGCAGTAGATTGACCGGCAGAATGCGGTTGGCTTTTCTTGCTCATAACTGGAGAGGGTCTGTTAACAGCACCCTTAAATGACCAGCTGTGTCTCATCGGGAATGATGACATATTACCTGGTCCTTATTGCTTAAAAAATGGAAGAAAAACAACAGAAAGAATGCGCCGATAAATGGTAGGAAATCTTGCCAGCCTGAGCAGTTAGTGGTCACTGGTAGAAGGTTTGGTGAGCCCTGATTGGTTGGATGGCGCTCGTGCTCTGTGTGAGGCACTGAGGGACAGACGGAGAAGAACGGTGCATCTGTTCTGGGCCCTTGCAGCTGACACACACACGCGCGTGCGTACAAATACGCACAGACACACACCAGTGTTCTGTCACGGGGTAACAGCTGGCAATTGTTTAAATTTACACCACTGGTAGAATCAGTAACACTTGTGAAAGAAGAATTGCATTGAATTTTATTTGTTAAAATCGTACCAGACACATGGTGGTGAAGTGACAATGCCAAAGAACAGAGATCATTAACGATTCTTCAGACAACAGATCGTTGACCCCTTTTGATGAAATCATACTTTGAGTGACGCTAGATATAGCACCACATGAGAAATGTTCACAAAAATAACCTGTAATGGAGCTGTACAGAAATGCATCCCTGCTTTGTGAATTGGTTGCAGTCTCTCTTTTGTTTACAGTTTTATACAGTATGGGCAGCCTTTTTTATAACAATACCAATGGCCACATTAGTTTTTTTTAATTACTTTTAGTTTTTTTTTGATCTTTAAGCTCTTTGCCCCATTTTTACTTAAGTTACATTAATTGAGAAGTTACTATGGCGATTGTTCTCCCCCCCAAGTAGTGACGGTAAGAAGCACATTATTAAAGTGATTAAGTGCGAGGGTCTTAGTCTTGATTTGCTCTATCCAGCAGGCATCTCGGGGGGACGACTGGGGAAGTTGTCCTGTCTCTGGGGTGGGGGCCAGGAGAGGGCCCAGATGGGAGGGGCTGTGCATCATGGAGGCCCAGAAGAAGTAACTTTGTCCTAGGTCCAGGAATTAAGCTTAGCAGGAACAGCTGTCTACGCCTATGTTCATAACTGGGGCAGAAAGAGTCATTAGCTACATGAAACATACATCCCATCCCAATACTGTCTCCGGTGTCCTACTTTAGAGGCACTCGACTCTAAAGATAAGGCCCGGGGAGACTGCAGGAGTATTTATGAACGGCAGGGCCCCTGGTTTGCCATTCTGTTAGTGGAAAAATCAGCCCGGGGAAGGAGGGGACATCACGAACGCCTCAGGAACCAATCCGCTTAAAGGACGGAGTTTGGGTAGATAAACAGGCTGTTAAAACAAAGATGGCGTAAGACTTGTTTTCTAGGTGGAGAGGTACGTTGAGCTCTTTGACCCCAGTACGCTTCCATGCAAGGTCATCATAACATGCTCTGAAAATCCCCCCAGAACACAACGATTCAATAACACGGACAGTCAATCGTAAATAGTATTTTAGATTTACTAAGTAGCCACACCACATGCGTGATCATTCAGTATTATGTTCAGGGATATAGCTAAACTCCTTAATATGCATTTCTTGGAATAGAATACATTGGTGCTACAATTTATTCGGCAACATAATCTGATTAAGACAGAATATTCTTTTCCAACCGACAGTGAGCAACGTTTTTGCACATTTTTGCTCTCAGTGGTCGTTGAATTTACAGAGGATGAAAACGAGCATGCTACAACCACAGTGCCTATTTCCCAGTAACAGAGCTTGGATTGGTTTCCTCCGTTTTCAATAGAGTATGTTAATCATGCTAACTCTTTCAGTTCCAAGACCAAAAAAAGAAAGAAGCAAACCAGGCAGAGAGAAAAAAAAACCCACAGTTGGAAATAAAGCATGTGGGGTTTTAGATCCACATACAAGCAGAGCACTGTCTTGAATGAAAAATCGCCTTTCAGCAAGTCCAGGTCCACTGCAGAATACCTAAAACATTCACACAAAAGTAGTCCGTCAATGGGAGCTGACATAGTTCCAGGAAACGGGGCTGTCTCCATGCCTACAGGTCTCTCTTTGTTGCTCCCCCTCTTTCACCCCCTGCCAGTCCTGCGTCGGCTGTGGGCTGGAGTTGGGCGGGGCAGAACTCAGCCTTTGGCGTGGGAAGCGAGCCCGCGACGTCCCAGGAAGCTGAGGGAGAATGACGGAATGCGTAGAAGCCTCCGTCGCAGCGAACACTCTCAGCCAAAGACGGAAGGAAAATCCGCGGTCGGTATGCAAATGCAGACACGCCGCTGCCACACAAAACTCTTGTGAATGAGTTTGGAGAGTGGGGTGGGGGGAGGGGGCCTTTCAGACATTAAAAAGCAAAAGATGGAAAATGAAAAACAAACAAGTGTTACAGGTAACCGTTAGTACAGTTCTCTGCTGATCTTCTACAGGTATACAGCGTAATGCTATTGTTTTTAAAGCAGCGTTATCCATAAGCACACTCCCGAGATGATGAGCTAAGGGGCCTGCTGGTCTGTCCCCAGGGCTTCCATTTAGTTTGTGTGTTCATCCACCGTTTCTGTACTTTGACCCATCATATCAGAGAATATGGGATTTAGCATTCCTGAACTGCTTAGGAAAAAAGGGGCCCTCCTGGCAGGAGAACTGAAACGGTAAACCTGCTTTACCTCATTAAAGCTTATAAAGGCTTGATTTCAGAACAGAAACTTGCAAGAAGAAAAGCAAAAAAAAAAAATTAACAATATGCTCAGATCACATTGCCTGTAGTCAGAACAATTGTTCAATGACATTAAAGCATGCGCACGATGCAGGTATAGGAGGGTTCACTTACATAGGCCTTTGAGTACAAAAGACCGACATATTGACTGCTTATTACTACCAGGCTGTAGCCTTGACTGCATTCACCAAGATTGTATTGAATGGCAAAGTTGTAGTATTCAACTACAGAATAAAAAATGAATTTAAAACTTTAAATAGGGTTGTGGGGAAATAGCTTGTAATTACAAAAAATGCAGATCCCCAAATTCCTAACCTGACCACTACTTCTCTATAATGAAGGAATACAGACACCAAAACAGGACCTGACTGACGGTTTATTCGGATATTATATATATTACATTGATAGAAACCATGTATAAAATGTCCTGTTCCAAAACAAAGGCACACAAAGTCTTAGTTCACAATCTGGGTTTTTGTGCTGAGCATTTCTCTATATAAAAACAAACGTTACCGAGATTAAAATTCAGAACAGCAAGACTAACATGCAAAAACGAACACAGCTGTGTGATGCGGTGAGGTGGTGGTGGGGGGGGGGGTTTCTAGTAGTATGTCTCCCTTTCCACCCAACCTGTGGGAAGAGTAAGAGAAAAATTTCAGAATGTCAATTTTTCTTCTTGGGCTTGCATGGATCAAAGCAAGATGCTAGCATCCCACGCTAATACCCAAAGAGAGAATGAATTATCAAGTGATTTGCCATCTCTTAAGTGCAGCAGTTAAGAGGTGCACACAAACAACATGAACACAATTACTTTTAAATTATGAACAGCAAGGCACTTAACTGCTCTAAGACAGCAATAAAAACATTTCATCTCACCTCCTGGGCTACGTCGAAGAATCAGTTTTCTGATTTCATCATAAATAAAGATAAGAAGTGAGTACGGAAAGGCGCAGAACCACCAGTTGGGTCTGTGAAGAAAATAAAGGCAGACAGTTGACAAAAAGAACATAGCAGATATATATAGCAGGTACACCGCCTGCAGTTCAGGCTAGGAGATCCATCTGAAGCTAAACAACAGGGGTGTCCATTTTGTGGCCTGAATGCATCCATCCCAATGTCTCAGAACAGCGATGTGGACGCTGTCCTGTAAAAATGGCGCTGTCCTTGCGATGAGAGATAAAACTGCGCTCCTCACGCTCTGAGGTCATAAAAGTTCCCTGGGTATCATTTGAAAAAGTAGGAGGAAGTACTCCTGTATTCTGGCTAAAATTGCCCACTGTGGTCCTTTTGAATCTGATCTCCTGATCTATTGGATGAATTCTCTCCAGCACCTTCACTGCCTTAGCTGGTGGGTGTACTGGTGCAGAATGTCTGCTGGTGCATCATCCCACCTCGGCGCTAAATAGTGGTGGTGGTTGAAGCGGCTGTAAAGTGCTTTGGACATAGCCGAGGTTGCTTATTGATATATATATAAAAAAAATAATGACTCATAAATGACTTCATAATGACTCAAAACACTTGGATACCTCTTCCACAGGTTTACAGGACACTCAAAGCATAAATAAGAACCTACTTAAGGGGGTACATTCTGAGGGCAATGTCCATTCCGGGGCAGTAGGAGAGGAAGGCAGCCAGGGCAGTTTCCTCAAAGAGTCCGAAGATGAGGATCTTGTTCCTGAAAAGCACAGGTGTTGTTTCAGAGGATACTAATCCCTCTCTACCATAGTAGGGTTTACTCTCCTAAGAACACAGCTTACTTCATGCCCTGCTGGAAGACTGAATTCCTCCTAGTCTTACAGATGATCAGGTCAGCCCATTGCACAATGACAATGCTGGTAAAGAAGGCTGTGTGGCAGGTGAACTCCACAATCTTTCTTTGTTCGTAGGTCTGAAAGGAAACAAAAACGAACAATGAACCCTCTTGCTGTCTCTACTGCTACTTGTGTTATGGAGAACGCCATAGCCTTTTACTAACCCATTGCTGGCCATAACTGTCCTCTAGATCGTTCAAATACTTATCATCCCATTTAACGCGGATTCCCAAGAGCGTAGAGGGCAAGAACCCGTTCTCAGCAAGGATGACGAAGTAGGCGAAGAAACCAGCCAGAGCCTGAATCATACCTGGAAAGACAAACAAACAACATGTCACTGTAGCTTTAACATTACCCACAGTCTACTGGAGATTCTATAAACACTCATCACTTGTCAACTGATGCAGACATATACACTTAACATGACATCTCAAAACCACCGAGTTCTGGAAAAGGTTCATTTTAAAGATGTACCACCTTAAGATGCGTGGGACAAAATGTCCAGCTGTGCTTGAGGGAAGTTCTTACCGATCTGACCATAGGCTATACTGATAAGTCGCTCATTGACAAGCTTGTCTGTTTTAGGGTTTCTAGGCTGCCTCTTCATGATGTCACTTTCAGCAGCCTCATAGGCCAGGGAGATGGCAGGAACCTTGCATAACGAAAAGACGGACATACAGCCTCGTGACAAAATAATCTCCATCAAAAAAATCTCAGTTTACCAAAAAGGTAGGGAGCTTGAACAGCCGGTATCCTCACCATGTCAGTTCCCAAGTCAATACAGAGGATGGTGACTGTTCCGAGAGGCAGAGGGATATTAGCGATGATGAAGAGGAGGAAGGGAGTTATCTCAGGGATGTTGCTGGTCAGGGTGTAGGCGATGGACTTCTTTAGGTTATCAAAGATCAGACGACCTGAAGGTGACAAAAAGCAAAGGCTGCAGTGTGGAAGCTCCATGTTAGAAATGACATCCTTGGTCGACTGGATCTGGTTATACCTTCTTCAACTCCAGTGACAATAGAGGCAAAGTTATCGTCAAGGAGGATCATGTCCGCTGCTTGTTTGGAGACGTCAGAGCCAGCGATGCCCATAGCTACACCAATGTCGGCTTTCTTCAGCGCGGGGGAGTCGTTTACACCATCTCCTGTCACGGCTACAATAGCACCCTGTTGTACAGGAAAGGCTGTGTCACTAATTTGTTCTTGAGTTATAGCAATTGAAATTTAAGCTTCGGTGTTTTAATGCGATTTCAATTCAGAGCACCTGTCTCTGGCAGCCCTCTACAATAATCAGCTTCTGCTGTGGAGAGGTTCTCGCAAACACTATCTCAGTGTGATACTTCAGGATGTCATCCAGCTGTTCAGAGGTCAGATCCTTCAGGTCACCTCCATGAACAACACAGGCTTTTGCATCTCTAGAGATGAATAAATTGAAGTAAAATGCAAAATGAGCTACATGTCTTACCTAGAATTAGTTAATTTTGTACAATAAAATTAATTTCTGAAAACCTAATAGTGACTGTACTAATAGAAAGTAATTTTAGACAAGAACTCTTTGATACAGAATATCACATTACCTTGGGTTGACCTCATGAATGGGGATGTTCAGACGAGCAGCAATATCCTCAACGGTCTCGTTGCCCTCTGAAATGATACCTACACCCTTAGCGATGGCCTTTGCTGTGATTGGATGATCACCAGTGACCATGATAACCTAAGTAAGGGTTGAAAGTTATTTATATCAGGGTTGGGTGTTACTTTCATCAGTCCTGTAACAGTAAATCGATCCAAAAATACCTCACGTGTACACACCTTGATTCCAGCGCTTCTGCACTTGCCCACAGCATCAGGTACAGCGGCACGGGGAGGATCGATCATGGACATAAGGCCAACAAAACTTAGGTTCTCAGTGGGGAAGTTCACATCATCGGTGTCAAACTGGAAGCCCTCGGGGAACTGGTCATCAGGAAGGAAAAAATGGCAAAATCCTGCAAATAAAAAGTGAAAATTACGATATGTGCCTGTGATCCTCACAAGACGAAATTACAAGATGGACAGATAAAAAAAAAATGGTAAGAAGACCAAGGCCCATCGGCACCAGCTACTTCTGAATATTCATCATGATTATTTTATACTATCTGTCCCTCTTAAGACAAAGCAGTAACTAATGAGTCCTGGTGATTCAAATAAGTGAAATATGTTGTTACCTAACACTCTCTCTCCAAGACCACCCAGTTCCAGGTAAGCATTCTGAAAAGCATCCTTCATCTCATCATCAAGTGGCTGTTCCTTGCCCTGAATCATGATGGTGGAGCAGCGATCCAGGATCCTCTCCGGGGCTCCCTTCATCACTAGGATGTGTTTAGGCTCAGAAGTGTTGGAGTTCTTATGGATGGATAGCTATTTGAAGAACAAATAGCTTAAAAACTGAACTGAAACATTGTATCATATTAATTCGAGTCACCCTCAGAAGGGTATGTCCTTTGTACCTGGTATTTATTTGTCGAGTTGAAGGGAATTTCTGCGATCTTAGCGTACTTGTCTCTCATCTCCTTCACCGACCCACAGCACAGCTCAATACACTTCAGCAGAGCAGACTCTGAGGCGTCGCCGGCCACATCTCTCTGTGATGGAGAAACAAAAAAATTAAAGTGTCACACGTCTTCAGCTGTCGAGGAAATGCGAGCAAATGACTGGTGTGAAGGGGGAGGCATCATTAAATTTACGTCAAATTTCCTAGAAATCGTCACTATGGGCTTGCGTCTGATCACGCTGGAGGTCGTCTAATTTCTGGCAGAAGAGGAATTAGAAACTAGAGTGTGACACTCCGAATAAATTCCTGCAATCTGAAAGAGCAAGTGACCTACTTACATAAAACTATTTCAGAATTTGCCCCAGTTTAACAATAGGCCAAGTTTATCCTGGATTTGTTTACCATTTCGGAGTTTATCCCACAATGCAGGAATAAATCACTGCCTGAGAATACTAAAGTTTAATGCTTGATTACTAAAACACGGTCAGAATAATGAAGGGTCTCAAACTAACATGCAAAAACCAAAAGATGCCTGATGGAACAACATTCACCTATATGTATCAGCTTTATAAAAATGTTCATTACGAGTTAAATCTGAGCATTGCATTCATGCTCTTAATCACATGACTAAAAGGGGACAAATACCTTCAGAATAGGCACATCGGACTGCTCAGCAAGGAAGACTGCGCGGTTACACAGGCCAGCGATGCGCGCCAACGCCGTCCACGTAGCTGAGCTCCTGTCAAACGAGGTTCCACTTTG
>JAABNX020000001.1:49701309-49714401 GCA_015163995.2 Mormyrus lacerda | reverse complement strand
GCGCGGTTACACAGGCCAGCGATGCGCGCCAACGCCGTCCACGTAGCTGAGCTCCTGTCAAACGAGGTTCCACTTTGGTTCTCCGTGGTGTCGGCCTCATGGATCTGATTATCGAACCACATGTGAGCCACGGTCATGCGGTTCTGGGTCAGGGTGCCTGTCTTGTCAGAGCAGATGGTGGAGGTGGAGCCCAGGGTCTCCACGGCCTCCAGGTTCTTCACCAGGCAGTTCTTCTTAGCCATGCGCTTAGCAGTCAGGGTCAAGCACACCTGTGAAGGTCCAGACCAGGCGATTTAAGACTGTCAGAGGTAACAGCTAAGTGTACTTAGGCATACATCAGGAACTTTAGCTTCTTAATTGAATACAGGCATCAGTATCAGTTGCAAACCAACTATGGCTGACTTAACACAAACAAGTCTGACCCAATTTCCAAGATGATATTTCTACTCACTGTGACTGTAGCCAGAAGACCTTCAGGTACATTGGCCACGATGATTCCGATGAGGAAGATAACAGCTTCCAGCCAAGAGTAGCCCAAAATAAGAGAGAGGACGAAGAAAGAGACGCCCAGGAAGACAGCTACACCCGTGATGATGTGGATGAAGTGCTCGATCTCGAGAGAGATGGGGGTCCGTCCGACCTCCAATCCAGAGGCGAGAGTGGCGATGCGCCCCATCACTGTACGGTCCCCAGTGTTGATTACTATGCCACGGGCAGTGCCTGAAACAAATATTGAATAAATGTGTTATACTACTATTCCTTTAAAAATCTGAAATTAAAGTGATGTAAGACACAACAAATAAGAATTCAGACAGAAAACATGAACTTCCTGCAATTTCTTTTAATAAAGTATCTATATATTGAATTTTTCCAGTAAACATTGCCCCAAGTCATTTGAAATTCCCTATGGAACAAGAAGCGCTAACATTCTGCAGACAAAACTTATGACGGGACTTGCTACAGATGGGTAGTTGAAAGAGCGTACCTTCCACACAGTTGGTGGAAAAGAAGGCGATGTTCCTGGTTTCCAGGGGGTTTTCGTTGGAGAAGTCAGGAGAACGAGTCTGTGGCTCAGATTCACCGGTGAGGGAGGAGTTGTCCACCTGTGAACGAATCGTCATAAAAATCAGAAAACCTGGCTAAATGTCACGATCAGAAATCAAAGTCTGCATTAGGCAGGAAGAAGCTGATCAAGTCACCTTGCAGCCATGAGCAGAAATGATCCGCAGGTCAGCAGGAATCCGGTCTCCTCCCTTAACCTCTACCAGATCTCCAACCACCACGTCTTCTGCATTGACGCTCTTTTTCTCACCATCTCGTATAACCAGTGCTTGCTGAGAGACGACACAGCATCTGTGCTCACTGGCTCTTCATATCATAGGTGATAGAGCATTAAAAAACAAAAAAGTTTTATAAGTCATACCTGTGGGACCAAGTTCTTGAAAGAGTCCATGATCTTAGAGCTCTTGGCCTCTTGGTAGTACGAGAAACAGCCAGTGATGACGACGACAGCAGAGAGCACAACTCCCAAGTATAACTGTTCAGAGAGGGAAGAGAGAGATTGAGATGACATTAGAAGGTACAAAGTCAGCAGAGAAGTCAGTCACTTCGTTTTCTTACGTTGTCTTTGGCTGGCTCATCTTCCATTGCTGCCTGAATACCATAGGCCAGGAAGCAGAGGACGGCCCCAGTCCAAAGCAGCATGGAGAACCCACCAAACATCTGCTTGCAGAACTTGACCCATTCTGGAGTGGTCGGTGGAGGTGTGAGGGCATTCGGGCCATCACGGGCCAGGATCTCTGCAGCTCGTGTGCCAGCAAGACCCTGGAAAAGCGAGACACAGAAAAAAAAAAAAAACACACACATCTGTTCATTATACAAGCAAACAAAAAAAAAAAAATCACTTGAGCAAGTTGAAAAAATAAAATAAATCATCTATGTGCTTTTTGTTGCTAGGCAATTAACTAGGTAAGAGCACAAGAAAGATAAGAGCATGCAGCTGGTCTCTGAAGGAATTATCTGAGGAAAGCAAATCTCCAAGTAGGAATTTGACAACATGGTTAGAGGCTCTGTTCAGTTGTGCTGGATTTTACCGTCTTATTAGGTTGCAGTTGCGCAGATGCCGTGAAGTAAAGCACGCACGACGCTGACAGACAGAAATTTCAGAATTTTGACCGACATGGGTGTCTATCTCCATTCAGACCCATTTTCAACAAGTCAAGTTCACAGAAGGTCACCAGCTAAATCCCTGTAATTGTTCTACTCCCAATGTAGTTGCTTAAAGAACAGTGTGTACGATATGAAAAGGGAAAAAAAAAAAAAAACACCCAAGGGCAATTTGGAAAGATTTCTGGGAGTGGTCTACTTTTTTTTGATTCCAGACTTCATCGGCTTATGCCCACACTTGACTGGGAACTCACCCTGCTGAGATCAGTGTTGTATTTGCGATGCAGTTCATCAAGAGTCAGTTTGTGATCATCCTGTAGATGGGATTATAGTAGTGAATTAAAGTCAAAGGAAACCTTAAATCGCAAATACATGAACGTCAATAAACTTGAGTCCCCATCAGATAGCATACTGAAACGCTTGCTGCTCACCAAATCCACCTCCTTCTTCAGCTCATCCATATCCTTCTCTTTCTTCTTCGCTTTGCTCTTCTTCTTGCCACCCTGCTCAGATGTTGCCGCCAGTTCGTACTGATCCCGGCCATCCTGAGGGAAAATAGGGGAAGTCCATGAGAACCACGGGTCTACGCCCAAATCGTAGGAATTCCTGCTTGGGTTTGCTTCTCGATGCTACATGCTATAGTGGCACGACGGTTCACTGAAATATACATTAAAAAGCACATTAATGTGACGCATTAAAATAGAAAGCAATGACATCTGGATTTCTTCAATGTCGATATCAGAAAACTGAACACTGCTCCTCAAGCTACTGCCAGACCTATAAATTACAGGGGAAATAAAACATGCATAATGGTTTTTTTTTTCTTAGATCCAAGAGCATTCAGTACTTGAGGCAAGTGCAATGTTGTTTATTTCTTTAAGTCACTCGCTAGATTGAGGAGAGTACCAGATCCAATGACTTTCCAATGTGGAATCTCTCTCACCTAAACATAATATCGTATGCTATTATTTCTGGCTTGATTGCGACACCGATATTTCCTGCATCGTCTTTCTATCACTAAATTAATAACCATTAAGTCATTGTTTTGATCTGCACTCAGTGAAGCCAAGAGATCAGCTTTGCCGGTGACAGATGAGTTTCATGAAATATTTAAGAAGCAAGCTAAGGCAAGACTGAAGAAATACCATTTCGGAACAATCATGTCTAACCCTAACCCTACCTCACAAATTACCATGTTCTTTCGCGGTTCCACTTTACACTAGATAAACATAACCAGGTCAGTTTATCAGCAGATGAATAAAATTAATATATAATCAGTAGTAGCCCCCTCATCTTTTAAAATATTAATTATCCTGTTTCCATTGAAAGCCATTTTGTCTGAGTGACATTTGCCTTCTGTTTATTATTAAATTGTGCAGAAGAAAAATACACGTTTAAAAGACGGATAGCGTAACACATCACTGTTCTACTGTTACATGGTTATCATCGAGTATGTCCGACAGGTCAATAAACAGCAAACAGAGTGGATGATTTCTTGGGAAATCTTTGGGGTCTTGCTATTGCACCTCTGTGTGAAATGTGTCAGTAAAATACCATACAGAAAGAATATAATGCCTTTATTGTCATTATACGCAGCTGCAACAAAACGACAGGTATTATCTGAGTCACAGCTTGTGGCAAAAAGTGTCTGCGAGTGTACAAAGACTACATATACATTTACTTCAGTTTATGTAACAATATCAACCGACAGTTTTAATTTCATGAACATAAAGAACACAAGCAACAGAACAATGGGTATAATCTGAGATGTACAAATTATCTTCGCAACAGAAATGTTCAAAAGTAGTTTCAGGGAATTTAACCTGTAAAGAAATAATTATAATAATTCCTAAAACAGAGGCTGCAGCCTGTGGCTGAATTATAAAATTCCCAAATAAAGCTTTTTGCGTATCCACACGCACGTCTGTGGAAGACAAGCCCTCAAGTCTTATGCCTCTCACTGAATTTCAAATGGAATTTTCACTGACTTCTCAAACTACCCTGAGAAGATACGTTGCTCACCCGCTCCCCCCACCTTTTTTTCCATTGAGTATAATATAATGCCACGAAATGGACTTTTACAGAGCTCAACCACCAGGGGGTCGAGGCCTCAGTCATGAATAGTGTGGGAGTGGGAGCTCTTTAGTCATAATGTAACGGGCCATTTTTCATGCTACAGTATGAAATTATTTCAATACTATGGGGTTTAATTACCAAACACCAAGCATACAGTGTTTGAAAAAGACTACAAGTTGCCACAGCTCCTCTTGGGAGCCACGGTCAGCATTCACAGATGAATATCCTTTTGTGATCAAATTTGTTTCCAGGCCACTGCTCTGGGCTTTGCACATTTCTGCGAGCGATCACAACCTTCACACACCAAGAACACACTGTTCTTACAACAAGATTACCAAATAAATCCCTTCTGAGGAGGCAACAGGAACCAGAAACAAAGCGGAGCCAAGGAGTTAATGTGACCTGTATGTTCCCCACCACAAACGCTTTAGATAATGCGTCTAAAAAGGCATTGTTTAGGTTTTATGTGTGTGTACTTTAAATACAAATCTGCCCAGTTACGCATCTCCCTCTCATGTTCCTTATAAATAAAATTGTTGATTGAAGTAACCGTACACGCTCTCCACTCTCTCTCTCTCTCGTACGCGCGCGCACACACACACACACACACACCTTTCACCACAAGCTGTAAAACCACACCCTTGCTATCTAAAGACGCAAGTCAAATGTTTCTCCAACGGTCTGAATGGTGATGAATAAAAACAAAGACTTCTGTGATTTTCACGCCTATAAGAAATAATGCGCCAGAGGGAATATCCAATTACAGGAAGCTGGCCCAAAGGGAACAAAAATGGCATGACGATTTCTGCAGCATGCCGTCAAATACAGAACTGGTGAGATGCAAGGCAAGGCTTGAAATCACAGCATGGCATCATGTGACCAGACCTTCTCCAATGACATCGCAGGGGATGTTTAAGGTATGATAATCTGCACAAGTGCATTCTCATACTCTGGGTTTTGTCAAATGCCAAAAATATTTAAAGAGCAGTACAGCAAGCAAAGTATGGTAGGCTTTGATTTTCTGCTACAAAGACCAGGAGTGTGCGTGAACAGAACCCCCCCCCCCCCATACACACCCAGAGATGTCAAGTGGAAAGAACGCCAAATCCCAAAGGAGAAAATGATGGCCTCAGTTGTGGGTGGGTGGGGCGGGGGGGTCTAAAGGCCTGGCTTTCATACAAACCTGTTACTAGTGCTGTGGTGGACACCCCTCAATAAATAAGAGCTTCACAGAGTTGACAGCTACTCTTATGGGCAGACGCTACGCTAGGCGACTGCCAAAATTGTTCATGACGATGACTGCTTTAACGCCTTCCTTCAGTCAGCATTATTCCATAAATATAAATATAAACCTGTGAGATTTACAGCTGTCCCCCATCCAATGGCTCCTGGAGACCACGCCCCTGTCTACCAAAACCTTAGAAGCCAAATGAAAAGGCTGTACTGCAGAAAATGCAGAACTTCACATAACGGCCTCAGAGGCAAACCTACCAAAACGCAAGATTCTGGTTATTCAAATAGCAGCCGTGCTGTTTCCACCCATTGACAGGGAGCAGCAAACTCCAGCCTCACCCAAACACTATACAAGTATTGCAGGCTCTGGAGATTATTTTGCAAAGAAGTCACTCTGACGACCCGTGTATATTCAGGGTAATTCATTTATTTTGGTAGATTGTTATTTAATTCATGGCATATAAATAATGAGAAATATTGGTTCATCGTAAAATAAGTAGTGACATACAAGAGTACGTATTTAAAATATGCAATATCTACTTCAGATTTAAATCCCGTTTTTTACATTCAGGAAATTTGTTGTTTTAAAGCTTACATCTTTGGTGTAAGGCTTCGCCTTAGAAAATATTTTACCGGGCATTAAAAATGACGATCTGACGGCAGGAGAGAGCCTGCATTCATTTGGCGAGACAGCAACACCCTGAAACAATAAGAGCTTCATAGCTGCTTTACACTGGCCCTTCTGATATTTTGTAGCTGTATTAATCTCTATTACGAACAACAAGATACTATTCCAATGCTCTATTCGGTATTACTCATTTCCTTTGTATAGGGCATTATATAATCCCTCAGGAGGACGCCGTTTTAGTTCTGACACATCATGTCCAGTTTGGACCGGGTTTACGTGAACAAAACGCATTTCATCAAGTGGCGACGGGGCCTCTCCTACGGTGAGGAGTCACACGACAGCGCAGCTATACAGCGGGGAACTTGGCCAGACCTACTAACCAAGTCACCCGCCTTCCGCTCCTCTAAGGCTCGGAGGACCGCCGATCGCTCCTTTTACTGACGACCAGCGTAATTCTGTTTTAGGAAACAAGACGGCGATTTGTTTGACAGCACGGAAAACTTGGCTTCCTCTGGCGAAGAAGCTCAAACGCCACGAGACAACTTCAAAGTCTGTGCAGAGAAAAGCAACGTGGATGTTCCCGGAATACAGAAAAATAAACACGAAAAAACAATAATGACCGGCCCTTTTTGTGGTGTGGGCCACCAATCCACGTGGCTCTCTGTTTTCTTAAACATCCACATCAGCAACCCCAACAAATGTAACTGTGCAAGCCAGTGACCATATAGCAATGCAACAACCACTGACCGTGTAACTGCGTCTAGCATAACATCCAAGGAAACTAACTGGTTAACAATACAAAACATACACACTTACCCCAACCCCCATGTTTCTTTTAATTTAAGTCTTCTTAAAAAATATTATTTAAAAACAAAATGGAAAAAAATCCTCCCAGATCTTTACAGTGCCCCGTCCCTCTGCCGTACCCGACCCACACGTGTCACTTCCACGGCACACACTATTAACTGCTCTTCTCCTTAGTCCGGGGTTCTAATACTTATACGCTGTGTTTATTCGATTGTGACGTCTGCCCCTTTTGCCATGGTAACCCTGAAATGTGGGGAGGAGTCTTTCCAAGCCACGATGGAGCGCGCTCTTCTTCCTCAATATGGAATATTAATGGGAGATTTTCATACAGCGTAAATTTGAACTTCGGTGATGCGGAAAATAAATGCCATCTAATGTAGTTCCACCTTATTTGCAAATATGTTACTAAAAATAAAAACCGTGTACACGTGGATTCTGAGATTTTACAGTTTTGTCGATAAGGAGGTCAAATTCAATTTTTAATTTTGAGAGTTATTTGTTATTATTATTATTGTTATTTTTTGTTTCCTGTCCCGGATGTTGTCACTGGAGTTGGAACAAGTTGGTTTGGTGCAACAGATCCCCCACGATAGTCTCACGCAACAGAGGGCTCAGTTTTACTTTATTTGCTTTTGTTTAACGTTATTTGGTACCAAGAAGTGGTTTCTCGACTGCAAATCCGGTAACTATCGAGAAACATAATGATTCCACAATCGTTTCTTCCACTAAATTGTGTAAACGGGCAAATGTGCTGATATTCTCTTATGTTTAGTAGTTTTAGCGAAGCCAAACCTTTGGTTTCGTTTCCCTTTTTGCACATTTGTTTTTAAGCAAAAAATAATATTTCCTTCAGTCTTTAAGTGCTTATTAGATTCTTCTAAACCTTTGTTTCAAAGGTTGCCTTCGTTACTCTATAAATATGAATCTTAATATTAATTCTAATATAGGGCACGAATGTGCAGTTCTTCCGTAATCTACAAGCTTCGGCACACTACTCGCAGTTTCTTCACACGGATATAAAACAAAGGCGTACTGAAGAACTGAAAACAAGGATAGCCTTTATATTCTCCGTTATCCTTATATTACCTAACAGCACCTATGGAATATAGGTAAATGGTATTCAGCCGCTACCACGAAATGCTTAGTCGTATAAGAATATAAATATTTGGTTATTTCATCCTCCTCCCACGCCACAAAATAATTAATTAAAAATAATTAATTTGCTGTGAGCTAATGTTTTGTTGCTTCCTGGTTGCATATGTTGAGGTTTCTTGATTTGTTTTTTTTAATTATTTATTTCCACACCCTATACTTAATGTTATTTGCAATGGTTCTAATGTATACGATTGGGTTAATTCCATTAATCATAATTACTGCTACTCAAAGCCTGCTGTTTGGTTGTTTATATCACATTAAAATAGGTGGCCAAAATTATTAGCGGTACCTTTTTTATTTATAATTACACTGCAGATTGCACATTTCCTGAGCTGCAGTACAAAGATTTTCTGTTTAAAGCCCAAAGGTGCAGCTGTTCTTCTAGTAGTAAGTTTCATTCTCCACCCAACCTAAAATAAGAAGAGAAACACAAGTTTTACATGCCCATAGGCATAATATATTTGCTTAAGTGTTCACATTTCACACATGTGTGCATTTAACTTAAGTACTTTCACGTATAGCCCACTTTGTGCTTGCTGCAGGATCAACTTTATATCTACATGTCTGTAGATATATATTTTAGAGACTATTTAGAAAACTGGCGCACTAGATTGGAGTGTGATCTGCTTCTCTCTAGTTCAGGGGTCTCTAACTCCGGCCCTGGAGAGCTACTATCCAGTAGGTTTTCTATACTACCTGGCTTTTAATGAGCGACACCGGTTTTTGGGTCAATACCAGGATAGAAAGCCTACTGGATAGTAGCTCTCCAGGACCAGAGTTGGAGACCCCTGCTCTAGTTGCTCATTCTGGGTTTGTAGAATGTTCTGGAGAAAATGTAGTTTTACCTCCTGGACTGCGCCGCAGAATGTACCTCCTGATTTCATCGTAAAAGAAGATGAAGAAGGAGTAGGGCAGGGCACAAAACCACCAACAGATTCTGGGGAGATGAGAGACACGCAACACAAAAATGTAGCGCTGTTTGCTTCGAACCTGCAACCCTGAGCGGTGACATCCACTGTCACACTGGCTTCGTTAAGATATACAGCCAGTCAAACAGCGTGCTACTTACTTCAGTGGGTACATTCTCAGTGCGACATCCATTCCAGGGCAGTAGGAAAGGAAAGCCGCAAGAGACGTTTCTTCGAAAATTCCAAAGTTAAGGATCCTGTTCCTGAACGTGACAAAGTTGAATGGTATGATTATAATTGTACTTATATCTCATGGTCTTTAGCTGTTTCCAAAGATAAATGTAGTTAAATTTCTGATGTCAGCTGCACACTTACCTCATACCCTGTTTAAGAATAGAGTTCTTCCGGGTCTTGCAGATGATCAAGACAGCCCACTGACATTGTACAATGCAGGTAAAGAACGCCGTATGACATGTATGCTCTACGATCTTTCTCTGGTCATAGGTCTGCGAGGCAGAAAGACAGTAAATAAGAGTTTAATATCATTAAGACACACATGGCTTGAAAGAGTTTGGAAGACTTGTTACTGACCCATTGCTGCCCATAAGAGTCTTCCAGGTCATTTATGGTTCTGTCTTCCCAGTTGACACGTATGCCCAACAGTAAATCTGGCAGAAAGCCATTCTCTCCAAGGATGACACAGTAGGTGAAGAAACCAGCTACTGCCTGGATCATACCTGGAAAGAAAAGAAAAGAAAAGAAAAACTGATTGAAAGATTAAGTGTTTTATATGATTCAGAAGCCATGTAGCAACTCCATGTCCAGCAGTTACGTTAATTCCAAGCAAAACTATATGGGCAAAAGTATTGGGACACCTGGAAATGACCCTTTATGACATCACATTCTTATTCCACAGTTATCAATATGGTGCTGATCCCTCCTTTGCAGCTATAACAGCTGCCACTCTTCTGGAAAGGCTTTCCACAAGTTTTTGAACTGTGTCTGTGGCAGTTGGTCCCCTTTCACCCAGAAGAGCATCTGTGAGGTCAGCCACTGAAGTTGGACGTGAAGACTTGGATTGCAATCTCTAAGCATACTGTACCAAGACTTTTCGGACCGTTCCGTGCTCCCAACTTTGTGGGTACAGTTTGGGGGAGGATCTTTTCTGTTCCCTCATTTGCCCCAGTGACCAAAGACATAGTTGGGTGAGTTTCGTATGGAAGAACTCTGGCCTCGATCCCACTGAACACCTTTGGGATGAACTAGGACAGAGATTGTGCCTGGCTGGCTTTCACTTCCAGCATCAGAGCCTGACCTCATTTATGCTCTTTTAGATGAATGGGCAAAAACGTCCACAGAAGCACTCCAGAATGTATGTGTGTAAAGCCTTCTCAGAAGAGTGGCAGCTGTAATAGGCGCGAAGGGGGGAGAATTCCATATTGATATCTATGGATTAATAATGGGATGTCATAAAAGTTCCTGTGGGGATTGTAATGGCCAAGTGTTAGTGTAGCAAGGGAACAGTGCACCATTCGATCTTCCACTGAAACTGAATTAGTTTTACCCAAATAATATGAAGAACTTACCAATCTGGCCATAAGCCATACTGATGAGTCTCTCATTTACCAACTTATCAGTTTTGGCATTTCTGGGTTGTCTCTTCATGATGTCACTTTCAGCATCCTCGTACGCCAGGGAGATGGCAGGAATCTTACAGGTAGCAAAGGTGTGCCAGTATTAGTTTTTGGAAGCCTGCAACCCTGCTGTGAATCCTCAAAGGTTTTTTTTTCCAAACTGAGCTGTCCTCATACTCACCATGTCAGTGCCCAAATCAATGCAGAGGATGGTGACAGTCCCCAGGGCCAACGGAACGTTTGCAACAACAAACATTAGGAAGGGGGTGATTTCCGGGATGTTACTGGTGAGGGTGTAAGCGATGGATTTCTTCAAATTGTCAAAGATCAGGCGACCTGATGAGAGAAAAGGCAAATGATCTAGATCTATAGTTTATTACATCTTAATGAAAGGAAACTCTAGAATTTTACTTGGATCCTTCCATGTTATACCTTCTTCTACTCCAGTTACAATGGAAGCAAAATTATCATCCATGAGGATCATGTCAGCTGCTTGTTTGGAGACGTCAGATCCAGCAATGCCCATAGCTACACCAATGTCGGCTTTCTTCAGCGCGGGGGAGTCGTTTACACCATCTCCTGTCACGGCGACAATAGCACCCTGTAGGATAGTAGGGAGACCTTTCAGCTTTCTGCTTTAATTTCTAGGTTTGTTCTCAGTTGAAACTGAGAAGCTTGAATTAGGATGAAATAGGAGTGCATAATGTAAAATTAAGGGTATAAATGAATGTAAGACTATGCTTTTAAGTAATACAAGACTTTAATAATAAGATAAATGGCAAAGTATGATACCTGTCTCTGGCAGCCTTCGACAATGATCAGCTTCTGCTGTGGAGAGGTTCTGGCAAACACTATCTCAGTGTGATGCTGCAGGATGTCATCCAGCTGCTCTGGGGTCATGCTTTTCAGCTCTGCACCATGGACTACACAAGCTTTTGCTTCTCTGTGGACAAAAAATAAAGGAGAGTCATATTATGTTATCATGGTGCTTCAAGCTGTTTTTTCTTTTTAAAAAAAAAAAAAAACACCCAAAATGCCTAAAAGCTGCAGTTACTATGTCCAGTATGGTCCTGTACCTGGGATTGACTTCACTAACTGGAATGTTCAGACGAGCAGCAATATCCTCAACCGTCTCATTGCCCTCGGAAATAATACCCACACCTCTTGCAATAGCCTTGGCAGTAATGGGATGATCACCTGTTACCATGATAACCTAAGATTAAGATAGAGATAAGAGTATAAGAGTTAGAAATTATGGGCACCAGGACAGTCGCCTTCGTCAATCATGTAACAGAAATTTGGACAGAAAAACCCTAAGTAGACACGTACCTTGATTCCAGCACTCCTGCACTTGCTTACAGCATCCGGCACTGCAGCACGGGGAGGATCAATCATAGACATGAGGCCAATGAAGCACAAGTTCTCCGTGGGAAAGTTCATGCTTTCAGAATCAAAATGAAAGCCCTCAGGAAACTGGTCATCAGGAAGCAAATAATGGCAGAATCCTGCAAGCAAAATGTTAGAAAGAATTTGAATGAATGCAATAAGTTTTGAATAGTGTGTGAATGTGCCTGCAATGGCAGGGCCCCCCGTCCTCCAGGGTTGGCTGCAGGCCCCCTCCAACCCTGGACAGGACGAGCGGTTACAGAAAATGGATAGGTGGGCATTAAATGTCAAGAACTACCTTTGCAATTTTCATAAATAACACTTTGCCATGGAAGATTTGTAATTATTAACACATAAATACTTGCACTTTTACTGTGTATGTGAGGCATGCCCGGTATACCTTTAAAGATAATTTACTGCTGTGTATTTTGTACCTATATGCCTTACCTAATACTCTCTCTCCAAGGCCACCCAGCTGCAGGTAAACATTATGAAATTCTTCTTTAATGTCTTCATTAAGTGGCTGCTCCTTGCCCTGAATCATGATGGTGGAGCAGCGATCCAGGATCCTCTCCGGGGCTCCCTTCATCACTACCAGGTGCTTAGACTCAGAAGAGTTGGGGTTCTTATGGATGGATAGCTATTAGAGGAACAAACAGATTAAAAATGTTCTTCCAAAACAGTATATCATCTTTCTTGAAGTCGCTTTCAAGGACCTGTGTACCTGGTATTTATTTGATGAGTTGAAGGGAATTTCTGCAAGCTTGGGATACTTGTCTCTGATCTCCTTCACCGACCCACAGCACAGCTCAATGCACTTCAGGAGAGCAGACTCTGAGGCGTCTCCGGAAACATCTCTCTGTCAAAGGAAGAGCCAGAACAATAAGATAATGGCACCTGTGGCTGCCAATTATTGAAGCTTAAAAGGGCACCATGCTACACTGTGGGTACTATGACAGTTGAATGACAAGCTTTCACATACCTTGAGGACAGGAACATTGCTCTGGTAATCTTTGAAGAAGGCGCGGTTACACAGGCCAGCGATGCGCGCCAACGCCGTCCACGTAGCTGAGCTCCTGTCAAACGAGGTTCCACTTTG
>JAABNX020000001.1:49687461-49701083 GCA_015163995.2 Mormyrus lacerda | reverse complement strand
AATATACATACATATATATATATATATATATATATATATATATATATATATATATATTGACACAGGATCTTTCCACTCACAGTGACAGTAGCTAAGAGACCCTCTGGAACATTTGCGACGATGATTCCAATGAGGAAGATGACAGCTTCCAACCAACCATAGCCAAGAATGAGTGAGAGGATGAAGAAGCTGACACCCAGGAAGACAGCTACAGCTGTTATTATATGGATGAAGTGCTCAATCTCAACAGCAATGGGGGTCTGTCCAACTTCCAGGTTTGAGGCAAGGGTAGCAATGCGTCCCATCACTGTGTTGTCTCCGGTGTTGATCACAATGCCACGGGCAGTGCCTATAATGAGACAGATGAACAGAGGGGTTCCGAGAATGTGAAATATATACCATGTTTAACAGAGAATGATTTATATACATGCATCTGACTATTTATACAGCTAGTTAGCTCTGCTGTTATGCTCTACCTTCCACACAGTTGGTGGAAAAGAAGGCGATGTTCCTGGTCTCCAGGGGGTTTTCATTGGTGAAGTCAGGAGAACGAGTCTGTGGCTCAGATTCACCGGTGAGGGAGGAGTTGTCCACCTGTAAACGAATCAAATTGCAGTCAGGAAAATGACGGAGATGCACTTACAACATTTAGGGGAAAATGAGAGACCTGGTTTCATTTAGCACAAGAAGTCTAAATCACCTTGCAGGAGTAAGCATAGATGACACGAAAATCAGCAGGAATCCGGTCTCCTCCCTTGATTTCCACCAGGTCTCCAACCACCACGTCCTCAGCATCGATGCACTTCTTGTCACCATCGCGGTATACCAGGGCTTGCTGATAGGAAGAATGGAAAGATGGTATTCCAGCACATTCCCTTTACAACTTATGAGATATGAATGGGAAATGTAGGTTTTTATAAAGTAATGTCACAGGAAATCATACCTGGGGCACCATGTTCTTAAATGAGTCCATGATCTTGCAGCTCTTCGCCTCCTGGTAGTATGAGAAGCAGCCGGTGATGATGACAACGAAAGCTAGTGCGATACCCAGGTATAACTGTGAACAGAAGAAAAACCAGGCCTCATAAATATGAACAAACACTATGAAGCAATACATATGTGCTTAAACATTAATGCTAATCTGTAGGGAATAGGTTCAAGTGGCAATTGTATACCTGCTACTGCTTACTTGGCAAAATTTACAAAACTTAGCTAATACATTAGCAATAGCTAATGTACCTCCCAGAAGTTGGCTCAGTGGGATTAGAACCTGCAGCCATCTTGTCACAAACTTTCTAATTCACGTAAATCTCACACTCACGTTGTCATTTGCAGGGTCTTCTTCATAGGCTATCTGAATACCATAGGCCAGGAAGCATAGGATTGCTCCAATCCACAAGAGCATGCAGAAACCACCAAACATCTGTTTGCAGAACTTCACCCATTCTGGCGTGGTCACCGGAGGGGTGAGGGAATTCGGACCATCACGGGCTAAGATTTCCTTTGCGCGGGTGCTAGTCAGTCCCTGCGTGAGATGAAGTTGGAAATGCTCTTTTATTCCAACTGCCGCACAGTGTCAGTAATAATCACCTCTACAGTAATTTATATTAAATTACACTGGATCTGCTGGTTTTTTCTGAGCATCAACCTGTAAGAGTCTAAAAGAATAGATAAAAAGCTTTTTTTTTGCTTTGCGTCTTCTATTTTAAGAAAAATGGGATAAAACAAATCACCCTTATTAGTAACAAACCTTAACAATGTCTGTGCCAAATTTTCGTTGAAGGTCTTCTATGCTGAGTTTGTGATCATCCTGTGAAAAGTGATTATAGACATTACATTTACATCACTGAAACATTATTAAAAACAGAAAAAAATGTTTATAGATGCATATGATTATTACAGTTCTTACAGCCCATAAAGTGTTCGGTTGGCAAAATATAAGCAAGTAGGAGATGGAGAGGTTTACTTACAATATCGACCTCCTTCTTCAGCTCCTCCATATCCTTCCTCTTGTTCTTCTTCTTCTTCCTGGTGTCATTCTCAGAAGTAGCGGCCAGCTTGTAGTCATTTCCTCTCTGTGTTGGGTAAAGTACAGAAACGTCTACAGTATATACCTGCTTACTTGCTATTTAGGACCAAACTTTCCAAAAATATGAGATCAATATACTTTTTTATTGCTTGGAGCAAGATTGACAACAATTTCTAAGTATAGACGTGCTTAATAAAAAAAATCCAGAATCCCCGTTGCTATGGCACTGTGTGCATTAGCTAAATTTTTTTACTGAAAAATCCAAAATTCATTTTGACTTTAACTGTGATTTCCAATCCAGTATGTGTAATGGAAGCACAGTTTTCCAGACTTGAGACAAGTTAGCTAACCTGGACTGAATGAGCAGTGAGTTTGAAAAACATCTGAGGTGACATTTCCACGAATTCTATAATGCTGTTCAGTTGTCATAATACTAGGATAGGAGGGCTGGGATTTATGCCAGTATAAACAGGGCTATAGATAATGTGTAGGAGCACTGACATACAAGTACAATCCTCCGAACACATGCCCACGTTAGCCCACTGTGGCTCCCCATGGACAATCTGGACTGAATAATGTCCAAAGAAAATCCTTTATGGACCCACTATAGTTAAAACCCAGACTGGGCCCCTCATCAAAAATTCTGGTCCAGTCCGGCAACGTCAATCAGCGTTGCCCAGTCTTTTTCCATTTGTAAGTCACCTTGGCCGCAAGCATCTGCCTAATGAATAACTGCAAGTGTAAACAAAATTCACAAGACCCTTACAGAGTCTGTTTTTTGAGACCTAAGGACTTTTAGACAGATTAAGAGCAGAGAAATTTCTAGGTCCAATGTGCCCAAATTCATTGCTAGCACTTGAGTAGTATTTAAGTATATTCATCCAATAGCACAAAAAGTTGATCACAATATCTAATTATTTAATATTTAAACAACAGAATAGAAAAGAAGTGATGCCCTGATTTACGCCACAAGCCTGTTTCCTGATTGTGTTATAACCAGTCACAGTTGACTTAGTGATCAGATAAGTGACAGTGATTTACATAGCAAGGGTTAGATGTTTATCTGTACTGAGTTCCTTCTGAGTAAAGGCATGTAATTCATGTACAAATGCAAGACAGTAATTTAGTTTTGAACAAATTTATTTCTCTAAATGGTCAAATTTGTAATGGTAATAGCAGAACATCTTCCACACAAGGATGAGCGCCGAGATATTGCATTGTTCCATTTTCTTTAATCAGAGCCAATCAAGAGAATTTTGTTTTTAAGTAGTTCTGGAGTTGTATTGTCTATGGATTAACACTGGACTATGATAGGAAGCTGTCCCTGTGAAGGGCACTCTCTGTTCTTTGTGTGTCCCTGGGGTTGGCTTTGCTTCCCACTTGACTTGCTTGTGTTTAGAAGATTTATCAGTGGAAAAATGAACTACCCGTTGACACACAGTACAGACGAACTTTGGTGACATTTTACTTAAGCAGTCATCATGTCTTATAGATACATTCATAGTGCATAAAAAATGCATTTATAAAGTTCTTTAAATACAGCTAAAACAATTTATAAAAAGGAATAGACATGTTGGTCATGCATTACGAATGCTCTATGAAGTTTTTATCTATAATGCACTATAGATACCTTAATAATGCATTATAATGGTCAGTATAAGCCATTATCATGCATCATGAGCATTATAGACATATAATACATGATATATATGGCTATAATGTGTTGTGCCTTTTATAAATAGTTATAGCTGTGTGTATAATACTTTATGAGTCCATTATTATGCACTAAGAAGGTATCTATAATGCATTATACATGGGAGTTTTAAGTAAAATGGTACCAAAATATCTTGCTGCCCTAGAAGCTGTTGAATAAATAGATCTGCAGCCGTAACACTTAGAGTGTTCTTTTCAACACTGTAAGTGTTAAACTAAAGCTTCAGATTTTTACCTGTTTAAGAAATCTGGCACCTTCCTAAGTTTAGGTATGAAACTCATTTGGGTTTCAAGGACCCGGCAGTGACCCCCTTGTAGTCATTACTATTGTTACATCTCTGATTTTCTACACAGAAGGTCACTTTTACTTTGGCCCATCTTTAAATATGAAAACACAGCAGTGAGTAAACAAATATATAAATAAATAAGCAGTACTCACAGTCACAATACAAAAGGTATTTTAAATGGAAATGTCAACATATACTTACTCCAGCTCCCATCTTTGCTAGTTGTTCCTAAGTATCCAAATTACAAGTGTAAAATATATCTATTCTTTTTTAATTTTTATTATATTTCACTGGTACTGACTGTGCTCCATCTATGAGCTGCTTCCATAGGACGTGCTGTGAAGCTGCTCAGTGGTTCATCTGATGTCGGGCCTTATATAGGCATTATTTCCCCAGACAGGAGAAGGTGTGGTCGGGGGATTATCAGGGTGGTTGGGTTAATTTGCGGTCTGGTTTTTTGCCTTCATTAACCTGGGAGGCATTTGAAAGTAAGTTTTAATCCTAAACATGCCCTGACTGAGTAGTTTACAGAGAAAACATCAAGGGGGTCAAAGGCTAAAAGGAAACAGGCCCGGTCCAACTGGAACTGACTGACGCTTTGCCATTTGGCGAAGGTTTGAGAAGAATTACATTTTTTACCACGAAAAGATAGAAAACAAATGTTTGGTAAAGAATTATTAATCTGCCCTGAAGGGAGCAACATTTCACGGCAACCTGCTATTGGCTTCCCGTTTACCGGTAATGTGCTTTATACAAGAATACAGAGCAACATTCACCCTCTTTACACAGTACTTCAGCAGCAATAAGGTTTTTCGTACTGGGTGTGTGGCATTTTCACGGTATTTTGGCCATGTGTTTAAAACCCTGTCTGATCTGATAAGATGTAGTTTTGTTCAAATGAGGCCTTACTTAGACCACAGGAATTTGTAAGAATAGAATCTAGAAAATTTTGTACAGTAATTATCTGTTAGATGGAAGCGGCAGACGTCTATTTTTTTGTTGCAAAGAATTAATAGTTTTAAGTTTTCTACATCAGAAAAGTGTCCCCTACCAGTGAAGTGACGTTGGGCGGGGCCAGATGATGTGAGGCAAGGGACAGGTCTGAGAAGGTCTGAAGCTGGACGCTGTTTGTGTTGGAAACAGTGACTTTGTTTGTTGTCTCTCGGTGATGAGGCATGCGCTACGTCTCCGGATACCAGTGACTGCCTCTACATATTCTAGCTTCGAGTGGAGGCCCTGACGTTAACGGAGCAGTGGTTTTCTGAGTTATAACTCCGCTAGCTGCCTGCACTGACCCCAGTGACCTCGAAATTTGAGATTTTAGCGTCTTTGCGCACCATGAACTTGCAAACATATACTTCCAGATGCCATGGCATTGCATTTCTAATATGATAACATAATATCTGGTGCTAACTATTTTAAAGTAGAAATCAAGCTAGAGTTTTGAATGACAGAAATAGAAAGTATCATGTGTAGTTACTAAAAGTTTGGTTTGTCTGAGCTGTGCGGGAGAAATCATTGGCATTTCACACCTGAAAATTAAGCTGTCAGCCTTCTGCAAACTATAGCAACCTGATTCTATGTAAGCTAGTGTTATAATGATTATAGTGTTATCCTTTGAAGAAATGTACTACTAACATGATATTTGTTATTCACACTGTCATTATGTGTCAGATACTAATGCTGATTGCTTCTGTGCTCACAAGACAAGTTTGAAATATATTTATGGCCAATGAACGTGGCGACAAAGTTTTCAATGGTATGCTAATCGCTTCCTTCTGTTGAGGACAAACCAAAAATAATAAAAAAATGGCTATTTTATCATCACGTGGCTATTTTATCATCATGTGCTTACTGTAGATTTTAACAGAAACTGGGCAGTCAGTGCGAAAACGGCAACATATCTTCTGTTAACGGTGTAGAACAGAAGAGCACACATCCATATCCAGAAGACTCTTACTGTTCTAACACTTTCCGTGGCCTGTAACAGAACATGGAAAGGTTGTATGTTACGGTTCTAAGGCCCAGCAAGGACACCTCGGCATGTTGCTGTGGTCTTGGATCCCCTTTGGGAAGCTTTGCTCTGTGAGCTTAAGGCCTGATCCTTTCTCACAGGAAAAAATGACGTCAGAAAACCGAAGGATCCCACGGCGCTTGACGTATCACTTGACGCCCGACACGACTGCCAGAGGGTGTTCACTACAGCTGTATGAAAATAGAGATGTGTCGGGTCAGTTGTCGGGTGGTGGATTTACTGCTGATCCCAGCCTCAGGAAGTGCAGTCTGATTCGTCAGGCGGCTTCATTCATACGCACAGAACGGAGGGGGTGAGGAGAGAAAGAGGGTAGGAGCCAAAATACTGTGTAACTTTCACATAGACATGGTGCCTTCCATTCAAAGAGCTTCTCTGACCCTTGACCTTTAGCATGAGTTTATTTAGCTCCCCTCCCCCTATGTGTCTGTGATTGGAAGGTTTCCAGTTCAAGTCCCAGTGTTGGCCGAGTGATGTCACCGTTGGGCCCTTGAGCGAGGCCCCTAACCCCCAATTGCTCCAGGGACTGGCTGACCCTGCTTTCTCAATTGTCACTTTGGATAAAAGCATCTGTTAAGCAAACAAATGTCTCTCTCCCTCTATTTAAATATAGATATATCTATCATACTTCTAAAACTTATTTGTGGAAGCATGTGTGCTAACCGATTGAAATCAAAACTAACATTGCAGAAATCATAAGTAAAGAGAAACACCGCTAACGTTGCAAAATTTCTAAAGCTGGAAACGTGCACATCGCCTGGTTCACTTCGGACTTCCTCCTCTCTATCCTGCAGCTGAACGGGCTGGCTCTTCCCACTCGGCTTTCCATCGGTGTGTCTCTCAGTGCAGAGAACAGACGCCGGGCTCCACCAGACCACCATCCCGCTGGAATGCAAACAAACGCCGCAGCAGAGACCAGAGAGGTGTTGTGAGAATGTGAAAAACGTGAGGCGAAGCCATTCAAAAAAACAGGAACTAAATAAGCCCAAATCATTCACAACATAGAATCATTCGATTCTGCAGCTTAGCTGAGTGAGGCGCTTGCCTGTTATCCCTGTTTGCGGATGGTGAACATGAGTCCAGAAGACTCCGGAGATGTTTGGGTCTCATTATTTCTCGTGTACTGGTGGTTCTTCCTTTCAGACGGAACAGTGAACATTAAGGGATGGTATCTGTCAGGTGTTGTAGAATCTAAGGTGACCTGCACCACACGTCTGCTCAATAGCTGCATGCAGTAAATGCTGTGTTATGTCTTTTACTGCATAAAGGTCTGTCACTGGTTGGAGAGACTTTACTCATGTGGAAATAACGAAGCCTTCCTAGGTGAGAGTGGATCTCCGCCCTTACGGTACTAATGATGCAGGTTCAGGCGCAGGAGTCGCGTGTCCCAGTTGGTAGTGTCAACATCAGAACTGAATATTTGTAATACAGAGGAGAAAAAAGCCTCATTCTAGAAGGCTTCCTCTGTCAATAGTGGTTTCTTGCACACGTGCTAGAATGTTTCGGTACGCTGAGTTCCTGGTAGCCATGCGCGACGGGATTGACCCATTGCGGCCTTTGGATCCCTGGCTTTATAGGTGAGAGTTAGTGTTCCTCCAATCAGGGCTGAAGACACATCCAGGAACGCACTTGGCCACAAATAATGTCTCTGCCACTCTGTGTGAGGAAGGACGACGATGAAGGAAAACTGAAAAAGGGTCGGAGGATGTGAGGATGGAAGAGGCAGTAGGGAGTGAAAAGAGAGAGAAAGCAGAGAGAGAGAGTGAGGGGGGGGGGGGCTAGGGGGAGCTCTGATTTATTCTGTCAGACTCCTCAGACCTGCTGAGCCCTGGCATTTGCCTCAAAGAGCCAGTGTTGCGCCAAACCTTGACAGGGTACTGCAGGGACAACATGTGGGGGCCCAGGAAGGAGGCATCAGCCTCCCAGAGAACAGCAGCTGTATGCTGACTTTCTCATCAGGGTTGCGTATCCTGTCCCCTGCAGTTGGTTAGCCCTGTGCTAGTCTGTTCCGGTTCTGCACACGGCAGACTTAGTGTGGGGCCAATGTTATTTAACCTAGGGACTCCATAAAGTATTTAGCGGCTCTTTATACTTTGAATTCTCCAGGCTTTCCTTTCCGCTTCATTAGGTTTTTAGCAACAGGGTGTCTCCCGTGAAATCTGGTTCTGCTGGAATTTTATTGCCACAATGACCTTGTGGGTACAATGAGGAATAAAAGTATTTTTAAACCACCTCCTCATATCAGAAATAAACTTTCCTAAAATGTAATAAAACAGTAAAATTGTAAAGTATCCCATATTCATAATGACTTCATACATATTTTTTGAATGGCACAATAACTAGAATCTTTGTTTGATGTCAATAACGATAACATTGAAGAATTTGAATCCTTTCCCTCATAATCATTACCATGATGTTGAGACATGCTGCAGCAAGTAATACTGAAGGTTAGCTTTTCAAATTACATTTTATTGCCTTTGCTGAGATTTTTTGATAAAGTTTGTTTAGCTGATTCAAATGCGGAAAGCCAAATGAGATAGTCCTCTCTTTAATCAGTGCCTGAAAGTATCAGGGACATAAAGACTGGATTAATCCTGTCCTGAATGATTCTTAAGAGGCAATGAAAAGCACGGCCAGATACCTCAATGTAACAGCCCTACTTCAGTAGCTTCCTTTATGAAGACGTTTGGGCGTCCAGACGCTGATCTGGCATGGGAACTGCTGTCTGTGTGATGTGGCAGGACTTTCTCTTTGTTTCTATAAACACACTCATTGTAAACAGATTCACGTAGGTACCCGTCCTTTGTAGCATTTCTAGGCAATGAAAGAATATTTTTTTCTCAATTCATGAGAGTAGGAACTCCTTAAGAACACCCAAGTTTAAATCCTCAAGAACTTGAGTTTGTTTCTTTTGTCCTACTTTCTTTTCACAGCTCTCTTCCGTATACATTAAGAAGGATTTTCCATCAAAGGTTTTTCCATCAAAGATTAATATGTCATCCATATAAGAATCTACTGATCTGGTCATAAGGGATTAGAAGTGACTTTTATTTTGGACAGGTTCTATAGTGGTAACTACTTTGCTATCATTTTGACCTTGGCATTGTCACAACAGTGCCCATGTGTCTGTTACTACTATAGACATAATTTTCTCCTCTTTACCCAAGTAAAGTGGTTGGATGGAGATGTTTGTTTGAGGGGAAGGATTTGTCAGTGAATATATGAGTGTTGCTTTACTGCCTGCTGTCCTTTGATGATACGGCTGATTAATGCTCATAATCCAGGCCTGCAATGCAACACTTTCAGTTAGTTCACTCAGGTGACGGAGATGTGAGTAAAGGCGTCTTACAGATGTTACTGGAAGATAAGGAAACCGCAGACATAAGTCAAAGAACAATGAAAACAAAGTAAATCAATTGATCTTCATTTGATGATCATCTCCTTTTCACAATAACATTCAGACTTTTCTCTGATTAGAAGATCTTTGACATTAATGAATTGACCTCAGTCTGTATCAGGATCTTATACTTGAGCATTAGACTTTTAACTGTAAGAGGCCGTCAGAATTAATGGGAAATATCGATCCTTTGTGAACAACTTATCTTCAAGATCTTGCAAAGCTTGCGTGAATGAACAGGGCCGTTGGGTTGGGCCCCATCAGCCATAGTGAGCTCTTAAATTCTATAAATGAATAAACTGGAGTAATCTGAGCTACAGCGGCTGTAATATAGATTATTGGTGATACAATCGTCAATTTAAAGCAGAATTTTGACTTGTGGGGAAAGCAGTGAATTGAAAACTTTGAAAGGCAGTGTGGTCTCCGTTCAGGTGCACGCCCATGCCTTTTTAAAAGTGTTGAATTTCGAACTTTTCAAAGAGAACCAACAGGAGCACTGAGTTCTTGGCACCTGTGTCGAACAGGACTGGGCCACTCCAGCCACTATTCTTCTCCTGGTTTCCAGAGGGGCGTGTCCTCTAGCCAGGAGGAACAGTGGCCACATTGTACGCCTGTGTGAGAAAGGGCACCAGAGGAAAAAGAGGAGAATAGAAGGAGAGAGGCGGGAGAGGTATAGGAAGAGGAGAATGAAAGTGGAGAGTCAGAGTGGGGGCAGAGGGGCTCTCTGTTATGTTACGCCAGACTCATTGCTCGTGCATCGGTGAGACCTGCATAGGTCCTGACACTCACAACAAAGAGACCCTGTTGCTCCCAACCTTGAAGGAGAGATTCTGAGAAAATGCAGAAAACACACACAAGCCTTAGACTAGCGTTCAGAGGTCGACTGCATTTCCCCCGGAAGCTGGTTAGCCCCCATGCTGGTCCGTTCCAGTTTCACACACCCCTTTCTTTGTCTTAGGCTAATGCTCCTTTGATCTGTGGATTGTGAAAAATGCAGAGAAACTGTACCTAGATGGCTGCCGGCTCTTTGTTCCCCTTCACAAGGCCTTGCGTAATATGACCCAGCTAAAATCTGGGTTTTGCTGGAGTTTTATTGCCAGAATAAACCCGTAGGCTAAATGTGTGTCTTATTAGAGGATGTACCTCATTATTTCAATTAAGAGAGAAGTAAATAAGTGGACAGAAATGAGATACTCCTCCTCCGGTTTGCTCAGTGCGTGTGCTCTTTTCTCCTGGATCGGATAAAGTTGCACCATGTCTTGTGAAATATTCATGAAAGACTCGTGTCTTTAGACAAGGGCTGATAGGTGACAGGCGTGCCAAAGAGCTGAAAGACACGCCGACGTTTACCGTGCCGAAAGTTTGGTGTGTGACGAAGCCTTTGGCCTGCTTGTCAAGCGACCCACCGAGGGGACGAGGCTGAAGGGGTCTTTAAAAGAGAAGTGCCCCTGCAACGTAGCGACCAGCCATTTCCCCGTAGGACTTCTAGAGACGCTCTGATCGGGAAGCATTCACCGTTCTTCTATTCCAGCTGGTGGATTCTCACTAGAATCTCCTCCGCAAAAAAAAAATACAGGGAAGTTCTGGGCCATCACAAAGCTGAAACATAAAACTATGACCGCATACTGTTATTATATTCATTTAATGTCACTAAATACCTCCAAGTCAAGACATACACTTTTGCAGTTTAAATGGAATGCTTGAGAATAAACTGATAGTGTAAAAACGTTTTGTACAGGCAGACCTCAGGTTAAAAAACATCTGACTTACGGACAACTTGGACAAAGGAAACAGACTTCCCATGAAGCCTATTACATAAAAAGATTGGGATAAATACAGTGATTCATAATAACACACTTTATGACACTCATGAGAACATTGTACAGCTTCAGTGGTTCAAGGTACAGTTCCATATGTAGTTACATTTATTATTACTATATAATTTTTATTGTTATTATTTACTGTATCATTATTTTTCCGACTTACCTATAAAATGGCCTTAAAGACACTTACGGAACAGATCTCGTTTGTAATCTAGAGACTGCCTGTAGTTTAAATTAATAGTTTAAATTAATGTAGTTTAATTTAAATTATAGTTGCATCAAGTACACAATTGTGTTTCTGGCAGTTTTAGATTCAAAAATAGTGACTTCTTAGTCAAATGTAAAGAGATGAAATGATGTACTCAGCTCGGATGATGATTTTTCTATATTTAATAAAATACATTTAAATAAATGTTTATGAGAAAGAGAAGGCCTTACAGGGTGGGTTTGGGGGTTACAGTGGGCCAACACAGGAACAGAGCAAAGGCAACGGCCCAGAGTGTGCGCTGCCCAAAACTATGATGCCAGCCGCACCCTCCACAAAATAGCCCAGCAGCAAAATAGAGGCCTTTTTCACTGCCAAGTCAGTTTTAAATGAAGGTTGCTGTCAGCGATGTGTGCAATGCGTGAGTGTCGCTGTACGCCTCATCAGATTTTAAAATGTCTATGTAATGTGGATTCTTCCTATTTCAGAAATCCTGAGTGTCAAGTTCAGCTCAGTGACTGGGTGACATGGTGATGCAGTGAGCGGCCCTGTTGAGTTAAGGGTTTGAATCCTGCCTGGCTAACTGATGTTTTTACAGCCTGTGACCCTGACTTGGAGAAGCTGTTCGCAGATGTGTGGATGATCCTCCTGAAGTTCCTGAGGTGTTTGTGTGCCTTGCAATGGGCTGGAACCCTATTCAGGATGCAGGGTCACCAAAAAGTGTGGGGGGTGGTAAGGTAGGACAGTTCCCTAAAAAATTTGGAACATAATTGGATTGGCCTGTATTGGAGGGCAATTAGTTAGCTATTAGTTGAATTCTCCCCAAACGAGCTTGATGGGCCAAAATCTGTAGTGTGCCCATGCCAGGCAGAGTACACCTTCCTTATGTCATAGGTTCTGAACCCCTTTGTGTCCCTGTATGGGATTAATGGTTGGAGTACGGATGAATGGATGTGTGGATGGATTCATTAATTCATGTTCCTTTCAACAGCTGCTCTCTGCATTTATATTCCAGCACAACTGAAGGCCTTTCATCAAAATGATTATGATCCTCTTCTGAACTCTATCTGCTTGTGCCTATGGATGGAGACTATTTATAGCCTTTGCAACATTTTTGTTACGTAAATAGGCATGCTTTCCTATTCTACTTTATGATTAACATGCGGTGGGTAGTAATACTATACACATTAAACAAAGATGCACAACTTTTAATGCACTCAAGGGATTTTGCGTTGGCGAGCATTTGGGTTGGTATACATTCAGTACAGTACTTATATGTACTGGCTTTGAATAAAGGTGACTGCTAAATAAATACATATGAATATAAATGTGTTTTATGATTATTTTAGCCAAAGTATCTGTAGAATCTGCTCCCCTCGGAGTGCAGCTGACAAGCGCCTCTGGAAATCCACAGGACACAGGCACTGACCTCTGTCCCCATGGAAACAAGGTCACAGGAAGACAGGGCAAAGTCTACAACCAGATAGAGACACTCACTGAAAGCAGCTCTCAAACTGCAGCACTGCTCCAAGAGATTTTCATGAAACATATGCATGTTTTCAAACATCATAGATAAATGTAACATAGTATGATTTTAATTTAAGTATAAAAAGTACTTGGAAGAAATCATGGAACTTTTCATTTCTGGATATAATTAATTCCCACTTAATTGGCCACTTTATTCTAATGCACAGTACCTTCTGTTATGTAAGTGTTCCAGACTGTCAGAACTATTGAACAAGCTTGAAATGCTTTCTAAAATTAAATTTATTCATGGCTCCTGTGGAAGCCAGGGGCTGTTTTCAGAGCAGAGGAAACGTGCAAGGCCAGGTCCCATTTCAGCCACGCGTCAGTCTCCCAGCGGGAGCATCGTTGAGCATCACCTTGTCCTAACCTGCCAGTTCAGGGTGAGGAATCCTAACCTCATGTCAACCTCATTCTCCATCTTCCCTGGCGCCGCGGCGACCGGCTCTTTGGTTTTGATTTCCTGCTCCCCGGCGACGCCAGTTGAGCTTTTACAAACATGCACATTTTCTTCAGCCTAAATTGTGGAACAAATGCAGTGTAAAGGTGGGGATGAATATTGTTTTGCCATTGTGGGGGGGGGGGGGGGGGGGGGGGGGGGGGGGGGGGGGG
>JAABNX020000001.1:49662512-49672609 GCA_015163995.2 Mormyrus lacerda | reverse complement strand
CGGGTATCGACAGATCCACATACACCAAAAATCGGAATCGGTATCGGAGTCAAAAAACCTGAATCGGTGCATCCCTACTAGGAACCAAACCGGACGTTCCCCTTTCCAGAGAAATCCAGAGGACATGGCGGTTTGTCGCCCTCTAGAGGAAAACAAAAAATGCCTGGATCTATTAGTACAATACCAAATGATACTTCTCTTTTATTTTCCTGCTTTTTTTATTTATGCAAATATATGCGTCTACAGACAGACTTTTAGCCGGAAATGTCTAGCATGTTATATATTTCCTCCAGAAAAGGAAAAGTAAACAACATAAACATGCTGTATAGAGCATGCAATAAAAACGTTGTAGTTACCACATCCTTGACATGGACGTGTAAAAATAATTTTATTTTAATGATTCAATGGGTTCAGTGAAGGTCAAAAACATGCTTGCAGGAGTAATGTGTTTGCCAAATTAATCTCAAGAGATTCATTGCAAAGCTAGGAGAGTTGTTATGCAATGTTTTTTATTTACCATGGTTATTGTGACATTTTGACTGGTACCAACATCTAGCAGGTAACTAGTTGAAACACTTGAATTTTCTGCAGATGTAACATTAATGCGAAATTCACCATAAGACACTGCTTCAGAACAGTACTAATAATTCCTGGATAGACTGATTCTGGGAAACTACCAGGAAGGTTAAAGGGGTCCCATAATGTCTACAGCGGCCAGCAGTCAAAAACTCATAAAATATGCAGTCAGATCTTTTAATTAGCAGTCATAAAATGAGACAGCCAGTGGAAGTTCAGACTTTATAATTAAAATTCAATCTTTGTGTGTGATGTGCAAATAGAGAGGCAATGGGTGTGTACTTGTAAGGACAGACAAAATGCTGAACCTGAGTTCCAAAAAGATCACAGTATTGATCAGATTTCGGAAAAGGCCCAGTGAACGCTGATTACAGTACAGAAATGTCCAGATGGCGTGAACCTCCAGCTCAGTTCATGTGTAGTACATGTACATGTTATCGGAGTAGATTTTGCACCCAAGAGAACAGTCCATTTTTAGCTGTCTCTGATGAGTTCCTTCTCTCCTCATCTGCCAGTCTCTCTCTCTCCTTTTCCCTCTCCAATCTTTCCTCTTGGTCAGCCCTTTGGACCCGCTCCACCTCACGCTGCAGATTGAAGTGGACCATTTGTCTGCTGAGCAGAGGCACGATCAAGTTGAAATTATCCACCTTCTTGTTGAGCCTGCCGAGATCCTCACTGAAAGTCTGGCAGTACTGTCTCCACTGCAGCGCCTCTGCTGGGGTCAAGGGGTCCCCTAGCTTCGCCCGGGTCCCTAGCAGCGCTGCTCGCAGCTTATCCGCCGTCTCTCGGATCTCCTTCTGAGCCACGATCCACTGCGGCTGGTAACCATTGTCGATGAGGATGCGATTGAGGTTGTGTGTCATAGGGTCGGCGTACGGATTTTCATTGAACTTGTTGAGGGGCTTTCCGGAACCTGGCAGGTTGTGGAAGTCGCCCCGAGCCATCGACTCCTGGATGAGGTCCTCCACTAGCCGGTCCACCGCTTGAGTGATCTTAACCTTCTGGCTCCGCCTGTGTACGTCCCGTGTCGCCATAGCGCCCTCATCTGCAGCGGCCACCCTCTCTAGCTCCCGCCTCCGGTACTCTAGCACCTGCTCTGTGGCCCGATCTACACGGATCTGGCGATACTGACGCTCTCGCTGGCTGGGTGTGCCCAAGCCAACGCCCTCGTAGCTGAGGTAATGCCTATGCTGGGGCGACTGTGTCTTCACCCTATCCTCCTCTTCTTCCTCTGCCTCCGGCTGCTGCCAGGCTGTCTGTCGCCTTGCTATATGTGCCAGCACAGTGCGATAGGCCTCCTCGATCTGGGAGAAAAGGGCGGCATCCGCCGTGGGCACCCCAGAATCGGGGTGGTACATTTTGGCCATGCGAAGGTAGGCCTCCTTCACCTGGGCGTGACTGGCTTCTGCATCCTCGGACAGCTGCAGCAGACGGTAGCTCTCCCGCAAGTTATACCTCAAAGGGCGAGCATGACTGAGCTGGCGGAAGGAGAGGTAGCAGGGGGGTCGAAGGGCTCTGACGTGCTCGCCACAGTGCAGCCGCAGTATAGGTAGGGCGCAGCTCATCGTCAATCACAACCACAACACCTGTAAAGTAAAGGGAAGGTATGTGGATCCTTACCACCTCCCATAACTCCAACATCATCTACTACATGCTAAATTATAATTGATGAGAACTGTACAACTCAGTATTCAGCCCCATCTTACGTTTTTATTTAGTCCTTTCTATTCTATATAATCTCGTAAATCATTCCGGGACACGTTTCACTCTTGCATTCTGCCGACAACAGGGATTGACATAACTAGTACGCAAGTACGCATTCGCCTTTAAAAGCGATACGTGCGGCAATCGATTAATGTAGCAGTGCAAATATACAAGCACATTTGTGCCGATATGACAAGAAATTACCGTGCATTTTAACCTTTATGCTGCACATGAAGTACGAATTAGCATATAAAGACTAAATACACGGTAATTTCTTGTCAAATTGGCACAAATGAACATAAAATAGGTACGTAGTCAGGCTGTTAAAACAATCGATTGCCGCACGTATCGCTTTTAAAGGTGAATGCGCACTTGCGTACCAGATATGTCAATCCCTGGCCGACAAACAAGGACGAACTAGTGACATTAGCAAGCAGGCTACAATAAATATTTCCGAGTCCAAATTCACATTCACATCCAAAGAAGTGATAAAAAATAAGCGTAATTAAAGCGTCCTTTAATTATTTGTTTCGTTAATTGAAATAAATTATTTTACTATCAGAAAGTTTTTTCGTAAAGTAATGGCAGTGATTACCTAGCTAGCCAGCTGGTTGGTTCATAAAAGTGAACAATACAACCGACGGTTTCATTTTTCCAAAAATAGAAAATAAAACGTCCCCGATTGTTTTGCTAGCCTACTAGCAGGCAATGACAATGACGTACAAGGGGTCCTGCGTGTTATTGTCACGTGAATAGCGCTGCATTCTGGGATATGTTGCCCTAACATAATCAACGTGCCTAATAACTAATCAAACCTATATGTTGTACGGTATGCCATTAGTTAGGCACGTACTATGCATAGTTAATTAAAATGCATATTATATCTTTCCGTTGACCAATCTAGAGTACGTATATTTAGTCTATGATTTATTAGTATATCATTTGTCAATTCAGTATATCAAAATAATTATGTATGTTAGAGAATTTAAATTATAACGCTGAAACGCTGTAGTGATTGGCAACGAGTGTATGGCACTGCGGTGTAGAGGTAGCGCTTTTAAATGTAACATTTTGTTTAACCGCGTCTAACAAATACACGACTCAGGTTGCGGCTCTGCAGGAAGATTTACAGGAAACTGGGGAAATCTGCTTGAGTTGATAGATTGCGCTCATGTTGCATCATTCAGGAACCTAAACCTGTAATGTTACTGCTACAAATTCTAACCATTTACTTGTTCTTGTAAATGTCTCGAAATATACATCCTTCCTGTTTTAGCAATAATATTAATACGTATTTTGATGTAAATTCCCCAACAATGTATAATTAGAAAATTGTTCAATTACCTGTAAACGCCATAATTAAAAAAAAGTTTTCTGAATGCTACACCGATTACGTAAATGGACTTTACTTATTTTAGCGACAGTAGACCTTGCGATAAATCGCTTCTTATCCTGAGACTAGAGTTCAGAGTTTGAATGATAAAGACGGTCAGAAAGACTGTACAGTCCACGCAAACTCGGCTGCATAAGATAAGACTTTATTGATCCCACACTGGGGAAATTTACTTGTTGCAACAGCCAGTAAATAAAAAGCAATAGAAAATAAATAATAAAATTAGTGCATACAATTACACATAAGCATAGACCTTCTCCTATAGCGGATGCTGTAAACATCATAAACTGGGGTGAAGTTGTACCCATTTAAATAACTGGATGGGTTACTGGACCGCCTGTTAATCTCCCTCGTTTAACAAGTGCGTTCTTGATCTAGGAACCATCAAAATAGAAACCCATGTTTTCTAATTCTACTACCCGCTCATATTTAATTATTATTTTTTTAGATTAACTTGTTGGTTTAAGACGTGGTCAGGTAGCATATACAAATGCATTGCTGTAATATTATCGTGTATCACCTTAGAAAACCTACTGTATTTTAAGCTTTGCTTTGCTTAAAACACATCTGGTACCCATACGCAAGGCACATTTCGGCGGAAACAGCACTCCCAAAATTCCGTCGGCGTTGTTTTTTTTCCGCTTAATGTGAACAGTCACTGGAAAAGGTAATTACTGTCATGTGGAAACCATGAGCGGAATCTGTGTGGAAAGCTTAATGATCGCCGCGGCGGAACAGCATAGCAGGCCGCTGGGTCTGGCCGAGCCGTTGGCTTTCCGTACTCACAGGTAGCCCAGTTCATGAAAGACAGCTGGCCTGAATGGGACTAATTGGCAGTTAGGATTTTTATAGGCTCAGCTGGGCAGCATAAGCAAGAGTGAATAGAGATAGGAATAGAGTGGAAGACTTAGCCCCAGTGTTACAAATCAAAGCCCCGTTTAGGTGTTTTGTAAAAGGTGGTTGAATTTTCTTGAACCATTCTTTCCCCCATTTACTGTAGCTGACATATCCCTGATCTCCTGTGTCTCAGTCCTGTATTTTGGTGGAGCCTTGCCAAGCAACATTCGATATAAAATACGTGTTGGGATAAATTGTATGTGTTTAGAATGTGGAGATCTATAGTTTGGGGGAAGAGCGAATTACAGAATCTGCCTCACCTTTACTGTTTTAACTGCATTGCAGAACCAAATTATTGATTGCTGCTGCTGAAAACAATTTACATTACAATGCCACACAGTACTATTTCGATGTCACATAATAACGCTTATTATTTTGGAGTTTAATGCAAACGAGCAATTCTTAGATTGTTATCCCTGTAATTGTTTACTTACGTAAGCTGCAGTGGTGAGATTGTTGGTATTTTCTTTCACGCTAAAAATAAATCTTTGCCAGCAGAGGGCAGTGTGACTTTGAGATTTAAGATTGAAGTTCAGAGTCACGTTTGAGATATGTTGTATTTGTCTTAATATGTGTTAACATTTGTATTTGAAGGAGAACTGACCCCATTACCCTGGACAATTCCACTATTACTTGTTGAAACAGTCACCTTTATGCTTCGTGAATAAGCATATGTGCGTCACGAGTGGTTGGTCTGCTTCCCCATACCGGTGCTCAGTAGTGCTCAGAGAAATCCCTAGTGTCCAGAAGTGGTAGTAAGAAAGTCAAATAGGCCGAGAGCCTTGGTCTAGCTTGTTGCCTTCACCTTTTCATGAGTTACCCAAGGTGCTCTGCAGTAGGCAGCACTGATTTCCAAGAAATGTACCTTGCTGTGACAGCAAGAGGATGTATCCATAAGTCTGATGGTGAAGGTGGACTGACAGGGATTTTAAAGCATTGAGCTGTAAGACTCTTTACCAGTAATCTGACTTGCTCGATTTCACGGAGATAACTTAGGGATTCTTAGTAACCTGGGAAGTGTTTTCAAATATACAAACTCGAATGTCATATTTTTAATTTTAATTTCCGTGTTTGGTTTTTATTCAAGAGAAGTTGGCGTATTTTAATCTCCAGACTAAACATTACATTTAATAGACATTTGAAAATACAAACAAGTGCAGGGCATCTGTTAAAGCACTCAAAATACAACAGCACAAATGCAGGTTTATGAAAATCACCCAAGTTAAAGTACGTTGTCCAGCGCCTCTTCAGTGTGATACTTGGCGATGCAAATGTTGTAACAGGCTCAGCACTGTAGAAGAACCACATAAACCACTTGCAGGCATTGCAAAGCTTTAAGTCCAGAGCATGCAAATAGTCTTGACGATGCACAGTGTTTAGTGATGGTTGCCTGATCGCGGATGCATTGTTTTAGCTGCGTCTCCTCACAAAGCATTTCAGTCAGCGTAGGGTTTCATACTGTAGTGGAAACGGCAGGATCGCAGGAGACAGGGATGCAACGGGGTAAATCAGAGTTGCGCAGGGATGTGTAAATGCATGTGCAAACGGATGTGCAAACGTGGGAACGTTCCTCATAAGGAGACAAGTGCTAAATATACATGCTATAAGCTGAACGAGCACAGGCTTGGAAGAGGCGAAGCTGATGGTGATTTGGAACACGGTACCGTTAAAGTGTCCAAATTAAGTGGATGAGGCGGTGTGAGAGCTAAGTGCGCAGGGAGGTATATGCGTCGCTTTGATCCTGTGATGGCTAAAGCAGGACAAAGTTTTGCTGAAATGGCATTGCCAGAATAACGGAAACACATTCTCTGTCAGGATACATTATGCACTGTATATGATACGGCTGACATGACATGCCAACAAGAGTCTTTCTGGATCTCCCATTCCGTTACAGGGCGAGGACGGAATGAGCATATTAATGATGCTGCGGAAAAGTCCAGAATGCCCCCCTTCCCCATCCATTCCCTTACATCCTTGTCACATTTCTCATGCAAGAAGTAAATGTAGTGTATATATTTATATATATATTTTCAGTATTTGTCCTCTCCCCGTGGGTCTGTGTGATCCCAGGGCAGAGAGACAGTGTTATAGACTAAAACCTCACTGAAATTGCAATGGCAGGAATGGTATCTGTCGGGGCTGGGCTCTGTCACATAGCTCCCACTAGTGGTGGGATGGGGGCTGCATGTCCCTCCAAAGACCTGCAATCCCTTAGCAATAAAGGAGGAGACTGATGTGGAGCAGTCACTCAGTGCAGGACGGCGGGGACGTAATCAGGACGTCGCGTCTCGATGATTTTGGGGTGGGATTGTTGTCTCCCCCCTTCTGCTTCGTCACCCCCACAGATGTGGACAACCACGCTTGGGGTGGTGGGGGTCCCGGAATGCAGCTCAAACCCCTCCCCTGATGGAATCAAAAGGAGAAAGGCATTGTACTACTAAACTGACCACCCTGGAGGCATTCCTGTGTGTGTAGCTGCCCCCACAGACATACCTGGATCAGATTTTGAGATGTCACAGAACAAGTCGCAATTGAGGATGGGAGTGGCATCCTGTGGCTCCTCCCACCCTGGAAGTGATGAGAGAGGCTTTGGGAGTTCCAGACGAGGGCTGCCGATGTGTACAGACTACGGACGAGCAAGAGAGACACGGAGAGGCAGTGGTAAACCTCCTTACAGTCTTCAAAATGAAAAGGTCAATAGTTGCCGTCAGTGTTTGTTGCACTGCAGAGTAAACCACTAATGTTACAGTTGTATGTTATTTAAAACTGCCAGCGGACGCCGTTAAATTCTAGTACAGCCTGTTTTTACTCTCAGGGTGTTATTAGAATGATATCACTGGGCAGAGCAGAAAAATGTCATGTCTCAGAGAGCTGTGAAAAGTTACTTAGGTAGCGCACTAAAATACCACAGTGTGAAACAATATTTCCATACTGTTGGGTAGGGTCCCTCTCCTGTTTTCCCTGTGCTGAGAAATGAGGGAAAACAGACTATCCAGTTTTATGTGCAATAGAACAGTAGTACTCTGGTCCTGTAGAGTATTGTAGCAGTAAAGTACTCTGGTCCTATAGAGTATAGTAGTAGCGAAGTACTGTAGTCCTGAAGAGAATGATAGTAGCAAAGTATTGTAGCCCTGTAGAGTATAGTAGCAACAAAATACGCTAACTCTGTGTAGTGGGGCTGTAATAAATGGTGGGGCTGTACAACGGAGTGAGGAAGTCAGCGCCCTCTTGTGCACTGGGCGGGATGAGAAGTAGGAGTGAGCCAAACCTACCTGGGCGAAATGCAAGCGCATCTCCTTCCCATTGAAGACGCTCTTGTTGAGCCTCTCTTTGGCTTCCGCGGCGGCCAGTGCATCGCTGAAGGCGACGCGGACGTGCCGGAAGCTCTTGAAGAACTGGAATGTGACGCCACCGTCGAAGGAGCGGAACAGCTCCTCGAACTTTGCCTGGACGTGGAGAAAACCGGCCATCACACACAGCCACAGACATCTGCTCTTCATTCATGTGGCTGCTGCCACCATCAGATTCAGCATTTCACTTAGTTTTGTCAAGTTTTCAAAATACCCTTAAGTAAGGGTGGGTGAGGGATTTAAAAGGTTAATTTCATTCAAAACAACAAGATGGTTCTAATGTTTTTACCTTTATGCTGGACTAGACTTAACAGAGTAATTATCAGACACCAGAACCAACAAGAAGTTTTGACAAGAAAGATAAAATTAGCCCTGGGCCCTGACCATAGCCAGCCTGTGTAATTTGTATTTACATTCAACACCTAGAGTCTCTGTAATATTTCTGTTGTTGTCATGTTATTAACCTCCTGGCTGCTTAACACAGTTAAGCTTGATGAGGATTGTTTACCTCCCACACTTCTTAGCCACTAATGACATCGTATGTACATTTATGATGAATAGACAGATTAGCCATCTGGCAGCTACACATATGTGCAGAGGTGCCCCCTGTTGAGGTTGCTGCTGGACCCCTCACCTACTGTGTCAGGTGACCCGCCCCCCCGCCCCCCACCACGGCACAGGATTGTGGGCAATGGTATAACCAGACTGATCTCAACAGTAGGGGCACCATCAAGGTGAACACACTGGCATCACTTAGACTCAACCGTTTCTCTCGGTGATGATCTCGTCTCAGGGTGTGACATACAGCACCCATGTTTAATAATTACATCTTGTCTCTCTTTTAATGTACTCTGGCCTCCAGGGAGGAAGAAATCTCCGATGGGCTTATTTGCCTTAAGAAACAATGGTCCCTATTATGAGAATATCTATTCTTAATTCCAGAACGTGCCTCAGGTTTTCACTGCGTTGTATCAATCAAATTAGCACAGAAGAGGACCTCTCCCCAAGAAAATAAGCCTCGCCAAGAGCGAGGAAACCATGGAAACGCTTATCACAGATCGGACTGGGATGCAGCAGAATGGGTCAGCGTATCTTACCTGGACCTCAGGCCTGCTGAACACCTCCTGGTCCTCTAGGGAGACGACCAGGCAGAGGTTATCCTGCTTTGTGGTTTTCAGGTGCATAATTGGAGCTCTGATGTGGGACGTAGGGTCAAAAGTTCTAAGAAGGCACCGTCAGCAAAAAGGATCCGTCTGTCTCACTCTGTCCAATCAGTGAAGATGATCCACACCAAACAGAGCTTTCCGTTGTCCTTTTACCTCCTTTGCAGGTATGGTTTGCAGTTGTAGGGTGGAGAGCGAGCTGGGCGATCGTAAGAATGGTGGAAAATGCCTGAGATAATGCCTTAATACCCTGAGAAAGAACTCGGTGTTCTACAAAAGCCCAGAGCTGGAGAGAAATGAAAAAACAAAACAGTAGATGCAGCTGTTTCCCAAATATTCAGTCTGCAGTTCAGGCTCTTCTGCGTGTGTTCCCCTCCCCTCTGTCAGTGCCGTACGGTGCAGAGGAAATGCAGCAAACGTCTTCGTACTGAACCTTCCAGAAGGTGTCCTTACAATACTGACAGGTGACTGGGTGTCTCAGATTCACACTCGCCAGGTCTCAGCTGTCTGCCTCTTATAGGAGAGCCAGTGATGGCCCCGCCTCCCCTCCACTTTTAACACCAGAACTGCAGGGCTCCACCCCTAGGGGTGGGGACTACTTACTGCAGCAGGAGAAAGTCCCTCCCCTGCTGACTAACGTGCAGTCACCCAGTGTGAATGAGAGAGAGAGAGAGGGAGAGAAAAAGAATGAAACAGGGAGAGAGTCAGGGAGAGGTGCGGGGGAAGCAGAGAAAGATAAGAAAGTCGTGGTGTAAAAATAAAAATTGAGGAACAGGAGCAGAAAGACCACTGGAAAAAAATGACATAACCCTGTCTTCTGTCCCATTAATCTCTGTGTCTCACTTGCTCCCCCCCTCCCCCTTTGTCTCACAGCCTGTTCTAGTGCGAATGGAAAATACCAATCAGCTGAACTGTGTGGAGAGACAGCTGTTATCAAGCAACTCGCTAGCGCACTTTCCATGAATGCTAAGTTAAGCCAGCCCCCCCTACCACCCAGAATTACCCACAAAGCCC
>JAABNX020000001.1:49649831-49662412 GCA_015163995.2 Mormyrus lacerda | reverse complement strand
CCTCCCTCCCAGAATTACCCTCTATGCACACACACATGCTCACATGCATACTCGCACACAACTCGCACACACACACACACACACATGCATTTGCACATACATGCCACACAAGGGGAAAGGTAATGCTTTCAGTATCAAATCAGGTCATGTCGTTTGGATCAGTTCAGTTTCATTTTAAGCAGTGGATTAGAAGCACACACATGAGCATCTTGTTTTATTATTTAGGGAAAAAGTGTGGGGGGGGTCTTTGACATGTATAGGAAGTAAAAGGGGGACTCTGGGGTGTGTGTACTGTAGGAGGTGTAGAGGGAAGGAGGGATTCTGGGATGTGTGTAGGAGGTGTAGAGGGAAGGAGGGATTCTGGGGTGTGTCTATAGGAGGTCAATATGGAAAGGAAAGAATTCTATGGTGTGTAGGGGTTAAAGGGGGATTCTGGGAGGTATGTGTAGGAGGTGAATATAAAAGGGGGATACTAGGGTGGGTGTAGGAGGTGTAGAGGGAAAGGGGTATTCTGGGGTTTAGGTGTGAAGTGAAGAGGGAAAGAGATTCTGGGGTGTGTAGGACGTAAAGAGAGAAGGAGGGATTCTAGGGTGTGTGTAGGAGGTGAATATGGAAAGAGGGATTCTGGGGTGTGTAGGACGTAAAGAGAGAAGGAAGGATTCTGGGGTGTGTGTAGGTGGTAAAGAGGAATTCCAGGTTGTATATAAAAATGGGGATTCTAAGGTATATGTAGGAGGTGAAGAGGGATTCTGGGGTGTGTGTAGGAGGTGAAGAGGGAAGGAGGGCTTCTGGGGTGTGTGTAGGAGGTGAAGAGGGATTCCGGGGTGTCTGTAGGAGGTGAAGAGGGATTCTGGGGTGTGTAGGAGGTGAAGAGGGATTCCGGGGTGTCTGTAGGAGGTGAGGAGGGCTTCTGGGGTGTGTGTAGGAGGTGAAGAGGGATTCTGGGGTGTCTGTAGGAGGTGAAGAGGGATTCCGGGGTGTCTGTAGGAGGTGAAGAGGAATTCCGGGGTGTCTTTAGGAGGTGAAGAGGGATTCCGGGGTGTCTGTAGGAGGTGAAGAGGGATTCTGGAGTGTGTGTAGGAGGTGAAGAAGGAAAGGGAGATCCTTGAGTATGTGTAGGAGGTGAAGAGGGAAGGAGGGATTCCAGGGTGTGTGTGTGTAGGAGGTGAAGAGGGAAAGACGGTTTCTGGGGGGTATGTGAGAGGAGCAGTGGAGCTGCCAGCCCATTATAGAAAATAAGTCAATGAGTCTTGATTTTTCACAACAAATAAACAGATTTTCTTTTTCCACTCCAAGACAACTGAGGCTGCAGAAGCAGAATCATGAGACGTTACAATTTTAGTTCAGTCTTGAGTGGTTGCAATAAGTCACTGTCAGGCTTATTTTAACCAAGGCTTTTTAACACACACGCACATATATTTTTTCCTTTCAATTGGCACAGTTGGGGGGGGGGGTGTGTGCAGGCCAGTGATGGCTGACAAGCTGTTTCCCCCCCGCTTGGCTCGCTCCCCAGCTTCAGAGATGATGTTGATTTCACACTTCATCATGTTCAATCACACGTCACGCCGGTGTGGAAGGGGTGTTTCAGGGATCAGGAGCTGTGGCCGACGGTGTAAATGTGACAGGAAACAGGGTAAATATAATGCTGACACAGGCAGCAAACGTGGTGTAATGTAATTTAAAGTAAACATGCACTTCAAGTAAATTTTCACAGATGTTGATATGTAAAGGTGTACCTCTGCTCTGTACGTAAGAGAGGAACGTTCCAGTCACACTCATCTCAAAGCTAGAAGTGTTTGTTCTTTACAGTACAATGAGCTTATTTGAAGGAGTTTTGTTCAGCAGGTTAGAACAATGCAACAATGCAAGCCTTTGTGTGTGTGTCTGGGGGGTGGGGGCAGATATACATTACATTGTGGGGACCCAATGTTCCCCACAGTGTGATAAAAACCAGTTATTTTGACATCGTGGGAACCATTTTTTCTGTCCCCGCAAAGAGAAATTCAATTTTGTAAAAATTCATGACTGTAACATAAAAAAAACTAAAAATGCCAAAAAAATTGTTTTTTTGTCTAGTTACTATGGTTAAGTTTAAGACAGGGTAGGGGTGTCATTATTGGTATTAGGGTTAGCCAGTTCTGCCCATAGAGATGATGTTCCCCAGAAAGATATGAGTACAGATGTGTGTGTGTGTGTGTGTGTGTGTGTGTGTGCGCCTTTCCTGTCCATTGAGTGTAAACTGTTGGAAGCAGCATCTCATCAAAATGGAAAATCTGAGAATGCCAGATGTATGACCGGCAGTAAAAAGACACGTGCATTAACTTTCCTGCTCATCTTTTTTTTCCTGTCTGTAGGCCAGTTGCTATATTAGATTTCAGACCAGTATGGAAGTCAATACAGTACAGCCAGGTGTTGTTCACTCACAGTAACTGCCAGTGCCTCGTAGCAGAAGTCACTCATCTTCTCTCTGTCCCCCGTGTTTTACTAAAACAGCAAAAAAAAAAACAAGGTTTTCAATTCTCAGAACCTGTTACTAGGGCCTCCTCCGCAAAGACAGACTCAAGCCCTCTGGACAGCTGTCAGTATAAGCTATGCTGACCACGAGTGCAGGCGCTAATAAAGATGATTGATGCATATATAAGCTAGTCCAACGCACCTGTCATTCTCCGAATCAGTAATTGTGTGAGAGAGCAGTGCGGGGTTAGTGACTTCTGTCTGCGATTCCTACTGCGAATGCAAGGTCATGGGAAGTGAGCAGTGAAGGGGGTAAGGACTTTGACTTTGACCAGAGAGGTCGCTTAAAATGTCATTACAGTGATAGCAGAGTGTTGGTCAGATCCGCAAAGCTATTTTTCTAAGCCCTTCTATATTGGGCTATTGTGTTCCGCTATTAAAAGAAAATGCCACTCAAAAATTAGATTAAAAAGGAATTCCACTGATGGCTCGACGTAATTGAGCAGGCCACAGTGATGACGTTGCCTCTGTTTCTAACTCGGGAGTTTTCGATGAGTGAAAGCCAGTGACAAATGTCTAAACAAGCCAGGACTCACAGTGCGCTTACCAGGAAACTACCTTTATTCTGTAACGCAGCTAATTGTTTTTTATCAACCTCTGCTATCCCAGAATTACGTTGGCTGTCTGGAGGCAAACTTGTTTTATCAGTAAATGGATTTCTTTGACTCTCCCGGGTAAAAGGAGAGAAACAGGTGAGTCAGCGCAGGAAAGGAAAGCGTGACTCAGAAGTTGTGCTTTTTGCTTATGTCAGTTCCTGTGTTTACTGAAAACATCTGTGAGAAGCTTCTCACTCTTCAAAAAGCCGCACAAGTTGCTGTGTTCTTGTTGGAGCACTCCGTCAAGTGGAGCGTTGTTCTTTTAAAAATGTGTGGGCTTGTGAACAGAAGGCAGCGAGCATGACACACGAAGACGGACAATTTTCAAGCATGTATTTGGTGCTCTTGAGGAATGTGGGTTCTGAGAACATCGTGACTGAATGACTGTGACCCTTATTCCTGTGCATACCACCTCACGTGCCAGCCCTGTGTTTCTCTGAATCACTTTTGGTCAGCATACACTTCCTCAATAGACAACCTTCCAAATCACAAGTACTTTCTCTTTTGTTTTTTTGTTTTTTGCCCTGAACTGTTCCTCATAAAGTAAGAATTTCACTTGTTTGAATCTTCTTAGCTGGTTATGTAGGATGGGAACTTGATGGAGAGTTAGAGCCCCTCCACCAACAAAGGCTACGGATCCCTCTTCTGGGTGTCATGACAGGAAAATTGTGGTGTAGGGTTTGGGGGGGGGGGGGGGGTTGTTGTCGTGAGCAGATTACACAGAATCCGTTATATATTGGTTCCGCAAGATTTTTATAAATGGAGAGTCATTGTCTAACTTGTTTCCTGAAATTCTCTTTGGTCATAATAAATAGCATATAATGAATTCCTAATGGCATATAATAAGTACATAATGTTCCTTAAGATTAAACAAATCTTGCTGTAATGTTGCAGAAATACGATGGCGTAAAGACTAGTGAGCTGCTGGAAATTATGATGTGTTTGCGTGTCTGTGGTTGAGGGTGTGCCTCAGATAACCAGGTCTCTTGTTCTTTGAATACAGTCACCTTTAATAACCTGATTCCCCAGTTATCTCATCCCACATGCTCAAACCCATGTTCGGTTTGATGCCTATCCAGCCCACCCACATCTTCTTAACCCGAAAAGACCCAAGCAAAGCCAAGGCCGCCTCATTCTTCCGCTCAGCCAAGAACCTTCCAGCCTCTGTGGAAAAACACGCGCCGTCGGTCACCGTTCAGAGGCAGGGAAGATGTTATGTAAACAAAAAACTCCAAAGTACTCAGTTCTCCATTAAAACATGAAGTGTATGACCTAAATAGCTCACAGCTAACGGAGCTCTGGAACTATTCTGTTGACAAAAGGAACATTTTGAAGCATTGTGGAAGGTGGGGAGGGTGGAATGAGAGACTTGAAATGGATAAGCAGATACCAGAATATCTTTATATATGTATTTTATAGAGAAATCCAGGACGAAGAGTCATTTGTTAGTCCTGCTAGTTGACTGTATCTCCAAGTGTTTCATGACAGAAAATTTAGACTAAGGTCACATAAAAACTACGTAACCACAGAGACTGTATGTGCTACAGCATAATTATCCATACACGTCATAACCTAATTGACGTTTATGTAACAGATGCTTTTGTCCAGAGCATTGTACAAGTGAGGCATTCAGCACATCACAAACATAAAGTGGCCGGGAGTCGAATAGGGCACAAGCGCAGCATGGCTGAGTTTCCAATGAGTGACCAGTAACAAGTGTTAAATTGGCACTGGAGCAGGAGATACACAATACGCTACAAACATGCCGGAAACGAATAAGTAAGCTATTCAAAATATGACATGATGGGAAAAGACAGGCAAAACCTGAAATTACAGTGACTGGCCATTGTATTTATGGAATGGTAATAATGAATATGACTGTTAAAGATGGTTACTAAATTACAGTTATAAATAAATAAAGCATGACGTCATGGAAATTACGTCAGTATTGTCTAATATAGCTTATTTCTTAAGCCCTCGCATGCATAAATGCATGTTTTTTTTTAGTAAACTTCTGGATAGGTACGTTGTTGAAACAACAACAAGGACCCTGGGTGTGTTTTGAGTCAGACAGCCCACTAGCTGCTGCGTGAAACACCGGCTTTCTGTGCGCTTGCGTTGAGGCGACACGACACCTCCTCCCCGCGCCGTTTTTTCCAGACTAGGAGAAGATTCCTGTCCTTCGCTGACGCCGCAGCTTCAGCCCCCGTGTTACAGTTTTCCGTATGATGCGGGTTGGAGCCAATGTGCAGCCAGCGGCGTCAGGAACAATAGACAACCGTCCGGAATATTCCATCTGATTCACGGAACGGATCATTGTCCCTGAGCGGTGACGCAGAGCCATGCAACGTCGCATGACCCAGAGTCACCGTTAGTCATTGAGCTGCACCCGCTGATTGCACCTCACGTTCCAGGCTGGCTGACACCTGGTGAACTGAATGACAGTCTCCCACAGCTTATCTGCTACCCGAGTGCGAGTCTTGAGGCCCCATTCTTTATATTGCCATATTCCTACTCAAGAGCAGCCACGCCGGAACACAATGCCCCACAAGCTTAGTCGGCTACCAAAATTTGCTGCATTAAACCCATTTTCTGCTTTTGCAAGAAGAACCTCAGCACTTATTTGTTGACTGCCTCAACGCTTGATGCTAATCTTATCTGTACCCGTTCACCGTTGATGAAGGGCGGACTGACCGTAAGGTTGTGCCTGCTTTCACGGTCATGATGGTGAGACCACACACAGCTTTAATGTGTTCATATTGAGGATGCTGTGTCTACACTGTCAGAAAATGGAGTACCAATTTGTACCGTTGCTTGTCACTGGGGCTGAATCAATTGTACCCTTAGAATTTAAGGTACAGAAATGGACTTTGTTCCTCAGGAGGTTGATGGTTCAAATCCTAGGCAGAGTGATGTCACCATTGGGCCACTGAGCAAGACCCCAGTTAACCCCCCCAGTTGTTCCAGAGACTGGCTGACCCTGCCTCTTCTTCATCGCACGTCACTGTGTACATTTGCTAAATTAAAAAAATGACAGGATAACAGCCAAATAATTAGATCATTTATCATGGTTTAGAATGGGGGTAAATCTCAAAGTGAGTGTCATTTGGTATAATACTAGCAGTAAAATTCCAGCCCAGTCATACATCACCTAGTGCAAACATACTGACAAATATTCCTGAAATGTTCCTTCTCCCCAGGCAATGGCAAGCTAACCCAGTCCTGATTTCATTTGTACATTTTCTGGTCAGATTTAGACAAATGTCATGCTTCTGGAATAACTGAACTTTTCTTTAAATATAATAAGAATAAGCTTATATAATTATATAGTTTTAATTATAAGCTGTGCTTTTTGTAACTTGGGTAAGTGTGATGGCTATTGGGGACAGTCCGTATGCCGCACACTGAAAACAGTCAAATTATGCCCTCTAGTGGTTTGGAGGAGAAAATGTTTTCCTCTCGGGTCGTATTTCAGGCTGAGGCTTGTTATGCGAGCGAGTGGGTGCCATTGATGTCATAGTGTCTGGTAATACGAAAGCCTGCACAAGACGTGCCCATAAGAAGCTATATTTTTATCTAAGTAATGATAATCTTTATGGACAAAACTGTGAATCGGTTCTCTCTGATTGTTGTCGACCTCACACTGATCATCCCACCAGAAAACGCCGCTTCTCCCGTTCACTCCATCGCACCGTTTGCTGGGGGGGGGAGGGGGTGACCCCGACTGGCAGTGGGATAAAACTTTCCAAGCCGGACTATGTTTTTAATCCAGTGGGATGAAATGCGATTAAGGTGATCTGCAGCACCATGGGGGAGGGTGACAGGGGATAACCTGAAGCCCCGCCCTCTTTGTTCACACGGCGCATGCATGTGCCTGAGTGTGTTCTGCTTTATTCTCATGAGCATAATAGTTTCATGAAGCACAGCAGGGGTACAGCGAGGGCATGGATACCCTGGCAGATTTGAGGTGGGCATTCCTATTCAGCGTCCCAGAATTCCTAGCTATGCCCCCGAACCCCAGCCTCCAGCGTTGGCCTGTCTTCCTGGTTTGATCGTCACAGAGGGAATCTGAGCCGTACCTATTAGCTTGTGTTGAAGGCGCCCGGTGATTACCTGTCATTGGCTTTATTGGTTGTCTGAGCATGCAGCAAATGCTAATCCCCATCTTAGAAAGGCTAATGGTTCTGGGTTTATGTGCTGGATATGCAAATGAAGAAGGGAAGGCTCTTCTTGGAAAGACAGGCGTGGTAAACAAGGTAGGTTTCTCCATTAGGAAGCGGCTGTTTGAGGACATGAATAAACTTTTCCTTCCAGGTGCTGAGACACATTTTCCATGCGTGGTAAGTAAACAGGAGACCATGGACGCCACGTGAAATGGCACGGCGCCCGTGCGCCTATCAGCCATAATTACATAATGGAGGTCATGTGATCGTAGGGGGATCGGCAGAGCTGTACGGAGTGTAGAGCGCACCGGTCCTCAAGGTGAGGCGCGGACATGCCAGCTGGGTAAATGCTGTTGAATATTTGTTTAAATAAAATATTAAGATGTAGTAATTGGTGAAACTGTAAGTCGCTTTGGGTACAATCATTAACTAACCAACTCAATGAGGCTACTGAGTACTAGTTTAGATTAGACTGCTGTCTTGTTTACTGGAAACTATTGCTAACCAGCATATAAAGTTTAATTACTTATTAAATCATAACGTTCTGCATGAACATATAATTTCTTTATTTTTGGGGCAAAGTCTTAATTGCTGCACCTGATTTTTGTGAGTAGTGCTAGTATTCACTATTTTGTTTTTCATTTATGACGGCAACAGTTAAAAAATTCCGTTTGAGTTAAAAGTGAATTTCACCACTTCTCCCCCGCGGCCCATGATCGCTTCGGAAATATTTCCAGTATGTCCTGACATGATAAACAGTACATAGCACCTTTGCTGTAAGAGTGAGGGGGAATCTCGGTTGTCATGCTGTTTATACTCTCTGAACATCAGGAGCGCAAGGACATAAAACAGAGGAACATTTTTTCCTAGTGAGTGTCTTAGGCTGACTGCGGAAAGCTTTCTCACTCTGGCAGATTCTGCACCCCAGAGTAATAAAGTAACAGCTTGTTTCTTATCCCTGAATTAGGTAAAAGTGAATGGTACCCTGGATCTCTACATGAACGCTGATTATATCCCTCTGTCCCTCTGCTACTGGTTCAGTGGGTTGAACCAAACTTCACCTCTACCCCAGGCAAAGGACAAGGCTGATTTATGAAGCTGGGATCCATGGTACAGGCTGTCCTGCACCTCTATTGGTTTTTCCCACCACTTACAGGAGGTGCAGTGAGCAGTTACTGGCGCAGGGTTGGCCATCATAACCCCATTAATGCATTGCCACGGTAACAACCAGATCGACAGGTGCCGGAATTCCTTTCTGGCGTACAATATTGTAGCCCCGTTGCCGGGATACAGCCTTCACAAACAATTTAATAGACAGTGCTGAAGAGTGGGGATTATTTAAAGGGCAGCAGAGCTAAAAAAAAGGAAACAAAATGCAGTAGGCGACAGGGGAGGCGCATTTCAAACTTCATCCACCATTTCATCTTTTCGTGCCGCAGAGTGTCAGTAGGGCACATTGAAACCTGCAGCCATGACGGCATAATCTGGTTGATGAGCTGGACTCTGTATTGGTTTGTCTTTTTAAGAAATCCCACAACGAATGCCTAGGCTGCTGTAGAAAAATAAAGTTCTCTTTATTTCGCTTTATTAATGCATCGTCATTTATTTTGAGCTGAACATGCCCCAGTGGCATCTGTGAAGCAGCTTTGCGTACAGTGTGGGTGAGGACCAGGTCAGGGGCATTCCGAGTCGGCACTGTTACTGATCACCTGTTTAAAAGGTCGTGTTCTTCCTCAGTGTTCCTTGGACTTGGTGTTCCGTGGGGTTGCCGGGTGTTGGGAGCGAGGGTTTTGGGTACATGGGGAGAGGGGGCTCCGCAGGGGTCAGGGGTCAGTTTTGAGAGCAGTACTTCCAGAAGCAAACTGTCAGAGAAAAGGCCTCAAGTGATGAGTGTCTCTACGGGATCCAAAGACACTCTTAATGAAACCCATCAAAACAAATCAAACGTTTCTTCAATGAACCACATCATGTAAAACTCCCATAAAAACCCACAACTGTCTGAGTAAAAATTTTAACTTTATCCCCAGATATAAACATGAAATAATTCTAATTAATGACTTAAACTGAAAACCACTTGTGTATCAGGCACAATTCAGAAATCCCACAGTGAATTAAGCTCACCTCGCTTATTGGGTTTCTTTCCTGCCTGGGGGGTAGCCTTTTTGTGACCTTTTCCACCTTGCGAGTGACGCTCGTTCACATTGTCACTTTGTTGTGACGTTGTACTGCAGTCATCCACAGGGGGCGCTGTGGTGGTGGTTGTTCTCATAGCCTCGTCTGAAATTCCCTGCATAGAGATGAGCGTTTCCAGCAAGGCACATCGGGAAGCATCTCACGAAGTATTCATGAGCGAGATGACCGAGCTGACTGCTGCGTGATCTACATCGTAACCCTCTAAGGTCTCTGGATTATCATGGACTCATTCTGAAATTCTCTGACCATGTGACTCTGCCCAGGATAATCAAATGGATTAATGCATTGATGCATGGATGGATGGATGGATGGATTCTCTGAATTATTTCCTGAAAACATGCAGATAGTGAGGAGTCTTTCTTATTATTAATAAGAGCATCATAAGCATGATTCCAACTTGCTTGATCCTCATTAGACATAAAGTTACACTGATACTAACGAATAAACACACAGGCATCCACACACACACACACACACACAGGCACACACGTACACAAACAGACACTCACATAGACACACAGAGGCACACACACATACTGTACATACACAGACACACACACACACAGATACATACACACACTCAAACAGATACACACACACACAGGCACACACGTACACAAACAGACACTCACATAGACACACACAGGCACACACACACACACACACACAGATACATACACTCAAACAGATACACACACAGACACACACACAGAGATACATACACAGACACACACACAGAGATACATACACAAACACAGAGATACATACACACACAGCCACACACGTACACAAACAGGCACACACACATACTGTACATACACACACACAGATACATACACACACAAACACAGAGATACATACACACACAGGCACACACGTACACAAACAGACACTCACATAGACACACACAGGCACACACGTACACACACAGACAGACACATATACACAGTCACACACACACTTACGCCTTTGCTCTTCTTGCCTGGTCCTCGCACACCTGCTGCAGAACAAATAACAACACATATACACCAATTGTAAATCAGCCAGTTACCCAGTAATTTGTGTGTTTGTGTAAATGTGTGTGTCTGTTTGGACGTCTTACCACGTGGTATCAGGGTTATCTTGCTTCTCCGGGTCTTGTTGATGGACCTTTGCAGATCTTCCAGGGAAGCCAGCATGTTTAAGATCTTCTCCCTTCTGTCTCCTCTGGCCACCGCTGGTGTGTCTGGACCAGCCTGCACTGGCTCTGGGCTCCTCCCTCCATCTGGAAAGCAGAGCTTAGACATTTCAGCTACAGACCCCAGAGCAGTATCTTCACCTGCTCAGATCCACACTATACAGTAGCCTGGAATGTCCATTTCTCTGGTGACTGCGTTTATTTGTCAGAGATGGATGTGCACTTCATAAAAAAGAATCCCAACTTGAATGCCTTAGACCACAGATCTATGTTCACCCACCCAAAAGCAGAACCATGTTAGTCTAGTGTGAAAACGATTTATTGCAGTTCCTGTAGGCTGAGGGATCTCATCCCTTCAAATACCATCAACTTTCCTCCTCACCATTTCTCTTTGCTCATTCCTTCTAACTTTTGTGGAATCTGACAATGTATTTTTGTAAAATGCACACTCCATTCACACCTTCTATAGCTATAATTTAGTCTTTTTACCTAAACATCAGGTACAGTTTGTGAACTCCAGTGAAAAAACATTCATCTCCCACTAAAATTGTCAGGCATATTTTGGCAGATGATTGCTACCCGACCTCAAAACCCCTTGCAGTTCAGACAAAAGGAGACTAAACTCAACAACATCAACACACTAAACCCAGTGGTCTATATTCATCGTCCCAATTCCAATGGACTGTCACTAGACTCAGATCATCTTGAGATCCCCAAATGTGTTCTCTACTCAGTACAGCTTCCTGTTAAACCCATGCAGGTACCCACGCTAACCCCGTCTTGGATAGCTTACCGCCTCTGGTGAGCACTATGTCGAGACTGAGAGGAGCACCGTTTGCAGTCACTGTCACCATTGTCATCGTCACCAGCACTGCTGCAGCACTGACCATGGCTTTGCAGTTCATCACTCTGTCTTCTGATATTTTCTGGTATTTTCCAAAATATGCTGGCGTCGTCTAGAATCTTCCGGTATCCCCCCGGTACTATCTGCTGTGTCGGACTTATTGTGCTCGACAGGTGTCAGTGTCACCTGTGCTGTTCCAGTGACTCTTTCGTCTACCGATCTACCGCTGGTTGCCAGATTGGGTTCGGAGCACCTCTTTCTGGGAAGGCTTGTCGATAGTGTACGGCTAAGCGTTTGCGCCGCGTCTATTCGGCTACGAGGGCTGTGTCCTATTTAAACCCCGGCAGCCTGCCGAAGCGCTGGGCCCGTCCGCGTGACATTTGGGGTCTCGTGTGTTTTTCCTCGTCCCCTCTGCCCCGCCTTGGCGTCAGGGACCCCATTGTGAAGGAGGCGTCCGGCGTCAGGGCCTCCTGCGTCAGAGCCCCAGAGCAAATACATTAAGAACCCGTTATCGCTGCTTGCTCAGTTGGAGGGGGGCACCCCAAAGACCATTCCTCTCCCCCTCGTGGGGGTGGGGCAAATTTTACAGTCATTACCCCCCACCCCCCTGATTGGCAAATTTTACCATCAGCACCCTCCCCCACCCTGCTCAGTAAACCTGAACCCCGCCCCCTGTCATTAGCAGATTATTTACCTGACATCGTTTTTGTCTTCCCCCGCACTTTCTTTCGTTTCTGGCCTAGAGCTCCCACAGAAGTTAATCTGCGGGAGGTCAGAGGTCAGAGGTCAGCGTCGATAAGCTCAAACAGTGTAAACACGTTTTACGGATGCTTGCATGTGGCTGCAGCTGCATGTAGATTTCACCAGGTGGCGCTGTGGCAAAGATGCTGCTTTTACTACATGCAGACACGGGGGAAAATGAAAACTGTCAGGATGCAGCCCGGAGGTGACCAGGATGTCTAGAAATCAATGAACAGAGTTATTCAAAATACTAGTAAATATTGACATAAATTGCAAAAATTATTAAAGCTTTATCATTTTGATGTATGTTTTAACAAATAGCTAATGACAAGCGTCGTTTGTCAATAAATACT
>JAABNX020000001.1:49613668-49633008 GCA_015163995.2 Mormyrus lacerda | reverse complement strand
TTTCTGGCATTTCTTTAATTTATTTGGTATTTATTCAATATGTTTCTGCTTTATTCAGCCACATCTTCCATTTATTTTGTTATATGTCTACTGTGATGTTTTGTGAGTGCCTTTGTGTTGTTTTGTGCCGTCAAATCCTGTCACATGTCATATGTTACTGACTGCATGGCGTGAGTAAGGATAATTTTGAATCTTGAGGAAGGTGAGGGTAGGAGGATGAAGTTCCAAGCGAAAACCTCGGAGAAGAAAAGCAGAAGGTCACCATGAGGTGTTAGACTGGAAGATGAAATACCTAAGAAGGAGAAGGAAATGGTGAACGGAGACAGATTAAGAAACGACGTGAGCTGGAAGGAGAAAGACAGCAATGGAGAGACAAGAAGGAGGTGTGGTGAAGTACCATGGTCCAGTGATAAAGTGAGACTGGTCACCCTCCCCAACCCCCCAGAGCTCCGTGCGCATAGATCACTAACCCCCGTCGCCATGGCAGGCAACATTGATTGTCCGTCACCGTGATCATATTACAGCCTTATAAGATTAGATTTGCATTTTTAATTTCGCTCTTGAAAAAAAAAAAAAATTTGGAATAAATGAAATGAATATCAGATTGACTGGGAGATGATATGAGAGGAGGTTCTGAGAATATAAAAATGATACAAATATATAAATGAATATGAGAAGACAAGTTCAGGATGGGGTGGGCCTGAGGACCCTGGGGATCCTGTACGACTCTTGCAGAATGTAAAATAAGCACGAAGCAGCATCGGACAGGATCAGCTTTTCTTCATGAGGTCTCTCTCCACTCACTCTGAGAGTCATACTAGCCAAAGTGGAATAATTACAAAACTTCATTTTAATGACTAGATCCCATTTAAGGGTCTTTGCTTCTTGAATGACAGTCAGTGTTATTTGAAAAGCTCAGTATCCTTTGGTTAAACCCAAAATCAACATCCATTTTCCAAGACACTCACCCTTCTGGGTTGTGGGGGTCCACAGCCCATCCTGGAAGCTACGGCCACAAGGTGGGAAATAACCCAGGGTTGGGGTGCAGCCCATCACAGGGCACAATTTAGTAACTCCAATTTGTGTCAGGACTGTGGAGGTGGGGAACTGGAGAACCTGGAGGAAACCTCACAACGACACAGAGAGAACATGCAAACACACATGTAACCCGGGCAGAGACTTCAACTTGGGTCCCAGAGGTGTGAAGCAACAGTGCTAACCACCACACCACACCACACCACACACCACCAAACCACACCAAACCACACACACCACACCACACCAAACCACACCACACCACACCACACCACACACCACCAAACCACACCAAACCACACACACCACACCACACACCACACCAAACCACACCACACCACACACACCACACACACCACACCACACCAAACCACACCACACACCACACCACACCACACCAAACCAAACCAAACCAAACCACACACACCACACCACACCAAACCACCATGCCACCCCCCAAAACCTTTAACTGGAAATATTGTAAAAATTCGGTAAAGAACTACAATGTTTTTGAGTAAGTTCCCTTAAAACTCCCCAGATGAGACTTACATTGATTTACATTGATATTAAAAATTAAGAATTAAAATACAGGTTGCTGTCGAATTACGACCTAAGCGACTTACAACTTACAATATGATTTTATTATACAATATACTCTGCATATGATAATTTTTGCATTTAAAATAAAGGGCTGACATGACCAAATCAGCTTGGCACAGGTCAGTTGGACTCGATAATGGTCGTAAGATGACGATGACCCTTAATGGATTTCTTCAATTTAAAAAATTGCAAATTATTTTCTAATCTGCTTTATCATTTGAAAAATGGCATTAAAATCCATTCAAATGTGCATATTTAAAGTTTAAAGAAAAATAGAAAAAGCCCGACGTGGATGTGATCCATGTCACAGCATTACAGCTGTTATGGATGGAGTCACGCATCATGGCATTGAGGCTCCATCAAGTCTAAGGCTCAGGCATGTTGAATGAGACATTACCTTTACATCTATCATGGCGTCTCGCTCATTTGGGGGGCATCTTATACGGTGATGATACTGCCCTGCAGTCAAGCAGTAGTTCCGAAGACTACAGGTCTGCAGCCGGTGTTTCGTTTCAGTATGTTCTTATCTGAAGGCTGATATTTGAAGCTGAATAAAAATCTTTGATTCTGTATTCTAGTTACCCAGCATTCGTCTGATAAGGGAGGACCCAAGTAAACAGAACAAACAAAATAAATTTGGAGGAAGTGAAGGAGACCTGACCTGAAAAGTGAGAGTCATGAGCAAAACATCTACAGTATCCCTGCTTCTATTACTGTAACATAGCCGAACAAATGTTCCTCCGATGTCTTCTCAGATGAATCGGCCCACTTAAATTGACTGATTGCTTCATGCACGTGGGCACCGGATGCCCTGGGCCTTCAGACATGGCGGTAAGGTGTGGGGTTTACACAGAGTCCCTTGAGTTCTATGTGACTCCCACCTGACAATAAACCAGGACCACAAAGGTCTCAAAATTATCCATGAATGGAAACGGCTACTCTCGGGTACCATTTCTCGACAGTCTCGCTGCATAGATCTCTAGCTTCATCTGCAGTCCTCATGAGAATTTGTAAAGTACCTCATTGTTACTGTGGACTAGTCGCCAAATGAGGCCCGGCATCGGACCCGCCGGACACAGCATGCCGACGCGAGACCCGCCGTGGAGCCAGCTGGCAGGTCTGAGGAGCGGGAAACAAGGGCTCCGTTTTGCAGGCCTATTGATCAGGCTTGAAAGAGGAGCCACCTCCTCTGTCCCAATGACAAGATGGGCTGTGGCTGACAGAGCTGCTCCAATTGGCAATCAATAGCACCCGGTACTGACCTCCATCCAGCCCGGTACATGGGCACCCAGGGCCTTTTTCTCTTGGCCACACCCTCTGGAATATATGCCCTCTACTCTACTGACCCCTACGCCAAAACCCACAACTACAAAATCCTACGCAACTCTTGAATCCCCAAGATAATCATTGGCTTTAAACTATGTTTACTTAACTATGGGAAGAATTCCTTTTCCTGGCCCAAGAACTGATTTTTACAATCAATCAACGAGATGCTTCAATGAAAAAATATAGAATTATGATAAACACAAAGCTTGATTCACCAATGGCCAGATAGATAAAATATTAACTTGCTCAGTAATTAACAGAAAATTTGCTTGTGAATTTATCTCACCTTTGGATACAAGGTGTATTGAACACTCCCCATTTGATTGAAACATCTCCCCTAGATCACGCTCACACACATGCGCTTGCACACTCATGCACGCCCACTCATACGCCATCACTTGGAAAGTGCGACAGCCCAAGTTCTCCTCTCTTCCTTAATTCCTAATCTGTTATTGCCCTGACACCCCCATTAAGTCATAAATCCAATACAGAGGAGCTGGACAGTATTAGCAGGGAGGGAGGGGGTTGTGGTTGAACCGCAGTGGGGATGGGCAGGGGCCAGGAGAGGCGTGTGGGTGTCTGGTGGATAAATCACCCCTCTGGCTGTCACTCCACCCGCTTGTTTTCACATCCATCTCCTGCTCAGAGAATCTGCAGGCACTGCTGTTTCAGACTCTCGATGCTCCTATTGAATCAGAGATCAATGGTGGGCTCTGGTCAGTGGGCTGAGGTCTCCACGCTCTCCTGTGAGACTCCCCCCCCTCCATGAGGCATGGTGACCCCTCATCATATATACTCCAACCCATAGGGCCCAGGCCCGTATATAACTTGTGCAAAAGAATGACAACATGTTATATTCCTGAGCTTCCTTGGCTGACAGCTTGGACAAGAGAACTGAGAACATCCTGAAGTTACATTTTTTTTCTTGCAGTAAAGTGCATTTATCCATTCTCTTTCCAGAAAGTGCTTGTCTGGTCAGGATCACAGGGAGCTGGAATTTGTCCCAGGAAATAGGTTAGGCATACCCAGCACACGGTACACACACACACACACACACACACACACACACACACACGCATAACCACACACAGCAGTTCCAAGGCACCAGTTTCCACTAATGGGTGATTCAGATAACAGGAAGGTGGGGGAGCCCCTGAGACAAATATAGAGACCTTTCGGGTTTGTGTGAAAACGGGCAAAGTCATTACACTATTTTTCATCAGAAATGTGCGCTGTTGCCAGCAGAGTGTGGCTCAGTGTGGGGCCCCTGGGCAAGGCCCTTAACCCTGATTGCTCTAGGGACTGTCTGACATTGCTTTCTTGACTATGTTTGGATAAAACCATCTACTAAATTAATTTCCAGCTGGCTTCAAAAAGTGAACCGGGACCCCAAACACACTCAAAGTTGTGGCAGGAAGCACCACATTTAAGGCTATGGGTCTTTACCTCGACGGCGATTGGCTCTGGTTCTGACTGGGGCGCAACTGCTGTACTCCAGAGAGGGACATTGGCCCTAAATCATTTTATTATGGTGCTGTAATATCAGCTGCTCCAGGGAGAAAATGACATCCCAAAAACAGCTAAATGAAAATGTGGGAATGATCTGCAACAAGATGGGATACATGGAAGTTTATGCTGATCTCTCCTTCCTTATGATTCCCACACAAATTTGAATTTCTCTATCCCAAACAAAATATTAGCCAAACTGCATGAAGGCGTCTCCCTGTGATTTCTCACCCTATAGCGCAAATCAATGACACACCTCATTCATCAACCCTTCCTTCACACGTGCCCCATGTAATTGCCTGTCCAGATTGCTTGCAATTGCCCTCTGATAGTGTTTGTGTGTTTCACCCATGGCTGCGGTATTCTCGTGTTTCCTTAATGGTTCCCAAGATGCATTGTGGCTGCAGGGGCAAATGAGACACATGAAACAATGTGGGTGGGTGGCTGAGCCGGGGAGGGTCTCGTAGCTGTGGGCAGGCAGGTTCAAAAGGCTTTTATACAGTGCAGAAAATCCATTTGAGTAACATTATCATAATGAGCCCTGTTACTGTTGCTTTTCTTGTGGTAGATGAATATTTACTTCTGCCCTTCCAAGGCCAAGATGCTAACCGCTAGCCCACGTTGTGGCCTAGCTCTGGTAAAACCCTCTCAAAGTACATTTTTTTTTTGCTCATTTATGTCAGTATATATGGTGCAAGCTGGCAGAAGGCAAAGCAACTTGATGGGTGGGGGGTTGGACATTGGCCATGACCAGCAATCGCTAATCACTAGCCCTGGGGATACGGTTAACCTGCTAAACAAAGTCCAGCTGGTCCTTATTAGCTGAAATAGGTTGTGATGATTTAAGGTCAGCTGGGTGGAAAGCGTAGGGCTGTTTTTGAGGAGTTTTGTGAAAACTGGGAAGAGATAAGCTGTGTTCTTTTGTGTTTAGGCATAGTTATTGTCCACATCACATTTTAGGATGAGACGGGCTTTTCAAACGCTTGTGCTGTGAAAGAAAATCCTGTTTGCTTTGTCTTGTTCAGTCTTGGTCTAGTTATGGAACTTGAAGATCAGTTTAGTGTTGTGATTTATGTGTTTGTGACTTCAGGGCTAGTGTCATACACAGTGACGCAGAGAACAAATACAGGCAGCTTTACCGAAAGGCACTGTTTTCCCAGCATGCAGCTGGGCCACAGATGACACTTTTTTTTGGTGGCGGCGGAAAACTTTTCCTGCTCGTTTAGCCTCACTGATAATCATACAGAATCAGCATATTAGTCCTCCTCGGCGCTTTTACTCGATATGTTCGCGGAAACTAATTAAAGAGTGTAAACAACGCTGGAGCCCTGACAGGGAGTAATGGGTTTATAATGATGTCAGTAGCAGTGAATATGCAAAGGGCTCTCACTTGGCACGGCCTGGATGAGAGATTACAGATTGATTTTTCGGCTGCATTACATATTAATAAAACCAAATCTAGCCGTCCTTTTTGATATGGGAAGGATTGAAAATGCGGTAGGGTTGACGGGGGGGGTGACTTTGAGGCAAGAGAAAGTGCTTCTTCACCGGCACATGCTCTTGACCACACAGACAGTCCAAATGCTGCCTCAGGGATACATTTATGCATCCGTTCAGGAACGTACAGTAAGGGAAACCTGTACTGATGCAGGCCGAGACACAGACTCCCAGAATCCTCTGCATTATTGAGGGGGCACGCACCCTCCCAAAATCGTGTAGTATTTAACGTCCACTCGGGTGTGCCGGAGACGCGGTTTGTCGCCGGGACCTCAAGACGTCCCCCTTTCCTGCTCAGTGAAACGTTATCCTGACCTCGGTGACGGCAGCACCCAGACAACAAGGGTACAATTGATTTTGGAGCCGCCCGCTGACCGGCCGAGCCCTCGATAAGGCAGCCCGCTGGAGTCAGTGTCTCCTTGTCCCCAGCTCACCAATAATCTAGCCACTGCCTCCCCATGGGTCATGATATTTGTCTGCTGAAAAAAAAAAAACCATGGTTGTCTCGGAAATGTGCCTCTGTGGTCAACCACTTTGGCTTTGTTTTGTTCCTGATATGCCACCTCATCAACATAAAGAAAATTTATGTGTCTAGTAGTAAAGTGAGTACAGGGTACAATTAATGAAATTTCTTTTCAACCTGGGCTTCATTTGCGACAACGGCATTTTTTAGACGCTGTTGCCATCAGTGACCTGTAGAGGGGGGTGCTCAGCCCAACACAGTAGTCAACCTTGACAAGCTCCTGTTTGGTTGGTGTCAGAAAGCCGTCTGACAAGGTGGCTAATGGCTACCACATGGCGTTACTCCGTTTATGCATACTTTGCAGAACACCGGAGACCATGAAGCTGGTAAACACCCAATCGAGTGTGACTTTTGTGTGATTTGTTGTATGTGGGAAATGATAATGTTCTATTGCATAAATTTAACTGAAGAAGCTTACTGGAGGGGGTGCAGTAACAAAGAACTTGGTTTAGATGATCTTGTTTGTTACTCTGATGATTGATCACTAGCCCTGTACCTTTAATAACTTCCTGGTAATAAAACCTAACTAACCTTGAATTAACTGATAACCTTCTTTGGATGTGAGCAGGAACAGTTGGATTCATTTTGGAACTGTGCCCTGGGAGTACTTACATACCAAAACGCTTGCTGAAGTTTCCCCTTACATAGGGTAGAGTAACAGACCTTGCATCCATTTTGAATCCTACCTGGCTGAATTGTCCCACCCTGTGCTTCTCCCCCTCAATGTTATACATCCTCAGTGTTGCAGAAACATTGAGTACCGTGAGCCCACCCTGCGAATGCTGGGAAAGATCAGTCTTTGGGGGAAGTTACGGTGAAATGCCAGGAAACCAACACATGCTTCTTTAAATGTTTGGGTGTACCGTTTTTTTTTCTACGTCATTCCTCCCATGAAGCTGTCTTTTATGGAGAAATTCCACTCCCCACTTCTGCTTGCAATTTATCAGACTGCACTAACACTTAATTAAGCAATTTAACAGCTTTGGATAACGGTTAAGAAACCCCCCCCCCCCAATTTCAATTTAACAACCTGTACCCACTAATTAACTCGTTCCTCCTCATAACAAACCATAAAAAGCATAAAAACCTATGTTTTTCTGTGTTTTCTGCATGTATGGATTTTAAAACTGATTTTTACAGAAATGGATGAAGGCACTAATACTTTCAGCACAAGATGTCGGTGCTTTGCGTGCGTCAGTGATTTTCAACATTTGGCAATAGAGGCGGACATTTAAATCTCTACTTCAAATATAAATGTGTACCCCCACCTCACCCCTCCCCCTCACACCCCTTTCAGCTTGACATCGGATCTCCACTGCAGCCCACCAGTCAATAGGCCATTAGTAAATAAGAGATGCATAATTTATTAAATATCCCTCAGATACATATTTCAGCCCTTGGTTATCAGTCATATCTCTTTGAGAAGTTATTCTTTAATTACACTCTCAAGGAAAAGTGTCCCCTTCAAGCGACTGCCTGTAACGTTATTCCGGACTGCTGCTACTGAGTGCTACCAACGGCGCGGATGGGGGGCTTTGGGCAACGATCGAGGGAAGTACGCAGCACGTGAAACTGGGGTGCTTTACGTTAAGAAAGGGGGGGAGGGGCTCACTCTCAGAAATATGCCAGTAAAGTCCCAGAAGTTTAAGGCTAGTCATAAAAAGCCTTAATAACAGCATCGGGAAAATCTACACTCAATGGGGCAGCAGGGTTTGCGTGAGATTTTCAATTTAAGACAAGTATGCGCACACATTTACATATATGTAAGAGTTTTATTACATTGCAAATAGTCTATATGGTTTGCAAAGTATCCCAACGCTTTTAATGTAGCTAATGTAGTTAAGTCTATAATTAAATAATACAGATTTCTTGCGTGAGTGTGAGATTTCTTGCATCAGTGTGAGAGTCTGAAAGCGTGAGTGTCACGCCAGATGCGTGAGAGGTGGCAACACTGGGGCTCGTAATAATTTATGGAACGATACATTTTGCCAAACGGGAGGGTTTTTTCGTGCACAATATTTTGTTTTCGGGCCACATACCCATGGGCCCCGCAGGAAATTTAGATAACGTGGAAAGCGGTGCTGCACCTCGCGCACAGGGGCACCTACACCAGTAAAAACGGGAGTGGGAGCAGAACCAGGTGAGCGATCCATCATGTGCAAAAATCGTTTCTGTTTTCCAAACCGCGCTAAGAGTGGTCTGCAGGAGCCGGTGTCTGCCGGGTTAGTGAAAGGCTAACGTGGTTTGTGTTAGAGATGCCGCTTTTCTGTGTAAGTTACACTTCGGTGGTGGTTCCTTCAGACATGTTGATCCAGAGGCCAGCTATTTACTGGGCCCGCGCTTCTTTTCTACACACTCCCTTCGGACACGTACGCAATTGAACAGAAGTTATTGCCAAAGCAATAGGACCCGCCTTTCACATGTAAAAATGTAAACAAGCATTTATTTTGGTGCTCAGGTTAGATGTAGCAGGCATCCGGTGTGGGTAAGGCAGTTTCATGTTTGTATGTGCGTGCAATTAGATTGTGCATGCGTAAATGTCCTCACTAGATGTTCTGCAAATGTGCAAGTCCTCCAACTCCTGCGGGTGTGAAAGCAGAAGATGAGCCATTTTAAAAGGTCTCCTGGGATGCATGTCAGAATATGGCACATCCTGTGTTTCCTCTATCTTAACGGGAAACACACAGTCACGCAAACACGCTGAGAAAGGTGGTACGGTGCCTTGGATTAGGTACCGACGGCAACCGAGAGTTATATAACCCAAAATAAACCAACTTTAAATCCTCGCTTTTGATAAAAAAGGGTCCATTTTCTTTACATCAGTCATTGAACCTAAAGACTCAAGGCTTTACACAGTTTATTTCCTACTTGAACACGACACACAAAATCAGTGTGACTTATAGCTACTTATTACAGGTGCAAACTAATAAAAATGCACATGTGAGCAGCCTGCTATTACAGTGCCTGTTTTCGATCTGGGTGTGTGAAAAATGTACACATATTGAAGGAGCACAGGTGTTCGTCTGTCTGGTTCTGTCACTTCCACATGTTACCAGCAGATGGCACAGAATTCCCAGGTCACATTAATGACACCTATTTTCACATGGATATGCACGCTGCTGCAATAACCATTACTGTTGGGATCTGGCAAGGTTACGTGACGCCTGGGACTTCCTGTATGACACATCAGTTTGTTACGGTCTGTAGCTCTTCTTTTGTAACATTTTTGCGAAACATTAGATTATTATAGAAAAAAAGACATTGAGGTGATGCAAGATGAATTTCCCAGCTGAATATCCCCCAGTTTTGCAGTAAACGTTATTCACTAATGATTTATTTGTGTCTCAAGCTCACGGTGCAGTTATTTCAGATCCACTCTATGATTTGTTGACATCTTCCTGTCACGTGACTGATCACATGCGTATTATACACATTCAGAAAGCAGAAGCTATTAAATGAACGATTTAGGCAGCTAAGTGAGGGAAATTTATAAAAACTGGAGTGTTGGGTTCCTGTTAAAACAGTTGCGATGCTTTGGAGAGTCTTCTGAGCAGCTCGTGCTTAACTGTTATTACCTGGTGAATGATACACAAACGACACTCCAGTGGCACTGCATCTATGTTTCTTGAATGTTCTGTCGGGCAGCCTGTCTCCTGTATGCGTTTCCTTTTGAGGTCCGTCTGCTCTTATCGCTCTTGCAGCGTTCTGATGTTTCTCTGGTGTTAGGCTTAGGGGAAGATCCTCCCACACAGGGTGAGAATTCAGACAATGACTCACAGAAAAAGAGACAAAAGGACAGCCGGACAGACAGACAGTGCCTCATGCTCCATGCAGAATTTTCCATCCCTGAGTCTGCCTTTAATGTAACTTTTATTGGGAGCTGGGGAGAGGTAAAGCTGTAATGTCGGTGTTCGTGAGAGTGGGTCTGCTCATGTTATAGACAGATTTGGCCTCCATGCCTTCACTGTGCCTTAAACGATTGTGTCAAGTTGCCATTTTGGGCTGTTCTTGTGGTGTGGAACAGGATACTTCTGAATTAGTTTTTTTCCTGGAACTTATCTGGGGTCTTAATTCATGGTTCTGCGTGTCAGATGCTATTTTTCGTATGATAAAAACGACAGGTGTGACTTCCCTGTATGGGCTTCTTCCAGTGATCTCTCAAGGAGGAACAGTGTGAAAACTTAACATGAATATGGCCATTGTTGCGCTTGGTCAAGTATCAGGGACGAGTTCCTATCTCCAGCTGGGACAGGCTCCAGAGCACCATGGTCTCTCTTGTATTAGTACCAATTGAATTTGGATGGATGGATGGATGATTAATGAGAGGAGGGAACTGACTTGGAAAAGGTTGAATCAGGGCTACTTTTCAGACCCAAAATACAGAGGAAGCCTCATTTTTGTTAACCATCTTCGGTGTTTCTTCAGCATCGGCTGCTTAAAGGAGAAACGGGAGATCTGTTCCCCGGCTTCGGTGATCCGCTGAACGACACTCGGGGTCTGAAAGTGACAGCTTGCGATCTGCTCAGGGAGACGTGGCTGTTCCTTGTGGAAACCGGGGTTCCAGTCTGCAGACTCTTGGCCCATGTGGAGTCAGACTGGGGAGTCCGCAAAGCGCCACAGAGCGGCACAGGGCGTGGGGCGGGACGGTGTGGTGGCAGCACGTCGTGCTGGGGCGTGACAGGCCTGTGGCGCAGTCTGGGGGGGAGAGAGCCCCCCCCAATGTGCCACACCTGCTCAGTCTCGTGTAGCAGCCCCGCTAACGAGGGGGAAAGGAACGGCGTCAGTGAATTAAGGGCACTAATTACAGTGCCGGGCTCTGACACGGGCACGCTGGCTACGGGTGAGGGGGGTGCTGGTGACACACGATCGCCACGCTGCGGGTGCAGTAATTACAGCACCAACCCCCCCCCCTCCCCGCCAGCCATGCTTGCACTTCAGCAGCCTGTAACTGGAGTGGAATTAGCAGGTGCTCCGTGTTGCATTGTGAGAGAATGCTGGTCGAGGGGCTTTTCAGGAAAGGGGTCAGTAAACATTGGTGAGCGAGGGGGCGGGAAAAGGAGAGAGACGCACTGTAATAGAGCTGGAAAGGGGGAGGGATGCTTCTTAAAAGAGCCTGAAAGCGCAGAGCCTTGATAATAGAACTTCATAATGGCAGATGCTTTTATGCACGATGCACCTTCTATTCCTCTCCAGTCCAACCCTCCATCACGACGTCACTGTTCAGCTTGGGTCACCCGCACTGTCCCCATCACGGTCCACCAGCAGCCTAGCAGTTATGACGGACGGTCAGCTGTCCTTGACTGAGCACAAAACAGCGATTTCCCTGTCTTGCAGTTTACCCTGTATAACATCCAAAAGATCCGGCCTTTGCCTTCTCAGCATGCAGCTCTGCTTCCGCTCCAAGCGCTTCTTACCTCTAACTCAACTATTGCGACTCTCTACTAGCTTCTGCTTTCATCAAGTGCTTCAAGCGCTTACAGGTCCAGCCATCGATGGACAGGCACCCGTCTCCATCAAAAGGCTCCTCAAGACCTACGTCCCATTTCGTCTCCTCCGGTCAGCAAACCAGCGCTGCTTGCAGCTCTCAGCCATGAGAGAAGCGTCACTCCAGATTGTTCTCTTGTATTAGCTGCTGATCCACGTCTGGTCATCATGATCCCTCTCTACCTTAAAAAATGCCTCACGATTCATCCGTTCTATGAATTCACTGCTAGCCTGATGCCTCTTTACAGTATATTGAATGTTCTTGGGTTGCGCTTCTGCTCATTGAAATCTCGCACTTGGTGGTTGCTTTTTAAGAAGTTGTGTAGCTCCTGTTCCAACACTGCTTACATTAATACCTGCACATATACCGACTGAAGTTGAGTCCGTCACAGCACGCATGCTTGTGATGTGCTGTTTGGTTCACTTGTATGTCGCTTTGGACAAAAGTGTTCGCTAAATATGTGAAATGCAATCTGAAGTGACATACATGAGAAACCAAGGACCCCGCCGTGAAATCTCTCTACCAACCATAGGATTTAAGCCAGCAACCTGTTGATCGCAGGCACAGCATCATAAACCACTGAACCACACATTCTGCTGCTCGCGTGTGTTTGACTGATTGTGCACATGAGTCTGTGTGGCCGTGCGTGTGGGGGCCTGTGTGAGTGCACATTTGTTTGTCCGTCAGACGGAGGTCAAAGTTAATCAGTGGCTGAGCAGCGTTGTCCAGGGGGTGGGTCTAGGGAGGGACAGTTGCGTCTTTATGGACAGTTGCAGACAGCAGTCGTAACTTTGCATGGGTGGACGTTGTCCGTACGGGGAGTGACCCCCCCACACACACACACACACTCACACACACACTCACACACACGCGCGCACACACACGCATACCTACTGATTATGTCAGCCTCATGCTTATCTTGGGGCATGTTTAATATCCGAGCCTAAGTGAGACCCCAGACCCGTTGTGCCAGACTCAAACTGTGATCTCTGATCTTGAAAATGCTTTACGATCTATCAGGAATCTGTAAAGGGTTTAATGGTTTTGGCACTAGTGAACTGAACTGAAGCAAAATGAAATGCTATTTTTAAACGGCCTTTTGTAAGGACGGCTTTCGTTTTGTTCTTTAAGGATCTTCTTTGATCTGCCATTGTTGAAATAATGTCACAAGAGTTTCAAAACCCAAATCACATTTCTGTGCATTTGAGCACCTAAGAGTGTTATTGACTGCTAAGTAATTCAGCTAAATTCTTGTGATGCTGCAAGTGTTAGTTAAACTTGTTTAAGGAGTCATAAATAAACTGTGTATTTAATTATGTAACTATGTAGTTACTATACTGTTCTTTTTAATCATTATTTTTCGAGTGTACTCTTTTTATTAATAAAACAGCTTACTGTAACCCAGGCCCATTTAGCTTTGTGTAAGTTCACTCTCTATGACGTTTGCACACCTAAGAACACATTTCTCAGAGTGTTATCTCCATCATTAAGCAACACATAACCGTACATGAAGCTTTAAAGAAATTCAGCTAGAATAAAAATATATACGGTATATTGTCTTCTAAATGCAAATCATCTCTGAGCATCTCACATCTAAGAAAGAGATCCCTCAGGGGGCTTGTAGAAGTTTTATTTCATCCTACAAGTCAGCGACTGCTGGTTTCCTAGGGATGTGAATAATTGCATGTATATGTTTTGATGCAGATACATTCCACATTTGTTTTGCTGAACAATACGAAGTCCTGGGTGCCCCCTGGTACGGCGTCATAATTCTGGAGCTCTCTAAAGACCCCCTTAAGCATTCCCAAGCTCTTCAGAGATGCCTTCCAATGTGTTCGCGATGCCGAATGACCGCTGACCTGGCCGGTGACAAACGCCTATACGATGAATCCCAGCTGACGAATCACTGTGAGCAGCTGCAGAGAGCACCGGGCCACTGAGTCACCGCAGTAACGGGTCTCTGTCAGCACCAGGGGAGGCTGGGAACTGAGCGGCTCCTCATGCCCCCGGGACCTTATCTGCATGCCTTCTGATTAAGAGAAGCCTGGGAGGCTTGCTGACCTCCTGAGCTCAGCTCTGCTGATATTATAGTGCATTTTAACAGTGCTGCTGTTTCCGCCTACCTGCTGTCACCTACTAGCCTTTAATATCCTCTGATATCAGCTGGCAACGCAGCCCAGTGCCAGATCGCGAGGCAGTCCGAAGGCCTGCCGCTTTTCTTTAGTCTTCGTTTATCACTGCCCGACCTGAGACAGTCACTACGGTAATTTTTAAATAAATCTACCCGTTTTATGTAACTGCTTGTCCTTTTCACAGTTGTGTGCATGGGGGGGTTCAGAGCCAATGGGGACGAGGTAGGGAATAGCCCAGGGTGAGACACCACCATCGCAGGGCTCCCTCACGCTCACACCATTCATTCGCACGAGTGTGCATATGGGCAATTCAGCAACTCCAGTTAACCTCAGCATGTTTTTGGACTGGGGGGGGAACATGATGACACGAGAACATGCAAACTCCACACACATGGAACCCTGGCAGAGACTTGAATTCTGGTTCCAGGGGTGTGACAGATATTCAATACATGCATTCCTTATTTAGGAGATGCTGAATTATCATGATCTGCTAACCAGCTAGCTAGCTATGATCTCCTGACTCTGTTTACTAGGTATTTAGTTTTGAAATGTCTGGGGAGGGCGGGCAGGTGGGGTCAGGTGACTTTTGGGGTGACGCCCAAGAAACAAGAAACCCGCCCCAGCACACGGCAGTGGGATTTTCCGTCCACTCTGGGATCCATGTGGCTGTTAACACAGAGGATTGGACGTCTAGAATTGCAGCAATTAGTGCTGATTTGTCAGTTTGTGATGTGTATATTAAAACTGAAGAGAAGCCTTAAAAAAACGCACGCAGAATTACCCGAGAAATGAGCTCAGCGGCCGTCGCATTTCAGCGACGCCTGATGCGTCAGGATACTCTGAGGAAGCAGACGGGCCCTAATGAGCTTTCAGGGTCTGTTACAAATTAATCGTGCTGTCTAATTACTGCGAGAGGCCTCATTGTCTAATTACTCTACCTGCTGTGATGTTGCTCCTGCGTCTAATTGCCGTAGCGCTACTAATGACACTCTGTGCATTAAGATCTGGCTGCTGTTTTCCTGCAATGGCATTAGTGCTGGACATTGATAAAGACAGACAGGACTCCCCCCCCAGCCCCCCAGGTCTGAGTAAAATTCTGAGGGAGTGATATTCTGAGGGAAGATCAGCAGGCTGGACTGTAACACGACTTCGGGCAGATGTAAATTTTCTTTTGTGTGAGTGTTTGTTCAACGAATCTAACCCGACAGTCTCGAAGAAATGGAAAATATCGACTTATCTTAGTTGGGCTAACTGAATCGCACTGTCATTCTTACCTCAAATTCTCCAGACTGACTCAAGTTTCTGTTTTTTATATCGATGTCATCAGATGCAAGCAAATGAGCCCACGCGGAGGTTAAGTTTAAGGTCAGATGCCGTCTGTCTGTCTCGAAGACGGAGAGCGTCGGTTGTCTGGGGGTGGGCACTGGTTACCTGAGGCAAGATTGGAGTGACACATAGATGAACATATGTCTGCCTGTGTTGAGACAATGAGGTGTCGCCAAGGTATAAACTAGGGGGTATTTAGCTAGCTAATTGCTGGATTCCTTTTTGTGGGATTGTGGGCACAACGACAATATTCACAGCACTGATGTAATACACAGTGCTCTCCGTAATATTTCGGAAATACACACCGTTATATGTGTGTGTGTCTATTTTTGAATCAGGCCACTATATATTTGAGGGAACCGTACATTTGTGGTTAAAGTGCACATTAATGGAGCGGGGTGGTGGATTTGCAAGCAGCCTGTAGGTCATGCAGTGAAAATGCTCTTTGTTTCTCTCTTCCCAGAAACACACGAAGCCAGCGGGAGAGATGCGTGGACACCGCCTAATCCCACAGGGTACGCAATGCCAGCCACCACCCCCCCGCCGTACCAGGCTTCCCTCAGGCCCACAGGGGGTCAATTATCCTGTTTGCCACGCACCGTCGATCCCGGCCCCCTCTGCTCTCCTCGTCTTCCTTTTGGAGAGAAGGAGGAAGACAGGAGCATCGGGGAGGGAAGGTGTGGATGGTGGGACCCCCCCCCCCCCCCGTTGTCTGTTTTTTTTTGTTTTTTTGCTTCTGTCGCACACAGTCTTATTAACTCAGCGGAGCCGCGTAGCTGTGTGTCCCCGACCCTCCCCGGGCCGAGCTTTCTGTCAGCTCATGTCAGTCTGTTTATCAGTTTGTGGCGTTTGTGGGTTTGACCGGAAGCTGGCCAAGAGCATTGCTGCCCCCCCGTACTCCGGTGCTGTACTGGGTCGCTGGATTCATCTTCAGTTATAGGTCAAACCTCTAAGCCAGACAGTGATTCTCTCTTTTAAGACTCAAGGTTATATGTCCTTAGTACAACTGGAACAACAATGCTGTCCTTTCATCTATTTTCCAATACTGCTTGTCCTATTCAGGGTGGCAGGGGGTCCGGAGCCTATCCTGTAGGCTACAGGTGCAAGGCAGGGAACAACCCAGGATGGGGGAACAAAACCAGGATGGGGCACCGATCCATCACAAGGCACACACACACACCTAGAGGCAATTTGGTCCAATTAGCCTCAGCATAATTTTGGAGTGTGTGTGGGGGGGGGACCAGAGTACCTGGAGGAAACCCCACGACGACATGGGGAGAACATGCAACCTCCACACGCATGGAACCCTAGCAGAGACATGAACTCTGGTCCTAGACGGGTAAAGTACTACTACTAACCGTTGCATCACCATTTTCAGCTCGTGCTGGTAATATTCTGGTGAAGTTCAGTCAGTCAGACTTAACTTTTATTGTAATTCTTTTTCCTGATTTGCTGACTAGACAAGGCAAGAACTATTTGAGTGAGAGGGCAGTTTTAATCATCAGATCACATATTCTGTGGAGCTTCAGTTCTCAGTGGGTTTGAATTTATCTGCGGTGACTCAGAGCTCTTGCATGTATCCTCTGATAGAGCGTTTTATATATAAGCATTGGATTCCCACTGTAGACCCCCACACCGGAGGACAGAGTGAGAGAGGCAGGATGGGGGGCGATTGGGCCTACAGGAGCAGTGTGTGGGGGGTTATCAGTCTTATGGGTCATGAGAGACCAGCGGGGGCGGATTTACTCTGTCAGCGTCATCTCCTCATTTTCTGCACCATATTCTTTCTTTCCGTCTTGGGCGCACTAGTTGAAGGAGTTCGGTGGGGGTCGGCTGTGGTGCTGTCTGGGTGGCCTTCATGAATGGGAAGGACCCAGATGGACTGGACCTTGGTGATGGGCAGTGGCTTTGGGATCCTGGGAAGTTACATCCCTGGCATGGACGTGAACCTCACCTTCATGCTTGGTGTAGACCTGGTACATAGCCATGTAGCAAAATAATATGTCTGAGTACTTTCCACCCCCAACCCCTCCCCCAAGCCCCACCCCTGAAGTTTGTTTGCTATAGATCAGCTATGTAGCCAAACACAAAAATTACCTCCTTGAAATTGTCCCCAGTGGGCGAAGCCAACCCAAATCTACAAGAGGGACCCATTAGTAGGGTTGCCGGAATCGCACCCCACCCCCACGGGCCAGGGTCCCATTATATGGATCAGGATAAAAGGTTGGAAGACGAATGGAGAAACAAACGGGGGGTGGCACTGTGGCTCTGTGGGCAGCACTACAGCCTCACACCTCCAAGGATGCAGTGTCACATCCCACCTGCCGTGTCCCCTGGCCGTTATTTCCTGGGAGAAGTGAAAGGCGCTTAGAAACCAAACACTTGACTATCAGGTAAGGAAACTGAACGGATGTTTGCACTTAGTGTGAATACCTGGTTTATTTTCAGTTTTAAAATTCTGGTTAGTATTCCATCTTTCCACAGTTCAAATATACGACTCAAAGGGGAAGCAGTGATGGCTCTGAATGTTTAGAAGGCTCAAGGTCGGCATTCGTTTCAAAAAGAAATAGATACCATATGAGACAAAAGAAATTTAAAGGCAGGTATTTAAATAAAAAAAATTAAATAAAATCACCCAGATGTTAGCCTGTGTGGTAATGACGGGAGATAGCTTGATGCAGAGTACATACTTGGCCCAAAAGCACATGCCGAACAATGAACACATTTCAGCAAAGACATTGAAAAGAAAAGTTTACGCAGATTTACGAAGCACATCGGCACTTGCACCACAATTCCAAAGACAGCTTCGTGCGAAAACAACAGGAAGCACAGTACAGCATTTCTATTAAATCAGATCTCGACTGCAAATCCATCTGTCAGGGGCCTCCTGTTGAATTCAATAGGAGCACAGTGGCAAGAATGTCTTATTAAGCCACATGTGAGCTGAGGCGAAAAGGCAGACGCCCACAGGGCAGTGTTAATTATCTCAGGGTCAGCAGCAAAAAAAAAAAAAAAAAAAACCAGGAGTCTGTACAAAGGCAGGTAGACGGCAAAACCCACATCATTGCGTCCCCAGGGCTTCGTGTGATTTCTACGTTTCCTGCAGACCGGTGACATCTACGGACGTGTTGCACTAGTACTATATTCTATATTTACGTTGTAATACAGGCATACTGCTGCGAGCATGAATCAAAAAGCGCTTTTAATACATTAAACTTTTTATAAAACACCTTATACAGTGATAAGAAAACCTACATAAACCACAGTTAAAGTAAGGAACAGGAATACACACCAAGGTATGACTATAGCATTATTAATAGAAATCACATTCAGAGAAATAGTGAGATTAGTACTTCAATAAAGGAGCAAAACAGCACATTGGATATAACCGTCGTTATAGTAAAATGCCAGAACATCAGATGTGCAGTCACTCACCAATAAGTTTTGTAGCAAGGTTTCCAGCTGAGATACTGATAAGCTTTACTGAAGAACAGATACAGCTGAATGTGTGGCTTTTTTGGTAATAGTTTTTTTTGTACTATTGCTTGTTCAGTGACTGAATTACACGACACATGAAGTAAAAAGCAGAGCAAAAGTCATCTGAAAACCTGAAAAAGAGTAAGAGAAGGATAAAAACCAGCCAGGATAGCGTTCTCACTAAGCGAAGTGTGTTGCACTAGTGACCATTTCAAATACGGTACTCTTCTGACATGTGCACTGCTGTATTCCAGCTATGCTTTTATTGCACATGGTATAACATGCAGACATGAATGACAAGCATGTCACCTGATATGCCATTTTGTCAGGGTTTGCCAAAAGTTGCAGCTTTTTTCCAGTCTAGCTCTCTTGATATGCTAAAATCACATTATAAGCTTTTCAGGGGGTGGGGGGGGGGGAGGGGGGGTTAATG
>JAABNX020000001.1:49582971-49598216 GCA_015163995.2 Mormyrus lacerda | reverse complement strand
GCCCCCCCCCCCCCCCCCCCCCCCAGCTCTGTGACAATGGTTGTGTCCCAACGTTTGCTTCATGAAAATAACCTTAACAAAAATAACCGGTTACGTTTTCTCCAGGCCTCCCGCTCAGCCTGCACATGGCCCTTCCCCCTTCCTTCCTTTCACGAGGGGGTGTATGAGTCAGATAAATTTATGTGGGGGGGGGCGATGAGCCCCCATGGCTGATTGGACCTGTGACAGTCTAACTGACATTTGCGGGGGCGGGGGGTCTCGAAACATCATGAGTTTAAACAGAGAAGATTACAAACTGATTTTGTGGCTGCTAGAACTGTCACAATGTGAAGCCAATTTTCACATAAACGTACCCCAGTACGTTTTAAATACAACGTGGGCCCTCCCGTGGACAGCCGGCCCTCACTGACCTCCGGCGTGTGTTCGGTGCACGTTTCTGTGCATTTTTATTGCGGGTTTGTCAGACTTGGCCGCTCCTACTTTGCATGTGGGTTCGGAATTGTGGGTTGAGGGCAAGCCGCAGCCGCCGCGCCACAGTGTGCCCGATGCCACGGGTACCAGCTCGGCGTCGCCGCAGTCCTGCCCCTCGCCGCGGATGAGTGCTTCTGCCCGCTTCAGCCTTTCCACGCTGGAGCCACGTTTTGATAACGCTTCATAGCTGGTGGGAGGTTTGTGCAACAAGAACCACGCTGTAGCACGTGGACCTGCGTTACGAGTGCATGCACCTGTCCGCACATCAACCCCAACCCCCAGCCTGCGGGTTCACTAGTCTTTTGAGCCCCCAAGGTTATTTGAAAAATTCCCCCTCCCCCTGACACTTCCTGTCCTTGGTGTACGTGCGAAGGGGGAGCTTCCTTTCAGTAAGTCATTTTGTTTTTTCTTTCTTCTGTTTGTTCAGTTATTTGGCGCAGCCGGTGGCTGGGCGAGATGTCACAATCCTTCGTTTAAATAACGCCGGGCTCCAGGCGGCCGCTTCCTTCCTCTGGCCCGCCAGTGCCGGTGCACACGTCGCACCAGCTCACATTTCAGTCCGTGGGATGGGAAAAAAAATACGGGAATGAAAACCGGGAGTCTGATATATGGTCATTTTTTAAATCCGGCGCCTTTGTTGGATACTGGGACAGTTTTGTCTGGGAAGAACCAATGATACTACTAATTAAAGTGTAGCTGAGTGTAAGGCCTGGGGCCCTCCATCTACGCTGGCAATTCCAGTGCCACTGCTAGGTGGATACATGAAAAAATTGGTAACACTTTACTTAAAGTAGTCATGTATAATGTGTGACAATGCATTCATACAGTATTATAAACACAGCTATAACTATTTTAAAAAAGACATAACACATACCCATATGTATTATGCATTATGAATGCTCTATGAATGTTTATTCTATAATGTAGCAAAGTGTATCCTTAAATCTTATACTGACCATTATACAGTAATGCATCATGAAGGTATTTATAGTGAGTTATAGAAGAGAGCTTCATAGAGCATGCATAATGCATTATAGACATGGCTATAATGCCTTTTTATACTGTAAGTACTTATAGTCAGGATGATAATGCCTTATGAATGCATTATAATGCATTATGAAGGTATCTACAATGCATCATGATGAATTTTTAATCTTCTTGGTTCGCAAACCTGAGGATTAAAACTCATCTACTGAACAAACTCTCCCATTTGGTCTGTCTTAAATAAATATTTAATATTCTTTGTATAGGTTGCCGTTGACTTCCGACCTTTGTGAGTTACGACTGATCGACTTTCTGACTATTCCGTGACCAAAAATACGTGGTCATGTCAATGCTGCGTCTGCCAGCGTGTATTGACAGTTTCCGGCCCAACTGCCTGCAGCAATGAACTAAGAAAATGACATCATTTTCTTATACAGTGTGCTATGCATATGATCATTTTTACATTTAAAGGGCCTGGAACTGATCCTGGTCATAAGCTGATGATGACCTGTATTGTTATTGACCATTTTCCTCCATTTCTCGCCCTTCACATTTAACTCTGAATATTAAAATGTTAAAAATAAAATCAATTAGTTATTAATATTGTAATGACTGGAGGAAATCCCTTCTGATTTATTGTCACAATGTGGCTGTTATAATCCTAATTTTCCGCATTGCGTTTGAGCAGCGAGCTGCCTGGCTGGTCTTCAGCAACTTCTAATGATTTATTACTTCTTTTCTGATTATTTAATAATACTGCCATAGTCCATGTACCAAAGTAATATGCACTGAAATAAAAAGAGTTCAGTTAATCAAATTTAACCAATTTCTGTGCAAAGACTACAAAACGAGGTGGTACCTTTTTTAGCTACCAAGTTTGTCAATGCCATCACTACATCACTCTGATTAGTATGCATATACGTGAGTCTCAAATCACATACTTCAGTATTTTGGGTTCATTAATTTAGGCACTCAAAATAACGAGTTTAAGTACTGCGGTATGTGACCTGAGACTCACCGCAGGCCATCCGGAGAAAATGACGGAAAAATCGGGTCAGTTGGGGGAGATATGGCACAATTGTGCAATAAACAGAAATAGCAATAAATTATAGTAATAATGCACCTAATCAATTTATGAATAGTCATTTAAATGTAAAGTGTGAAAGAAAGCATTTGAAAGTTTGTAGTACCTCTACAACCTGACCCCCTGTCATCAAGCACCACAATGTCTCACTATAGATATCCTCATATACCAGTTAGGTAGACATTACTCAGCCCAAGTGTCCTTCTGATGCACTGGTACTACCCAGGGAATCCCCTACTTTGTGCTGCCAGCAAGAGTCTGCAGACTCAATACACTGATCGATAGATACCTATAACTCGTTATACATCAGAGTAATTTTTTTAGGTAGTCTTGTGCTCCTTTGAGGGATACATGGTTTGTGAGCGCAGCTGGGGGTCTGAGTACAGGATCAGCCTTTTATTTGGTACACCTGGAGCACCACCAGCCCATGGACCCACCTCCTGAAGTCGTATTACAAAAAAAAAAGTTCAGTTTAGATTCTGGTATCTAAACCAGATAATCGAGGCAGTACCTTCATGCTATGACGGCTGGTTAAAATCAGCGCAGAGCCGTGCAAAACCCTCGTGACTCAGCTGGTGATATGCGCGAGCATGCACGAGGTGCCCGAGCGTGAGCTAAGCAGGCCTCCGTAGGCGTGAGCGGCAAGCTGCGTGCGGTGGGGGCCTGTCCAAAGGCATGATTTCCATAGCAGCGATAGGTGGCCACATCCTGACAATGCCACCCTGTCACGGTCACACTGCCGTCTGTGCTGGCCTCCCTGGAAAGCCCATTTGTCAGTCAAATGAGGTGCGGTACACCAGCAGCTGTGAACACGCACACTTGCATGCATGCACACACACACACACACACACACACAGGTGTGTAATTATATCTTTGTGGGGACTCTCCATTCATTTCTGTGGGGAAAACTCTAATCCCAACATGACGACCTTAACCCTTACCCAGCCCTAACCTTAAATCATAAATTACCGGATTAAATACAAGACTTTTGGCATTTTTAGTTTTTTGATTGCATTCATAGATCTTATGTGCACATCATAAACATAAAAATAACAGGTTTTTATTACATTGTGGGGAACATGTGGTAACACACACACACACACACATTCTAGTCCTCCTAGAATCCAGTTCTGTCCACATCCCTATTACTTGGAGATCAATTGGTACCTCTGATTACACTTCTGATAGCCCAGAGCTTGTTACCAGCCAGTTAGTGTACCTGACATATTATTATTTTTTTTTGTTTTGTGGGGGGGGGCGGGCTACGTGGCTGAACAGGTGAGGATGCTGTATCTGTGATAAGAAGGTTGCTGGTTCAAATTCCAGGGTCAACACTTTGTTTTGCCGTGCGCACATTTCCACCGGGGAGCAGCAATGCTGGCCAGTGCATGCACTGAAATGCATGCCATCCGCAGCAGATTTGGTTTCCCTGTTTTACACCGTTAACTGTGCTAAGGGAGGGGGGGAGGGGGTTGGGGGTTCCTCACACTTGCGCGTAAGGGACATTACGTGCCGACAGCGTGAAGGGCCGCCTTTTGGCTCCCGTGCCTGTGTCGTTACCACCACCTGTTGCAGCCGAGTCTGCCAGGCGCTGGCACGACTGCGCAGCGGATCCTTGTAACACGGCGGGCTCCCGGCCCGCCATCTCTGCACTGCCGGCATGCCACGGAGTCTCACTCATCGCCTTCTCGCCACTGTCATCCCGTGGGTCATAAAGAGAGAGTGCGTGTGTATCAGCAGCTTCAGCTGCCCCCACCCAGCCAAGCACATCTGAGCACCGTCTTCTCACTGTAAAGCCACGAGTTGCATTCTTGAGTGTTTCCGTCACGTCAGACCGCCCTGGCAGGATTTGCCTCTCCGCCATCTTTAGAGCAATTTAATCTCACTGTGTAAGGTAATGCAGTTATCCTGATTGGGATGGGGCAGTCCGTGAAGTCGTCAGACGGGCTCCGGTATCTTCCCTCCCCTCATCCCTGGTCTTCCTCCTGATGCCAATACATAAAACTCACACACGCGATTCAGACAGAACGTCACACACACACACGCCCACGCGTACATTCGGTATGCCTCCAGTCCCTCGTAAATCTCCGTCATCTTCAAGCATGTGCAGCAACTGCAGGTTGGCCGGGACAAGAGGCTCCTGATTCCCCTCTCACCAGAGATAATCGAGGCTTTAGATTCTGGCAGCCCACGTCTGAGAAGGCGCTGATGCGTGCATGGCCCATTGTTTTTAACTTTATTATTTCCTTCGCTCTCTTCATGGGCATTGACATAGGTTTCCTGGTTGGCCGTATTTCGAAACACGACACTGAAATAGACGAACGCTTGGGTGCGGGGAAGGGAAAGAGGCCGAGGTGTTCGGTCTCGTCGCATCCTGAGCATCGATCTGTTTCCCGTTATCTTAGCTCTGATATCAGCTCTCGTGAGATACGGACGTACCTCGACAGCTGGGACAGCGTGGCCCATTGAGGAAAAACAGGCCAGAATAGATGAGATCTGACGTGACCACGTCAGCAGTTAAAGGGCGTTAACCACCTGCTTCCTCTCGAATGTGACACTCCAGGTGATCCACAGTGTGACAGTGTGTGTGACGACCACTGGGAAACTCCTGTATTACTACTTATTTAATTATTTCTGTGCTCTGCTGATCACTTTGATTACCCCAGTTGTGTTATTTGTCCGTTGTGGGGGATTGTCTGTTTTCGAGGGGTCTGTGGCTTTAGTAATTTGGTACCTCATTTCTGCTGTGATTCCAGGGAGCCAAAGTTGGACAATCCTAGTCTAGGTGAATAGACCTTTTGTTTTAGGTCCTAGGGTTACTGTGCTGGGCAATAGATTAAAGAAAAGAATAAACAATTAAGTGACGCTTCATGTTTAGAAAAAAAAATCACAGAATTAAGTCTACAGTCTCCTTCAATCTTGCCTCGGATCATAGGCATAAGGACATCTGCTGAGCTGAACAATAACGTTAGTAATGTGAGGTCACTGTTAGTGAGGAGCAAATTGCCAAACATGCTACCATAGATGGAAGCAGTTGTGTTTACGTTGCAACAACATGCTGAGATTATTTCTACAGCTTTGGTATACAGGCCCAGAAAAGCCTGGGAGTAAAGTGAATCTTGGCTGCACAAGTGTGAAGTGCTTCCTGGCCTGTAGCCGGTCTGTGGCCCCTGGGGGAAACTGTCTGGTGCCTTGGCTGGAGATCACAGGGGCAGCTCCTCTGTTTGATCTCTTCCTGATATCCAAGGCAGAGGAAAGGGCTCTCTAATAAAGCTCCTTTCATTTCTTTTCTCCCTCCTCCCCTCACACTGTGATTTTCTTTCCTTTCTTTTTCTTTACTGTGTTCCTCCTTCATTCTGGAGCATTTAAAGATGAGTTGGACCGGGACTGACTCTGTAGTCAAGGAAAAGACACGTTAACACCCTTAAAAAAAAAAGGAAAAACATCAGCCAGAGAAAAGGATAACAGAAATGTAATTGACCCTAAATGCTAACTTTCTGTGAGGGTTCTATAAATTTAAGTAATGAGACATTGATGCAAAACTGAAAATTCCCATTTGAAATCAGTCAGCCGTCTTTCAGTTTGGCTTCTGCTGTCAGACCAGCAGATCACAAAATATTTCCGAGTGTAACTCTTTGGGTTGAGGATCATTGGGTCGAGTCTCGCATCATTGGTTCAAGTCCCGGGGCCAGCTGGGTAAGCATATCACCATCAGGCTTTGGGCTCCAGCCCATTCTAGCGTGCAGCTTAACCCTGCCCTCTCAGCCTCTCTGATCACTGTATGTATGTTAAAAAAAAACCCTGCTGTATAAATAAACCCAGGTGACATCATGACACCCTGGAGAGTCCTCCCTTACCTGACTCCTTTCAAGGTATCAGAGTATCAGAGATGTGGCTTTCTGTGGGTGATAGCAGCTCATTCTGTCAAACCAGGGCCTGTATGGCAGGCCTCCTCTCCAAACCCTTTATGCTGGGGTAGCCAGTCTTATCCACAACGGGTTGGTGTGTATGCAGATTTTTGGGATAATATTTAGGTCGGCTGTTCAGACCCAGGACTGTGGACTTTTCAGCCAATCAGTCCTCTAGTTAATAATCTAATTAGGGAGTTGCAGGAAAAACCCGCATCCCAACATCCCTGAATAAGATTGGCCACCCCTGCCCTAATATCATCTGTCTTATTTTCCCCTCAATGGGTGCAAGGGACACCTCAATCTGGTCTCCGGTGATATTCTGCTGGCCGCTAATTACCATGCAAGAGCAGCTAGCTTCTGGCATTCTCCAACCCTACAACCCCAAGCATGTTTCATAGTAACCCAACTATCTGCTCCATTACCACAACTGAGGCCTCTGGGCCAAGTATGGCTGACTGCTCTTGAACTTTGCTCCTTCTACATCAGTTCTTATGACCACAGCAGCCCTCATTCAGATCAAACATGGTTTCCACTTCAGTTACGCAGTCAGTCACAGATGAGTCTGGCTCCCATTTTGAAAGACCTCTGTGTTTTTGTAGCTTTATTGAATGACTTGCCTGTACCGTGTACAGTCCGCATATCCTGCCAACATACAATACCAGTCAAAAATTTGGACACATCTAGCCATGGAAAGGTTTATTTTTACTATTCTCTATATTTTAGAATAAAGACTTGCACTAACTAAAAAAGCATTAAACATAAAAAAAATCTTTATTGGGGGGGAAGGGGGGTGCAGCTCTGTGGGTTGGGACTCAGAAGGTTGCCAGTTCAAATACTTGGCTTGGCAGAGTGATCCCACCATTGCGGCCTTGGGGCCCCTTAACTCCAGTTGCTCCAGAGACTGACTGCCTTTCTCTCCTGCGCCAGGTTCATGAGGAGGCCTCAGGGGTGCTTTTCCAGCTGTACTGCAGGAGGTCCCACATATACTGAGCACTCATTGACTACGTTTCCTTCAAAGATTAGAAATTGTGAACGCGACTGAGTTCCGATTTTGAAGAGAAGAGAAAAACCGCCCAGAGGTCATGACAGAGTTTTCTACATTCCCTTACTTTTAGTAATTTTCGGTACAGGTACTCGGTGATGGCAATTGCCACTGACACCCCAGCGGCCTGCGGTTCACTGCTATAGTGCATGGTTCCCATGATGCACGGCGCCACACCCGATACCACTCACAATTTTGAGAAACCGCAACAAGAAACAGTCATATTGCTGTTGACTCGAATGATTCGCCACGGGGTTTGGGAGGTGCCCGTTACCACATCACCTCACTCAGCCACCACCAGCCTCACCCTGGGCCCCAGTAATGGACCAACCACCCCTGTCTGCTGTCAACTCATCTAAATACAAGCTAGCGTAGTCCCCATTTTGCTTCTTTGTGCGGTTAGCTGACTGAGATGCACAGCGAAACGTCATTTTTATCCCCTTGAGATGCTGGTTACCCTTTGCTCCATCTAGATGCTGCTAATTTATTCATTCGTCAACACTCCTCCTGTCACTGTGATGTCCATCGGCAAATCCTCTCCTAACCCCTCCACATCTATGGAACCTTCTGGAATACTTGCCATCTCTGCACCCCAAAGAAAGTTGGGTTAAGATAGTTGATGGATAGAAGTAAGGTGTAGTAGAAAAACAATTGTGGGTGTACATTAGGTAGGGGTGAGGGTTGCTCCTTCAAATAAAGGAAGTCAACAGAGGCTCATTTTTAACCGATATACCCATAAGCCCCCACTGTCAGTCCTAAATTGATTTTGTGGGTAACTAATGACTATTGAGTGGCCTGTCATAGCTGTATCTCCCTCCTAGCAGATGCAATTCACCCCAACGGCATCATGAACCTGAATGCTCAGCTGGTGACCATGACGGGCCTGTCAAAACCCTCAGGAAATTGCCAGGATCCTTCATATTGGGTTCCATAAGCATGGTCCATCAAGGTACAGTTATAGCCTGATTCATCAAGGACCAGCCATAGCACGGTCCATCAAGGCCCAACCGTACCTTGGCTCCTGAAAACCCAGTCTCAGAATGGCACGCTATGACCTAACTAAAGCATTATCTATCAAGGGCTGCCCATAGCACGGTCCAAGTTCCACTTCTTTTCCACTGCCCAGCTACCTTTTTATGTTCAGCCTTGCAGTACTGCTGCGATATTAAAAGAAAAGCAATGGCAGCACAGAGTTGTCAACTCAATGGCAGCCAAATCCTGACAGAGGGTTATATATCAAGTGTCAGTCATCCAGGCTTAGGGGTTCTAAGCATTTCTCATTTCCCACAAGGCAGCCCAAACACATTTCTCTTGTTCTCCTGGTGTGAACATCTCAGTTGTGTTTTCTACATACTTTGCCATTTTCTGACCACATCACATTAACACGTTCAGGGAATTTACTAGCCCAAAAGTTCAGGAGGTTTGACGTGACATCTTATGATGCCAGAGAATAAGGGGGCTGTAACCCCCATTCAGAGACCCCTGTCAGGTTTTTGACTGATCTAGCATCATATTGCTCAATTAAAGTGCCCTGAACAGTTTCTTTCATCGCCTGCTCAGTGTAACGTGTTTTCCTCAACCAAAAATAAGACTTATAAAGAGTGAATGTGATGAATCACAGCAACCCCTGTGCCTGCCGCTTCTGATTAATTTTTTGCCAACAGTATTCATCTCTCCCTCGGAAAGAAGTTCTACATGTGTGTTATGCTCATATGACTTTTGGGATGAAGCAACGTCTAGCTGTCTACCGCGTGGATCGGGAATTCTCTCTGATCTTGAGCATCTCAGACTCCCTCAGAGGATGAATGCTGGTGTTTGTGCGTTAGCTTGTTTGTGGACTCGTAACATCTCATTTTCTGTTGCCTCCTCTTGTGTATTTCAGTCCTATTTCAGTTTATTCTTGGCCTGCGCCTCTGCGCCAGCCTCTCTGTGTGGATGTTTCTACTCTGTTGCCTCAGTTCAGCCATTCAAAGTGCATTAAGCAAAGCCTGCGGGCTTATTTCAGCTGCCCGTCCCACACGACGCAAGTGAAACTTTTTTTGTGTCAGTGTTTAGGAAAATGGCGGTTCATGTGCCTGATTTCTTTTAATATCACACCAAACACACGGCCATATCGTATGACTTGCTGATGCCATTTTGCCAGCTTTTAGCTTATATTTAGAACACAGATGAATGTGACTGACATAGATTTTATGGAAATGCTAAAAAAGTGTTTCAATTGGGAGTTCCATTAGCTGCTGTCAAAAATGCGGGATTAATTGATCCCTTTTGATTATTGTTCATAGTGACTAGAAAACGCCTCTCTATGCCACTCTTCCCCTCCCTTTTGCCAGCCTTGATGTCTTTATACCTACTGTCAGAAAATCAATCAGGAGTTTCGCAAAAAAATCATCATAATTCCTCCAGTTGCTTTGTCCCTTGAGAGGCCTCTAAATTATTCACTCGCACTGTCCCCTGGATGGGGTCCAGCCAGGGATATTGTCACAAGCCAGGCAATGTAGCAGGTCTGAATAAGCCTGCAATTATTTGATTCATTTATGAAGAATAAAAGACATTACATGTACCTATAAGCAGTCAGTTATGGACATGAGCTCAGCAGATAAAGAGAAAATTACCAGACCATTTATGAAGATATGTTTTCTGGTTGATAGACATCAGCTTCTCATTGAAATACGGGGTGGCATGTGGTTCAGAAGATTATGCATCACTGCCTTTGATGAGAAGGTCAGCAGTTTGAGTCCCATGGTTAAAAGTTCCTTGAGCAAAGTCTGCCACTCCTGGAGCTCTGGATGGATGGCCGACCCTGTGCTCAGGTCCCAACTCCCGGGGCTTCCCTCTCACCTCAAAATATGTGTGTGTCTAAAATTTACAAAATAAAGGAGCACAAGCTGGAATATGTGAAACCTGATACATTCCAATCTACTTGTTCAAATGGCAAATAAAGCTGTTTCATTTTTTCAAAAGCAGGGCTTTGGCTGGTGCCACACAGATGTTACTCTTTAAACTATAAGTTTTTCGCTGACCGGACTGGACAGTCATCGCTGAAAAGGACACGGTTAGCTGACAATGGCCTGGATCCGGGCCAGGAGCTCAGCAGTAGAGCAGAGAGGGCCTGTCACCAGGTGTCCAGTCTGCGTTTCTCACGCCACCAGACAGCCAAAGTGTGTGTAGATAAATAGTTCCGCGAAAATGTTAGTGAGGACCCCTCTGTTACTGGATCCCTAGAGCCATCCACGGAAAAAATGTCAATCTGGAAAAACATGGTTGATTGGCCATGGAAAACACTGTGACCTGATTCAATAGATTAATAATCAAGACAATCTGGAATTGTGGTATATGGAGATTATTTACATAAAAACGTCCATGTTGAGTCAATATGTTGGCATACTTATCCTAAACCACTTCTAAGTAAAACAATAGTTTGCCCCTGCAACTGGGGTGCTAACGATACTTATTAGACAATGTGCCCATATCTTTAAACTTATCCTGGCTGTTACATGATAGATATATGGTTTTGATATTCATTCATGTCATGCTGTAAAAGCAGGGGCGTGGCCACGGGGGCGGTGAGACTGAGAGCTGATTGGTCCCCAGAGTGCACCCTCATCAGTCATTCACTGATTCAAAACATATCATTGGTTGGCCTTTCTTACGCATCCTGCCTTAAAATATCCTAGAATCGTCCCTGTAAAAAGCAAATCTTGTCCTTCCAGGGAGAAAGAAAGTGGCAGGCAGCTGACCAATCAGGAGCTCTGATGCGCAGATTACTGTTCCATAATGGCATTGCAGGTGTCATTATCTGCTAAGAGGCCTGTGCAGCTGTGTCTAAGCTTTCATTGAAGCTTATAATCTTCCTTAATACACGTCACTCAGCACTGTCTGTAAATCCCCCAAAGCGTGTCATACCTGTACCACCTTACCCTCCACTTAATGCCTTGGCCTGCAGATGCCGAGAGTCAGAACTTAAAAGACAAAAGAATTAGAGAGGAGAGTTAATCTCAGGTAGGTGTAAGATGGAATGATCTGGAGCAGCAGTACAGGGTATGGGCCAGTGATGAAAGCTGTCATGATCCTCTACTAATTCATCCTTAACTTTAAGATGTAGAGTCCTGCTGATCTTTTATTGTAGCTTTAAGTTTAGTCTAGGAACAGATTCATCATGGGTGCCATCGAGCGACGGTGGACATCTTCAGTCCCTGAGCTGGGGCTGTCGGGTGGCTTTCTGGGGTAAAGGAGGGCAGAATTGGGGTCTGAAGGTTCCCTGGGAAAAGTGACCTGGGGGACCTTATTGACGTCAGTGTCTCTCGTGCTACCAGAAATGTCAATACAGCTGCATAAAATGAGCCCCCCCCCATCCTCCGGCATAAAGAACAAGCAAGATGACTTCAGACGCAACCTGACGCAATATCTCATGGATACATGAAGACTCCCAAGATCCTCTGCTCTATTATGTCTGGTGTCAGACCACCCTGGAGCTTCTGAAGTCAGGAAGCCATAAATGCTGTATATCTGGAGTTGATGTGTGTGTGTGTATGTGTGTGTGCGTGTGTGTGTGTGTGATTTGAGGGTGTGCATGCGAACACAGGAGAGTGCACGCGTCGCCGTGAAGTGCCTTGCTGTGTCAGATCGTGAAGGCTGCTAACTGATATGTCAGAAAATCAATTAATTACTTTTAAGTAGCAGTTAACGGAATCCACACAATACGGCCTCATGAATTATTGAGGGGGACTTGAGGTTCAAGTCCTCACTTGCCTCTTTTTAACAAACGGCACTGAAGTGTGTAAGGAAAATACCTGGAGATCAGCAGGTCACTTGCAGCCAGGTCAAAAGAGGAGGAAAGATAAATATAAACTAGAAAATATAAACCTGTTACTGTACAGAATATTAGGTCAATTGCTAATGAGGACGATATCAGTATATTAAGTGGAGTGTCGTTGATGTCCTGTGAGCACTGGACATTGTCCAACTATGCATATGAGTGTGTTGTATTAATTCTCTCTCAATCCATTATAATGCCCGTCCAAGCACAGCTGCTCCGCAGGACTTAATAAAGATGTATTGTTATAGGCAGGCATAACAGTGCTTATTCAATATTAAAAGTCAATGTGGGGAAAAGAGCCAGGAGACAATGGATGAAAAACTCCTTCGGTGATAAAGAGAGCATAGCTGTCACATGACCAAAGGAGGGTCTACTGTGAGTGGGACTTGTGATAAAGCTGTGCTAGCGGGACACTTCTGACTTCACCACGGAGGTGGGTGCTGGGGCTGGAGGTAGCCGTTGTCCCAGAGAGAGAGCTTTGGAGGGCAGCATCCTGAAATGACTGAATTGTGGAAAAGTGATCTATATGTCCCCAGGTGATATTATTCTCCTGGGCATTATTGATAATCCTGGGTTCTTAACGTCCAAGAAGAGACGAGAATGCCATCGATCCCGTGTGAGAGGCCTTGCAGGATGGGGCGGCCCCACGAGGCGCCTTGAAAGTAGAGTAGCCTCAGGCGAGGTGGGAGACACCTCCATCCAAGTAACAGAAGAACTGAGTGATTTAGGAGCAACTGCAGGTTGTACCTGAGACGAAATTAAGTTAATAAAGTCAGTTTTCTGAAGTAAACTTTCTAAAGATGCTTGAGGCTTGCAGTTGTGAGGATTCTTGTTTTTCTGATCTCGGGTACCATGAGAGGCCATTTTTTTTCCAGCAGTACAGACCATAATCTAACCACCTTTCAGCTTTGAATGTCTGATGCCACTGTTGTTTCCATTACCGTGGCTGTTAGCGTGGCCTCGCTATCAGAAGACATAAACACTGAGCTAGAGAGGCTGGAATCCCACACAGCATCGGCCTTAATTGTTCCCGCTTAGAGGAACATTTTCATTGTATTAGAGAAATACACAAAAAGCCCTTTGTGTGATAGATTGGCGTCCGCATCCAGAGTGTACTCCAGTGTTAACCCTGGGGTGCCCAAGGTTCCAGGCCCCCTTTGACCTGGACCAGGATAAGAGGTTTGAAGATAGATGGAAGGAAGTACCTGAAACTTGAGTAAAAAAAAAAAATCTCTGTTCTGGTAGTATTTACAATCTCCCCATCCGTCCTAGCCTGTCCTAGGTGGACACCCAGTGGAGTTGACTTGCACTGAGGGACAAAACACTAATGAATCTTATTTTAAACATCACGATCCCTTCCTCACACTCTTTTATTCGCACTATCAAGCTCATTTTAGAAGCAGAAGAAAATCATAAAATCATTTGGGCAGCAAGGCTACAGTTAAGTACCAGGTTCAAACTGCCTTGGGCAAACGAATGTCTCCTGTGGCCACAGTTAGTGTGAGGAACGTATCAGGCATGAGGGGGTCTTTCATTTTTTCAGTTTGTCCCCATTACCTAGTAATGGGAGCTATGGCAGATATAAAAGGAGAGGGTTGCACTGGAGTTCTGTGTCTCCGGGGTGCACCTTTCAGAGGAAGCATAGAAGTGTTCAGCCCCTTGTCCCGGTTCTGAGAGACGCAGGCATGAACACAGGCCACTTTGGGTCCCCGAGGCCCTGGTCCTGGGCCATGTGTCTCATGAGGAACAGCCGCACCAGCTTTGGTAATGTCACATCTCTTCATCCTCGTTTGTATCTTTCCGTAAAGATCTTCCTCTTCATTGTCATGGATATTTATGTTCAATTAATTTTATTTGATTTTTTTTTTACTTAATTATCCTGCCCTGGATTGCTGTAACAGCAGCCTGTAGTTTGGATTTGAATATTTAAAAAACCTTCATAAATCCACGTATGCTAGAAAAGTCTACTGACAACGTACTAAACACAGCTAGAAAGTCCAGATAATATGCCGAATATCGCGGCCACATACGTTTACTGTCAGTTTTAAATTCCAACACAATATGTATGCTTGATATGTGTGTGATATGTGTGAGAGTATATAATTTGTTTAATTCAACGTGAGGTCTGAAATTACGCTTGTTCGAGCGCAGTGAAACCGATGCTGTCAGAATTTTTTAAGTTACACAAACAAAAGTATATATACGTGTATTAGTCAATGACCTCGTGGCGTGTGGATCATTCTTTTTATGTAGATTTTCGTTTTAAAAATGAGTGAAAAAGGCACCGCTACCTTTGCAGACTCCGACGGTCTTCTGATTGTTTTACTATTTTATGTATTGCCTTGAGGTTGACACTTTCAAACCGTCGCGAATACCACAAAAAACTGGTACAAACTACAGACACCACATGATTTGTGTTAAATACGGTGTCTTTGATTACCAGACTACGTTAGAATTTCTCGCTACAATTCGCAGACGCTCATAAGTGTCTGCGTTTTAATCAATGGATATGTAAAACTTATCAGTTTCCCCCTCAGCCGTCATTACGATGGGGATGTTATTAATTACCTGTGTATAAAAACGCGAATGTATACTCTTGGAATTGGTTTAGCAATATAGTATTACATGGCTATTTCCTTCTGGTTTTACATTGCAGATTCGATTAAAGAAATGTTATTCGATTCTTAGACATCTTAAGTTTATTCTTGTGTATCATGTATCACATCCACATGTAAAAATATAAATATCTATCATTCACCTCCCACAACCGGCTATCCAGAGCAAGGACGCCTTATATGATTTATAATAAAGGTGCTTAATTAATGCAGTTATACTTATAAAGGAAGCGATTGAAACTTATATTGGTTAACAGACATTTCAAGGCAATCAAGTTATGTTAATAATAATTATTGTTCGTGTTCTTGTTTAAAATAT
>JAABNX020000001.1:49548313-49566611 GCA_015163995.2 Mormyrus lacerda | reverse complement strand
AACCGTGCCCCGGATTCTGCCCCCATATCCTCGCAATTGCCCCCTCCCCATTACAGGTAGTTATTTCCCGTGTTAATGGGAATACCGCCACTCCCAGTCCCACCACCCCTCACCCCCATTTCCAAATCATAAGGCACTACTACGGTGTTTCAGCCATTCTCAGCCCACGTCGGGGGTGTGGGGAGGACACGGTGCCACCCAAGCAAATGTGGGACGTGTCGGATATCACTCTCCTCGTCAGTGGGGCCTTGTGCATGGGGGGGCGGGCAGGCCGCCAGCAAAATGCTTCCCGTCGGCATGTCCGTTGGAGCGTATGCCAGTTCTGCTGGGGAAGGGGGGCTGGCGGCTGGAGGCACTTAAAGCCCGCACATAACGCTCTTCCGCTCTGAGCCCAACGTCACGCGGACCCTCTGCTCCCAGACTCCAGGCAGATGCAGACCTCACCTTCCTGGTCCTACGAGCAGTCGTACCCGTACCTCAGCCAGATCTCCACAGCCTCCGTCCATCCGGCCACGCCCATTTCGCCGGGTAGGGCAGGTGGCATGTCCGCCCTCACGGACTTCTCCAGCCGGCTCTCAGGTGAATGACGCGCTCGCACAAGCAGGTTTATTCTGTAGATAAGTCATATGGGATATAATTGGGGTGGCATAGACCTGTGAGTAGAAGGTTGCTGGTTCCAATTCCAGGGTTGGCAGGGTGATGTCACCGTTGGGCCCCTGAGTAAGGCCCTTAACCCCCAAATGACCCTGCTTTCTCAGTTACTCAGTACATTGCTTTGGATTAAAGAGTCTGCTAAATAAATAAATGTAATTTTTGTATATTTCGGCTCCCGGCCAGATCCTTAGCCAGACAGCCCCCCTACCTCTGACCTCGCTCCTCCTCCCGGCAGGCCCAGACCTCACTGCGTTCAGCGACCCGCGCATGGCAGGATTGGAGCGGCCCTTCTCCTCGCTGCCCTCGCTCCCGGACGGCCGCTTCTCGGACCCACGCATGCACTATCCGGCCGGAGCCTTCACCTATACAGCCACGCCCGTCACCAGTGCCATCGGCATCGGCATGTCGGCCATGACGGCGCCCTCAGGCCGCTATGCCTACTTGCCCCCACCCTACCCGGGCGGTTCGGCCCAGGGTCAGGGTGGGCCCTTCCAGGCCGGCTCCTCTCCCTACCACCTGTACTACAGCACCTCCACAGGCTCATACCAGTTCTCCATGATGTCAGGGGGGGAGCGGTCGCCGCCCCGCATCCTGCCACCCTGCACCAACGCCTCCACCGGCTCCGCCCTCCTCAACCCCTCCCTGCCCAATCAGAGTGAAGTGGCGGTGGAGGCCGAGGGCAGCCACAGCAGCTCCCCCACCAACATGGCCACCGGGGGAGGCCGCCTGGAGGAGTCTGTGTGGAGGCCTTACTAAGCAGGGCTGAAGGGGTTGGGCGGGTGAGGCGGACACTGAACTGGGCAACGACACCACAGCATGGGCTCATTGTGATATTGCTCATTTATATATAAAAAAAAAAAAACTAAAACAAAAAAAAACTACTGACATTTTGTCAGTGTTAATAATTATCGTCAGCGTTGCTATAATTATTGTTTCTATGACGGATAGTTAAAAAAAAGGTAAACCATACTAGGGGTAAGACGACATTAACTGTGAATGAGTTGTCTGTGGGGACGTGACAGCATGGACGCATGGGTCTGTTCTGTGTGTCACGTCAACAGGCTGCTGTTCTGGGTTTTTTTACAAATAGATTTTACTGGAGGAGGAGAAGGTGGAGTTTCCCTTTAGTGCCAAGAATGAAAAGCGCTGACTGCAGCCCCCCCACGGCCCAGACACACAGAGAGGGTGTGGCTACACAAGACTTCACAGAACCTTCCCTAGTGGCTCCCTGCTCCAATGTCCTTCGGGGGCCAGATTTTAATTCCAGAACATTCCCTGGAGGATTACACATTGGGCTTTATGCAGATAGGGCAGGGGCCAGGCAGTTAGTCATTTGAGCATCGGTGCGGTATAGGCTCCAAGCTCGGTCTCCAGTGACCCTAGGACAACCTGGAAACCGGAGAGGCGTGGCCTGTTCTTAGAGGATCGAGAAGGGAGCAGAGAAACTGCTGAAGAGACACCTGAGAGCGCGAGTGGCCTTACTGTCACGTAAAAGAGGAGGAAACTACAGCCAGCCTGCAGGACGCTCCGACTCTTCCATGTGACTCCCCTTCATCTCTCCCGTCGTTGTGGTTTAATTATTTATCACTTTATTTATCTTTTTTAATTTATTTAAACATCAAGCTGGCTGAACGCTGAGGGACAATTGATGGATTTAAAAACAGCTGAAGACATTTAAGAGTCCCTTCCCTTTTCAGTAGTTTCACCAAACGCACCAATCCGGTAGAAGTTGGAAATAGTGAGTTTCCGGAAAGTCCCACGTATACAAGTCACTGAACCGACCACAGGGAAACAGCAAAGGATTGTGGGATAAACTAAACTCAACCTATTCTGACAAATAAGCGATGGGTTTGTATGCAGCCGAAGCCACAGGGTCTAAAATGATTTACAACGAGAAACGATGGAGGGACAGAAAGAGACAATCATGTCCCGCTTCATCATCTCCAAGTAGCCCAACAGTTGAGGTGCCTGCAGGCATTTCCAGGCACGGTGGGATTATCTTCTCCCTGTTCCACCAGACACCTCCCTTCTTCCCTCTCATGGGGAGTAGAGAGGTACTTTCTTATGCAGCCACCCTCCCATGGTGTAAATAGCCTCCACTGTAAATGACTGCTTGTTGATATCAGCCATTCCCTCATCCACACATCAGACTGCATCCTCTGCTTTTGAAATGAGCTAAGTGAAAAAAAAAAGTTGATAATGATCTTTTTCCAAGTTTTGTTTTATTTTATGAATATAAACTGTTGTGTTGAAGCACCTTTGATCTTTGTGGTTTGTTTCCTCACTTGCACTTCATTTGACTTTCAGGAAGAATTGCGTCAAAACAAACGCGTTGATGTGGGACATCACAGCATGTTATGCTAATGCTAATTTAACACAGTGGTACACCTAATCCACATGATTAATCATTTATATTCATTGGAACAGCACAGTGCGCCAGTTGAAATCGAGTAGTTCATGCAGTCGACTGCAAATACTGCTTATAAACCAAGAATCCTGCGGAAACATTTCAAGTTTTTCTTTTTCAATTCACTTCCTGGTTTAAACATGGCAGACTGACTGTCAGTAATGACCCCCTGCCATTGCTGGCGGCACTGGAACATATTGGTTTGGGAGTGTTAGCCTCCACCTGCTATTCTTGACCCATGAGGAATTTACACAGCCTGGCAGACGTGCCCCATCCTGCCACCGCCAAGCCAGCCAACAGAGAGAGGCGCACACACACAGGGCCCGCATGGAGATGCGTCTGTGCTGGTCCCCAGCACAAAAAAACACATGCAGTTACAGCCAGAAAACACATGGGGAGCCACTGTGTTACAATGGGAATTATCCATTGCCTTGAGGACACTGCGTTACACCGGCCCTTCCAGGCCACGTAGGGCCTCACCTGTCTCAAAACACTTGGGTTGCCCTGTCACACAGGCCTTGCCTGTCCTGAAACACTTGGTCGCTGCCTTACACAAGCACAAACCCACACACATCTTGCACCAATAACAACTGCATTCATTAAGAGACTTGCATGTATTAGGAAATCACCCAAATGCCTGAATGAATCTGGTAATACTGCAGCCAGACATGAGAACAGGCATGGTCAGGTTAGATCTCCGCATGCTCACTGCAATATAAACGCGGCAATGGGAATGCATGCGTGGGTGTGTGTGTGTGTGTGCCAGCTCCAGCCTCTCCGCTCACACACTCCTGCTCAGTTTACACACGGCTGCCCTGGGCCAGCCGCAGAGCTGGACTCCATTCCACCCGAAAACCGCAAAGCACATGGGAACCCCTCCCCTCCATTACTCACTACTTTGCTGAGTCCCAGAGAAGCGGCCCAGGGAGCAGGGCAGAGACAGAACAAAACCCCCACAAGGACACAAGGATCTCTACCATAATCAGAATTTTTAATGACCACATGACCGAGGTTAGAAGAATTTGCTTTCGGTACAACATCGTAGGTAAGCTCAAATCAAGTGTCCATAACATTGGCCAGAACTGCCCTGGGCGATTCTGACCCACCCTAATTACAAGGCCCACCAGCCGGAAAATGTACACAGACACTAAACATTCAATCACTCTTTTCAACAGTTCATATTTTATGGATTTTGTTGAGAAGTCATGTAACAGGTATCAATCTTATGCAATGACAGCTGCCCGCATAGGTTATAAAAAAAGACACCAGCGTTACTTCCCCTTTTAACATGCCGTTAGGAACATCTCATGAAAACATGAGGATGGCACTGGTGAGGAAATGCCTCCATCTAGTGGACATTTTTAGAACTGTCAAGAGCAGATTAAATTCAGCCCGGTGGTGTATGACGTGAAATCACAAACCTGCAATATTGTTTAACAGATTAACCACTTTAAAGGTGATCACGTTACTTAAGACAAACAGCAGAGCCAGAAACGTTGCCCAGAACTCTCACACACCAGTATCAAAGGCCCACAGCAAACCACAAAAAAAATAGTTTTCAGGGCTTCCTTTAATAATCCACATAGCATTATGTACAAAGCAAACCAACTAACAGCTTTAAAAAATACTAAAATGACATTTTACAGAATATAAAAAGACAGAGCCAGATGTTTTATTTAGAAGGTCTGGTTCAACAGTAGGATGGAGTACTAACATCATACAGAATTACTAGACTGGACATCACAATGGACACGTGTGGCGAACCTTAAATCAAGACCCTTAATCAAATCTGCCTTTTAAACAGAGGTTCAGATAGCAAAACAACCCAGTGTGGAAACCTTACTCTCGCACACTCGAAGACCCAAACAGGAACGATGTGGTTCTGCGCTTGCAGATATCCAGCTGAGCCGAGCAAAAATGCTCACCGGGAACATCCAGGCTGCAAGGCGATACCTGTCCACATTAGAGTCCAGAAGGACTGCCTTCAGGCTTCACAGGCAACCCCCCCCCCGACACCTGTCCACATGGTCACCTCATCCCTTTGCCAGCGCAAGCTTAGTAATTTTGGTCGAGTGATAGCTACAGCACAACCCGGCCGTAGGAAATACAGTAAAGCACATGCCACCTGAGCTATATGCAAGGATGCGTGTTGTACATGTGATTATGCGCGTGCATGAACAAGCAACAAGGGAGTGATGCGGTTACGACGGGCGACGTTCCCAAGGCCCATATTTCAACTGAACTTCAGCGCAGAAGCATTTGCGATGATTAGGAAGCAAAACATTTGTGTGTATGTACGCATGTGTGTATGTGTATTATATACCCCAAAGTCACTAGGCAACTCTATGCTCTCGGAGGTATGATCCCTGGGGCCATCAAAGCCACTCAGGGGGTCTTTAACCGAATTCTGACAGACATCACTTTGTCCAACCAATGAATGAGCATCCAAGAAGGGAAAAATAAAATTAAGCAATGTGTTAATGCATGTAAAGATGCACAAAATACACAAAAAAATAACACACAAATCACACAGGAAAGGTGTCAAAAGCATCAGACCACAAAGAGTTTATCAAAGAAAAAGGTTTGTATGCCGTTTCAGTATGTTTTTTTTTAATAAGTGAATTTGAACTAAGAAGCTGACGACTGGTTCTTAATTACACTCTACAGAACTGGCCCTGATACAGAAAGGTGCTTCAGGGCAATTATCTAGTTAAGCATTATTTGCGTTGATTTCTGGACAAGTGTCAAAACTTCGGAAGCTTTGAAACATTTAAATTTGCCAAAGAAATATTTAATTGGACACTGTCTACTCCTTTAGTTATTATTCGTTATATTTCCAAAAACACGTGGAATCCCAGAAAGGCCTAAGGGTGTACTAATACTGAATTTGCACCAAGACAGTAAGTCATTCAGCTGCCCCGCCAGCAGCCAAAGGGTTTAAAAATGACTTAAAAGCAAAATAAAAGCAGAAATTCAAGTACGGCAAATCACAAGGTATCTTAGTAAATATGCTGACCAATTTGGTATCAATTTGGGCAAGCAGTCTGTCCTTAGTCTCCAATTACCCCAGTGAGGTGTTGTGTTTGAGAACGAGGGTGTGCTGTTTTTCCTCCCCTGAACCCAGGTGGGCAGAAGAGAAACCTGGGAACGCACGTTTTTTGGGGGGACTAGTTTCATGAAAGTTGCCGAACCCCTTGTTCACACCTTAGAGCCACAGTCGCTCTCGGCATCCGTCAGGAGATCCGACGGAAAAAGGTGCTTCCAACCTGGAAGGTGCAGGGGCAAAGACAGTTGGTGCTCTAACACTTGCACTGCAGTCATCTTGGTTGGTGCATCTTCTCTGTGCTGCATGGTTTGCCTCCATTGTCCCAGACACGCAGACTCCCTCCCTCCTTGTTCTGATCCAATGACCCTAATGACACCATGACGCAAGGCAAGGAGGCCTCTAAATGCTGCTCCTTGTAATATGTTGCAGATGCAATCGGGTACAGACATCACAGAAGGGTGGGGAGAGAGGGGAGCGGGTAGGACTTACTGGAACAAGAAGAAGAAAAGTGTTTAGCTGAATGAAAACCAAACTTTCTCAGTTTAAAAAAAAAAAACTACTGTAAGAATTAACCATGTAGTAGAATAAGAATCAGATTTCAAGGCAACCAAACCACCCCCTTAACCAAAGAAAGATTAAAGAACAGTAAAGCTGCATGCTAAGTTCTGTGAGAAGGGTGGTCTTACATCCTCGTCATCAGAAACGTGGGGCTGAGCAATGGCCATTTCCTCCTTGCTCTCTGCAATTTGCTTGCACTTCTGCAAGAGAACACAGACATAGCATTGCAGGTTCCATTAGTTACACTCTCGTTAACAATGACTAGCAAAGCTTCCGCTAGGCAAAGGCAAGAAACAGGTCTTGCCATTTCTAAAAACAATACTTGTATAATCCTACAGAAGAGAGCATTAACCTCTGTGAGCTCCTTGATGCTGATGCTGTTAGCTGTCTGGGTCACCTTCCTCTTTGCCTCCTCAATGTTAGCGGTGTTGGGCACGGGCACAGGCGGGGGCTTGTTTGTTATAGTTGGCAGAGCGGGCATGTTTGCCAGGGCGCCCATGTTGGTCAAAGCGGCTGTCATGGTGGCGGCCGTCATGGTGGCCATGGCCGCATTCATGCTGATGTTGGGCATGCCCATAGGCAGATTCATGGGAAGGTTCATAGGCAGAGGCAAGGGCAAATTCAGGGGTGAGGGAGCAGGGGTTGGCAGAGGCAACTGCAGGATAGCCTTGGGTCTCAGGCTCTCTGGGATAGGCATCCCTGCCTTGGCACACATGGCAGCTGCATTCGCCTTGGCAATCTCCAGCAACTGGTCCTTGTCTGCAAGAGACAGGGCTGGACATTAGTTTTTCACAAAAAAAAAAAAACTGAATCAACACTTAAACCTCAATATCAAACTCGACCACTATTCAGATGAAATTAATATTACTGGAAAAAAATATCTTTATGACAAACAATGTGGTCTTACCAAGCTCTGTGAGCCGTGGTGGGGTTTTGCTGGAACTGCGCCGAGAACGGGAGGCGGACCTCTTCTTGCGAAGGATGAGAATGGGGGAGTGACTTGGCTCACGCTTCCAACGATCTCGACGATCAAAAGAACGACTGCGGAAACTTCTTCTCCGTCTAGACAGTGATCGTGACCTCCTCGACCTTGAACGCCGAGTCCTGGTTGCAGACCGGGACCTTGTCCGTCTCTTCCTAGCAGGGGAGCGGGTTTTTGAACGTTTTGATTTTTCAGCAGATTTGGATTTCCTCCGTCGAGTGGCAGATCGAGATTTTGAGCGCTTTGTTCTCCGAGGCGAACGAGACTTTGAACGGTTCTTTCTCACAGGAGATCTGGTTTTTGAACGCCTCCTTTTTGTAGACCGAGACCTTGAACCCTTCGCTCTCACTGTAGATTTCGATCTAGATTTTCTCCTCCTAGTTGATCTGGATCTTGACCGCCGCCTCCTTGTGGGAGATCGAGATTTAGACTTCCTTTTCCTACTGTGTGAAGGAGATCTGGATTTCCTCTTCCGCACCGGAGACCTGGATTTTGACTTCTTCCTTCGAGTATTAGAAAGCTTTCTAACAGAAGATGAGCTGGATCTTGAATGCTTGCGACGAGTGGGAGAACGTGACTTTGTTTTCTTTCTTCTCGAGGAAGATCTAGACTTTGAGAGTGTCTTTCTGGAGGGGGATTTCGAGGACCGCCGTTTAGATGGTTTTTCCTTTGGACCTTCAGATGGAGATTTGATTTCAGATGGCTTCTCTTCACTTGCACGTTCAGCTGACTGTGATCTTGAACGATCCAGCTGAATTTTAATTTCTGGTATGCACTCTGTTGGGGTCCCTGGTGCAGAACTTCTGTGGTCATCGTAAGCTTCTGCGTCAATTGCAGATTTCTCAATTTCAGCAGCCAAAGAATCTGGCTCTTCAGCCAAAGAGCTGTCTGGTAACTCAGGCATTGGTTCTGATGGATTGTCAGAATGTGGCGAGACAGACCCCGATCTACTGGTAATGGGCTGATTTCCATCCTCAAAAGCACATGGCCTCTCAGAGGTGTGGAAATTTTTTTCAGAAGCTGGTGACTCAATTTCAGTGTGCAGAGGCTTAAGATCAGATAAACCCTGCTCATTTGACGTGGTCTCAGGGGGTATACACTTTTCAGTGAGACCCACTGGTAAACATTCATGTGGTTGCATTTCAATTGCAGTTCTAACCTCTGAAGAAGGGCTGAAAACAGATTCTGTGGAAACAGGTGGTTCCTTGCAGATACTCAAGAAAGGTACTGGCTTCCAGAAGCCCGCAGTCACAACATTTGCCTCTGTATCAACACTACTTGCCACAGACACATTAGAGGGCTTTTCCTCAGATACAGAAAAGGTCGAGGCAATTTCCTCTTCCACAAGCTGTTTCACTGTACTCACAGTTGCAGAAATTATTTCTGTGAAAAGGCTTGGTTCCTCATTACTGACAGGAACATCATCTTCCACCTGAATTTCCTGTGTTGGGGGATCAACATTTTCTAGGGTTGGAGATGTTGCTTTAGGGTCTTGCGGTTCCTCAGCTGAAGAATGACTGGCTTCATATGACTGCTGTTCCCTGGAAACAGATCCAGATTCCGATTTGGGTTTACTGGGAGAAGCAGATTTTGAGTGTTTACTTCTCTCAGGTGATTTAGATGGTTTTCGGTCACCTTTGGGAGATTTAGATTTTGACCGATGGCGTCTGCCTGGAGATTTTGACCTGGAACGTCTATTGCGCTGAACCGATCTTGATTTCGACCGGTTTCTTCTCAGAGATCGTGATTTTGACCTTCTCTTCCTCGATCGAGACCTAGACCGCCTAGATCTCCGTGGTGACCGAGTTTTAGATCGTCGTCTTCTCAGGGATCTTGATCGGTTCCGCCTTAAAGATCTTGACCTTGATCGCCTGTATCTTCTTAGGAGAGACCTTGATCTTGATCGCCTGAGGATAACAATGGACCTGGAGCGAGTCCTTCTAGCCCGCCTATAGGACCTAGACAGTGACCTTTTGGAACGGGACACAGATCTCCTGTAATGGGACCGAGACCGGGACCTTGAACGTCTGCCCCTCCTTGCAGAGCGTGACCTTCGACGAGAACGGGACCTCTTAGATCTGGATCGCGACTGTCTGTACTTAAAACGAGATCGTGACCGAGACCTACGCACCCGCACAACCGAACGAGATCGGGTATGTTTGCGTCGTGGGGACCTTGACTTTGACCGCCTACGTGTGCGGGAGCCAGATCTTTGAATCCTCTTGGGAGAGTAGGACCTAGATTTGCGCCTTGACCTCTGGATGGATCGTGATCTAGATTTACGTCTCTTTGAATGAGACCTGGAGCGCCTCCGAGGACTGTTCCTCCTTCGTGAGGTAGATCTAGTCCTTCTTCTGGATGATGAACGATCTTTTCGGGCACTGGGTTTACCAGAGGCTCGTTTTGGGCTGCGAGACCGGCTAAGACTTTTTTTGGATAGGGTTTTTTGTGATGTTTCTTTTTTTGCCTTTGAGGCTGATCTTGACCTCGACCTAGAGCTGCTTCCCTGTCTTTTTTCATGCTTGTCACCTGGTTCTGCACCTTTGTCCTTTGAGATAGATTCTCCTTTAACAGGCTCTTCATCTTGTGTACCCTGAAGTTTAGGAATTATATCAGGCAAATCCTGAGCTTTGCAAAAACTTACTTGATCCCCAGTATTCCCCAAACTGACAACATTCTCTGCAGCCTCCAAGGAAGAATCTTCAACTGGCATTTTATAAGTCTCTGTTTTTGGGGTACCCCCCTTGGTTTTAACACTCTCAGGCTCAAAACTAGTGCTTCCATTATCTTCACCAAAAGACAGCTGAGAAGCCCTCTCTTGAGGCTTGTCTGAGCAGGGAATCCCTAATATATTCCCCACATCACTGTCCAAGAATTGGGAAGACTCCATCACCCCATGTACTTCCAAGGATTTATCAGAAAGCATCATGGGTATCTCTTTGACTTCCGAGCCACCCATGGCTGTCATGGATTCATGCTTCTCCTCAGACTTCTCTAAGGCTCTCATTGGAGATGCTCTCACTTCTGGCTTGTCCAGCATTCTCACTGTAGAGTCCTTCACTTCAGGCTTGCTGACTAAGGCTTTCTTGGGAGACTCAACCTTGCCCAAGTATTTCAAAGGATGGGGATGCTCCTCACGTTCCTTAATGTCCAAGGGTACTGCAGATGGTAAGGAAGGCCTGGACTCTACTTCAGAGTCAGACCCAGAAACAGAAGTGCTCTCTGATCTTGAATGGGAAGGAGACTTTTTCTCTCCTTTTCTCTTCTTCTTCTTCTTCTTCTTAGAATGCTTTTGCTTTTTAGTTTTGCCATCCTCTTTTTCCACATGTAGATCTAATAATAGCAATGAAATATTTTAAATTGCACAAAATTTTCAAAATCATGATTTACACTATGCAAGTTACCTTTCTCACCTCACAGAACCTTGTGAGACACACTGACAGTCCATCTATCAAGACCACAAGCTTAAAAGACTGATATTTTTACATATTTGGAAAACACACTACATTAGATGCTCACCCCCATGAAACTGGCAATGAACATACCAAAGTAGCTGCAATACATTCACTGCTACATTCCTTAGAACAAAATGCTGGTTACCTGTGATCAGTACTCCAGCTGAACCTTGAACATCATTACGACAAAATCTGCTTCCATCCTCTTCAATAAGGGAATGGTTCTTCAAACTTGTCGAAAACAAATAGAATAGAATAAATAGAACAAATAGAATAGAGATAGGTAATCTTAATTCATTCAAATAAATTGTCATTATTAGTTAATCAAAATACGTAACAAGTGTATTTGAGAGGCAAAATGGTACTTTTGCAGCTAAAACCTTTTTCGCATTGCAGTTCTTGTACTTGAGAAAGTCAGCCCCCTTTTAACAGTTGTGGAATAATTCATGTATTCATGTTTTGAATATTGAAATATCTCCATACACTTAAGACCGGCGATAATCCATGCTTGCTAACCTTCGCACCAAAACTGAAGTTTAAGGAAACTTACCTCGCCTGATGTGCCTCTCGATCAGAGTCAGCCCCTGATTCAGAGCTGCTCTCTTTCCCTTCCTTGCGTTTCTTCTTTTTCTTTTTGTGCCTTTTATGCTTCTTGCTTTTCTTACGGGACGTCTCGCTACCCTCCTTTATCGGAATCATTTCCGCTGGGTTCGCTGAGCCTCCCTCTTCTGGACAAGACATCACACCATTTGTTCTGCCCTTCCCCTCAAGTAGTAGATATTATTCATTGATAGTGCATACATTTAGCAAAGCAGACTATAAGAGATACACAGGAAGGCGCAAACACTGAGGCATTCACATTTTAAGACATAAGAACTCAATAGAAAAATCTCCCTAATGTTTTGTCAACAAAACATTTCTCCAAGTAGTCAGTAGCAAACTATCAAATATCAACCACCAAATTTTCCCAGTACAGGAGGTTAATTAAATGATAAAATACGATATATAGCAGGAGCAAAATTCCAGTCGCTACCACAACCAGATCACTATAGAAGGCCACAAACCTGGATATGCTTTTCCAGCAGATTCCATTGTCACAGCAGTGTGGTGGTGCATCGGTGCCTCCCCCTGGCTGTCCATGGTAACAGCAGCTTCTTTCACGGGCCCTAAGTTTTCCAAAGAGCGAGATACTCCGCCGTTTTGGTGTCTGTCACTCATCACTCTGCAAGAAAGCTAAGCAGTTAACTTACAGACAATTACCAAGCAGCACCAATAATACCACATCAAGGCTAAGATCATCAGTCACGTGGTACCAGCAACTGTCCAGAGACAACAGCAAATAATGCACACTGCTTTACTTGCTAAGAGAACACGTTTATGACAATTATTGAAGATATTTTCATTCGTGATCTGCTGGGAAAGATCATAACATCAATTCTTAAGTCTAAAACCATATAAGGAAGCGGATGAAAATAATACAAGATGTAGTGTATTCATAATAACCCCCGTCCCCTAGTCACCAGATGTGAAACCCACAGACCACACTATCTGATAAGTCAGTTTCTGACACCAAACAAACCAGAAGAATTCTTTGCAGAACATTAACGCTGAACTTCCATTATCGAGCCTGTACACAACAGCGTATGGGCCCCGTTAGTGTTTATCACTAAAAGACCAAGGGTATCTGAGGGCTGTTACAAAATAACAGTATTACACGATTTAATTTACAGCAGTAACCAGAGCGGCGCTTTAGGAAGAGATTAACTTTTCCTAACCAACACGTGGATACTGAACTGATATGCAGAACATCACACAACGGATATAAAATGCGAGAAATGCGTCCATATTGCATCACACATTAAACTAATCACACTCATTAAACTGCATAATTGTCCGCTTTACCACAAATGTTAATAGGCAAACGCAATCCTTACAAAAACGACACTAAGCAACATCAACTACCTAAATAAACCCAGAACCATTTATAACACCAGTCTGTGATTTAATGCTTGTAACACATCCCCACCGACTGCTAACTTATACCCGTCTATTAAACAAGAATAATCAAGCACAGATATAGTCAACCCGCGTTCAAAGAATTTAAATGGACCGAAAACACAGCTACCGACGGCGGCCTACTCAACACCCCTTACCCCCTACACTGAATCGGCCGGCCGGCCTCCGCCAGCTACTCAGACGCCATAGTGAGGAAGGATCGGCGTTAAACGATGACACCATTAACCCAGCGCATGTGAGAGCTGATAAATAGCTCATACAGGCGTAACCTTAACAGTGTGGCCCGGAGAAGGACAGAGGAGACACAGGCGCTCGACTTTGACCCCCCATCCCGCCACCCAGCGACCATTTCGGCGAAGCGGGAAAACCCGCCTCCCCCCGCCGTGTGGCTACACTACGGCGGGCCGCACTGCCATCCATTTTACACAGCCTATCGTCCGAAGGAGGCCCAAAAACGCCGCTAAGTAAATCAAATGCCGATAAACTTCACTTAAAAACACTGCAACTCGGGAGAATCAATCTGTAACACAGGCCTTAACCGCGCGCTGCGCCGAAAATGACGCTTTAACGTGCACGCGCCGCGTAACCGCGACACCCACGTTAGCGGCCTCGGCTAAACACTCCAGATGGCGGCCGATTGTAAGCGCCGCATGCTACCGACGTGGGCTAAACGAAAGCGGCAGGGACTCCCTTATTCTCACCAGCTAAAAAAAAATAACCCAGCGATGAGTTAACCATGCTCACGCCGCAAAAGAACTAATGGCCAGCTAGCTAACATTTGCTAAAACTAAGAGTATTTTATCCGAACGCACGCAGCCGTGGCAAATACTGGGTAAAGCGGAAAATTATCAGAAGCGGAGTTCCTTACCTAGTTAAAGCCATTTGGAGCGACTTCGGTGCGAGTGCTCATCTATAACTAGCTGCCCCGGTTGACCCATTTAGTTCACCGACGCTGGGAAATAACATACAAAGAGGCTGCTAACTGCGACGCGGCGTACAAACACAAAAGGCACGCCGTCCATCCGTCACGACGGCCCAGGCCCGCGTTCATCGTCCCAGCCGTCACTCGTCGCCCGCGCGGTCCCGCCGCGCACCTTACAAGAACTACCCCGAACCCATATTTACCCAGTGCGCTGACCTTCGCCTTCGGACTCCTTCGTTGCATTCATCGCGAACTCCCGAATAAGCCGTTCGCTGCCGGTCGCCATGACACTGACTATCAGCCGGGTCCTCCGCTCTCCCAGGATGCAATGCGCCGCCGTCCGCCCCACCCGCTAGGCCACCATCTGACGCTAGAGGGCACTCGTCTGGAGTCGCCCGATTCTAACGGGATAGCTGTCCAAAATGGCGGCTGACTTTTCTAGCAGCTGTAATAAATGGCTGTGTGTTTTACTACATTCTGCGTTCCTGTGTAGTGCAGGTCTTACCATAGAAACGACGATTGTTCGTTATTTTAGGCTATTTATTTTGGGGGAGTGAAAATACTTCTAATTCAAAAGCGTTTAGTCGTACTGCTGCTTAACGCCGATACACTGGGCAGCAGGGGACGCCCACTGCCCGTATAAGGGCAGGCCACGGACATAAATTATTGCATCCATCAACGATAACGCTGGCAATGTGATTTTTATTCTGTTCCATCCATCGATCTCTGATATAATTTATTTATAATTATTATAAATAAAAGGGGGTAAAATATTATATGAGTACTGGGTTGTGTTTTAGTTGGAAAAAAAGGTTATTTCACTTCTCTCATATTTACTGTCGACCCTATTCATTCTGCGCCAGCTAACATAAAGTTATTATTAACGTTGTACACGCACTGTTTGGCTAACATTGGTTAAACTTATTGCTAGCCATGGCAAACTTAATCTTAATGAACAATTAATAAAACGAAGCAAGCATAATTAACAGATGCCTGCACTGAGACTAAACAAATATTGGTTCAAGTCATATAACAAACATTGTGTTTGTTTTGGGTTTGGATTCAGGGAAGTAAAACAAGAATACAATTTGTCTATGTTTTTTCCAGCACTTACTAGGTTTTTCAGTATGCTTTGTGCAAACATGAATTAGGCTGGTGCTTTTGATATCCATCATTTAAGACTGTTTGTGGCTTGTTGCTGTCTGTTATGTTGTGGAAAACACTTAACATAAATGCATTTGTGATCACAGAAGTACTTTAATTGGCATATAACGTGATTTAACGTTTTATGAAGAGGTGCTGAGGGAGAGGCTCTCCGTCACTCATGCTGCAGCAGGATAGGAGCAGATGAAGGCTCTTTTGGATCTACAGTTCTCCGTGCTCCACCATCTCTCACCTGTCCAAAAGGAAACATAAGCTGAACTTCAATGTACACACAAATATAGCCATACTCACCCCTTCGCAGTCACATATGGAAAAATTCAAAGAAGCCTCTCGTATGTCCTCCACAACTTTCAGTTTTACTTCTCAAGGCTAAAATCCTTTACTGTAAATGAACACACATTTCTGACAATTTGTATGTGCAGTGTGTATACTGAGGAATTAGCTTCCCATTGCCAAATAAGAGCAGCGTCTTTCCAGGTTTTCCTATTCACATGCTGTCCCACTCAGAAGCACGTAATGTTCCAGCCCTTCAGAAAATCTCACCTTCCAGGCCCTTTCAGATGTTCTCACCTACCTAGCGATGGAGAAGCTATTTTATGTGTACGTGTGTTTATGTGCTCTTAGGTCAGCAGCCGCTCAATCAAACTGCTGAAATTATCTGATCGCTCTCCTAGTCTTTAAAGCAATTACAAATCTTCAAAGCTTACAAAGCTGAACTCTGGCCGATGATAACCAGCAACTTGACAGTGTATTGTACCAAATTATTTATTTTATGGCACTGATTCAACGTCTATATTTTATTTACCACAGCTGTAAAGTTCTTGATACAGCTTAACTGTTCAAAGCAGGACACTTTACTGGGTCACTTAATAGTTATGACGTGTTTTATTTATGTAATCTGATATTCCCCCATCGGTACCGGGTGGGTATAAAACTGATAGAAATCTCACCGATCTTGAACATCTCTAGGCACTGCTTCTGGTCCTTCTCTGTTTTGGGCTGACCTGGCATCCAGTCACTGTATGTCCAGGAAGAGCCGTCTGTCCATTGTTGAGAATCAGCCTGAAGTAAACACATACACACAAACTCTCCATTATAACTGGTAATGCAATTGTTTCTGACATTATTTTGTTATTCAGATGATTAATGCCATTATGAAATGAAGGATTATATTTTTCAGTATGACTAAAGACTGGATGTTGATGATAATCCTAACAGCAAAGTTGATATTTCTCAGTCATAAATGTACAAGTAACCTTAAATGAAAAGCTAGCTATTAAATAAATGCAGTGAGCTATTTAATAGATTGTACCAGAGATTCTTGCTTTTGAATTTAGTTTTTGTTTTTTCTTTTTTACCAATGTGGTATTGTGCAGCCACTAGATGGACGTTCATGTTTAAGTGGTCGTGTGATTTTTGTTAGCATGTATTGTAGCAGTGTTAGCGATAATGCAGAAGAGGGGTTTGTTCTAGGGCGGGCGTGCACCTGAACAACTCCTCCCAGCCAGGTGAGAGTGGGACCCTTGTTGACCTCTGTCACCATGGAAGCGAGCCGGGAATGCAGCTGGTGGCTCGTCACAGAGGCCAGGTGGCCAGTCGGGGATACGGAACGGCATGTGGCCTGGGAGTATGAACATTCAGCCATCAAACGTCATTATGAACCAGTTTAATTCTTTATTATATTCATATTACCGGGACTCAGCAGTGGTTACTGTAATTATGGAAACGCAAGCAGTAGAATTGAGTGCTTCTGCTGTGGTCAGTCTGCTTCTGTCACACGATCTGTGGCACGCAGTGGAAATGGAAATCTGATTTTTTTGGTTTGGATTGATCTTTCTTCAGCCTGACCACGTGCATGATGGTACATAAACCGTTCTTAGATATATATGACCACAGGATGCCATGAGACACTATTGCCATGGATACAGAGTAATGTTCAGGGCGAATGCTTCACCTCCGCCTCGCTGAATGTCTGGGGACTGGAGAAGAAGAGGTAACACTTGCCGCTGATGACCTCACCACTGCAGGCGGGTTCTGACGCTGCAGCCTGTGGTTGCTGTCTAGACTTGTCTGGTGAATACAGAGTCCATATTGGGGCTCAGATTAAATATGGTTCCATGTATGTATTTCAGTATGTGCCACATAGACCATGCATGCTTGACTCCCTCTAGTGGCAGTTGTGCACACTTGCACATACAGTGCTGTCATTAGTCGGTCACTTGTGCCTGATCACGCATGTTCACACATGTTTCTGATTTAAGATCTCTCACCATTTAGCCAGTAGCTTCTCTGCATCTCCCCAGCCACATGTAGTGTTTCACCAGTCATTGGGTGCACCAAGATGGCCTGCGAGTTCTGGGTGCCTTGCTTGAACTTGTCCAACGAGGGAGGAACATACACTGGAAAAGTCAGAGTACCCACCATTTAATGTGGGCAGCCAGTGAACTTGGGAGGGGACAGTCGGCACTGCAGTGCTGAATGTTGAGAAGAGAAATCATGTCCATGATCAGCCACTTAACACCCTACAGCAGTGTTTCCCAACCCAGTCCTTAGGAAACCCCAGACAGTCCACGTTTTTGCTTCCTCTCAGCTACCAGTGCACCTGTATCAGGTATTTGGTGTCTCTGATTGGCTGGGAGCTGGGAGGGAGCAAAAAGGTTGACTGTCCGGGGTTCCCCGAGAACTGGGTTGGGAAACACTGCCCTACAGAGACAGGAAGTCTTGGGGCACTTGCTTACTTCTGGAAAAATGTTGCATAACAAAACTCAATTGGCAAGCAATGTTTGACATATCTTTTGCACAGACATTTTCTTTTTATCAAGTATCTTAATTGTTTTTACTGACTCATTCAGGTTCTGATCTTGCCATTTTGCTGTTAATTGCAATTGTTGTCATTGGCTGCCAAAGGGATGTTAAACATAAATGTCTGGTGTTTTATGTTATTGGCGTTACTAATTGAAATCCCACAATGTGACTGCTTGTCAATGAACATTTTAATTCAGTACAGCTTTTTTAGAACTATAATCTGGGTTCCAATTTATTACTACTTGAAATGAATGTTTTACTTAAAACTACTGTTTGTTTCCAATGTAAT
>JAABNX020000001.1:49515020-49527689 GCA_015163995.2 Mormyrus lacerda | reverse complement strand
TGGATAGATGAAGGGATGTCTGACATATGCAAGACAGATATGTCATTTTCACTTTGCAAATATTTCTGCATGCACCGCTTGCTTGTTTACGCTTCCAGCATTTTCTGTATGAAATGGTTTTGCCTGTGGTGCTGATGTCTACATTATTAAAAGCATCTCTGAAAATGGTGACTCGGTATGATAAAGGTAATCTCTACATATCTGCTGTTCTTTCACTCAGTTTTCTTCTTGTTACAATGCATTTCTTTGGGAAGATCAGGGTCCGCTAAAACCCTCTAACACAACCGAACTCTCAAGGGCCGAGCTCACTACCTCCTGCAAGGGAGAAAGCAAAAAATGAATTCAGATCTGACTTTTAAAATTTTCTGTGATTTACTAGCAAATTATTTTTCAGAAGCACACTTGTTGCATCATGCCGGATATTGAAATGAATCTCTAAACAAAAGCACAGAATAAGGATCAATTAATTTTTGTTTCCATATAAGATTCCACTACAGTGGTGGCAGTAAATATTGCCGGCGAGGATGTGGAGGGTTACAGAATTTCATGTTATGTCATTGACTTGCCGTGATGGGGTCACCATGGAAACAGAGTTCCTTTGTGTTATTGTTCTACAGAAGTGGGAGGGGGCACTCTCTTTTTCTCATTAATTGTTTCTTTTTCTCTCGCAGAGAAAAGAGCCCTGTAGGCTGTAATGACACGTCCGGTTGCCCTGATCTGATGGCAGCTTCGCTCTCTCCCATTCGATCGACAGTTTCCCGTCAATGTTGAGGAGGCATTAAAACGCACTACGAGTCTGTACTAAGGTCTCCCTCTGAGCCGGCTTGCTTCCTGAATTTATCTCTTATTTGACGCCATCTTCAATTCATCTGTTGACTGAAGGAGTTTTTTCTCCCCATATCTTCTCCGTTGTAATATTACTGTTCCTCTCAGCACAAGTTCTGCAGCTCAGTCTTTCCTGACAGTCATCTCCCAGACTCCATTAAAAAAAAGCATCATTTGCACGAAAGTAGCAACCTGCAGCAACACTGTGTGGTACGAACCTCACAGAATCGTGACAGATTTTCACGACGCTACTGTAGTGCACAAACCCTGTTGTCAGATCATCGCTCCAGTTGTTGACACGACATTTTTGGTGGCTGGAGATTCTCCCATTTCCCCTGCCTGACACCCAGGGGTCGCCACTGGGATAATTGAGCAATGTTTTTTTTTTTAGAGTAAACATTATGCATCAGGGCTGCTCTAGGGGCCTCACGTTCATTCCCATGCTTTGTCATGTTGAGGTTCCCTCAGCCTGAAAACACACATTTAGGTGAATGTGTTTCTGTAAACTGCCCATAATGTGTGTGATTGTATGAGTTCTGTGATGGCTGATATTCCATGGGCGGGGTCTCCTGTCTCCTGGACATCCTCCAGACTTACTGTCACCCTATGCAGTGCTCAATAAATAATCCATTCATTCGTCTATCTTAATAGACTTTCCCATACAGGGCTGACAGAAATTTTTACAGAATTAAGCAAACATCCCAAGACTTTCTGTGAGCCCTGTACGGAAAAGTCTGTTAAGAAAGACCAATGAATGGATCATTTATTACTGTCCCTACTAATGACAGCCTATGAACCCCAAACCCTGCACTGCGCTTTTTGTTATATTTGTGAAACTGAGCCGACAATATAATCTGAGTAAAAATCTTGTGTCTGGGGTCATAACTGAAGACTATAATGGATGTACCGCTGGCCTAAAGTTACCGTGGAAACGTATGTGCCACTGGGCACTTTTCAAGCGCTGTGAGTTTGGCGGCTCTATCTGTCACTGAGCATGTTAATGAAACGGAACGTTCCGGGTGGCTCGCGGGGGTCCGAGCAGCCTGGGAATATAACGCTGACCGCTCCGTGTCCTGGTGGCCGAACTGCAGCGTTAATCCGAAGCGACTTCAAAATTTATCGCTCGCTTATGCATGCGGATGGTTTATCAAAGAGATTTAGGCCAAGTTCAGCACAAGGGTAGTATGGAGTGGGGGTGGGATGGATAGGGGGAGGGGTTCTTTGGTGCTCAGCTGTACTGCAGCAGAGATGCTGGGGCTGTGACTGTCCTGCCGTTTGAGGACAAGGGCGGGTAACCTATAACTCCCAAGAGACGACATGTCACATGACAATTTGGAAACGGTGTTTAACCCGAATTATTCAGTTTGAGCTGGGAAAACAACAGTAGCGACAGTCAAGGTCAGATTGAGATAGTAAGAGAGGGGGAAGAAGGATGAGCGGAGAGACGTGAGCTGAAAGGTACCGTGTGGGACGTTATAACGGAAGAATCATTTTTGGGAAAATAATCATGCACCTGCGTCACATTGCAGCACTAACAAATTCATCTGCGTGCTTTTCACCGTCTGCTCCGATTCAGGTCACAATAGTCAATACTGGATCCATCTGAAAAGTGCTAAAAACGGGCTTCTTCTAAAATACCGCAGTGTCACTGGGCTGTAATAGCATCCACAGGAGACGCATCCCCTGTAATATGTGACATGCGTTGTCCTCGCGTGACGTGACGGCCAAAACCTGTCCGACCTTCTGAGTACGTATCTCTCGTTTCAGCCGAAGCTATGCTATTAATCTTTAGGCTGCACGCTCAGTGCCGGCTTAAGTACATGTGAAATTGCATTTCTTTCTCGCCAGGCACTGTCTCCAGTTAACCCTCCCCCAGAATGCACTGCAGGAATCCCATCAACCCCCTGGGTGTGCAGCATGGTGCCACGTTGCTGTTTACACAAGTGCACCATGGGAACTTGGATGTGCTCCTGTAGTGCATCTGGCCTTTCCACCATCACTCCGCTGGGAAAAGCCTCTGGTGTTGGGCGTCGTCAGAAACCCAATTACATTTGACGGGACCAAACAGAGGCACAGAGGGTGACTGAAATGGCCGGCTGCAGGGTCATTTTCATACCTCACCTTTGCTTGACCTTTCAAACAGATCTTGCATGCTCGAGGACACGTGGGAATAATTGCAAACAACACACGCTATTAAGTGACAACAAGCTCTGCTAATTAAGATCTGAGCACAGTATATCCCTTTCAAAATATTGAAAATTAATGATATGATTTATGGAGTTAATCTAATTAAAAGTTTACTTGCAAATGAAAATTCCCGGGTCGTTAGTGTGGTAGCATAAACTCTGGACCCTAATTTTATGATGTTATTCATAAATAAAAGTGTTATTTATTTGTGTGCACATTCACATAAATATGCTGAATTCAGTATCATTCAGGGTTCGCTAAAATCTGTGTCTATGGTGAATCGCTTTCTCAGAGATAGCAATGGGCAGGGAACCAGCAAAGTTACGAAGGGTCTGACATTTTCATAATAGAAAGATTAGCATTAGCAGGATAATTAGCCCTCTGAAGTCCTTTAGAGGGATAGAGATTACAGAATATATTAACTGCACAAGGTCTGGCATGGCCTGTAAGGATCTCAAAGAATATACACGTGGCATGAAAGAGAGCAGATAGGGATGGAAAAGTTGTATGTCACTGTCTGCTCAAATCCAGCCAGATGCAGCCAAATTGATTGGCCGGCGTTTCATAATACAGATGGACAATGACGAAAAACACAAAGCAAAAATAACCCAGGACTTTATTAAAGCAAAGAAGTGAAATATTCTCGAATAGCCAAGTCAGTCACCTGATCTCAACCCCATTGAGCATGAATTTCAATTGCTTAAGACTAAAGTAGAGACAGAAAGACCCTCAAACTAACGGCAACTGAAAGCTACTGCAAAAAAGGCCTGGCAGAGCCTTAAAAAGGAGGAATCCCAGCGTCTGGTCATGTACTGTACACGAGTTCAGGACTTCAGGCAGTCATTGCCTGCAAAGGGTTTTCAACTAAATATTAGAATTGAACATTTTATTTACAGTTATTTGAATTTGTCTAATTACTTATGAGCTCCTGAAAGGAGAGAATTGTGTAGAAAAATTACCTTAGTTCCCCACATTTTATATGCAATGCTTTTGTGCCGGCCCCTGGAGGATGGGCTCCCCCTTTGGGTCTGGTTCCTCCCAAGGTTTCTTCCTCCTAGGGAGCTTTTCCTTGCCACCGTCGCCTTCGGCTTACTCACTGGGGGAGTATTTATGTGGCAGAAATGTAAAGCGCATCGAGACAATGTAATGTTGTGATAACGCGCTATATAAATAAAATTGCATTGCATTGCATTGCATTGCACCCACTGAATTAAAGCTGAAAGTCTGCACATCAACTGCATCTGACTTCCTTTTAAAATTTATTGTGGTAATGTACAGAACTTAAAAATTTAAAAACTTTGTCCAAATGTTTATAGTTGTGACTGTATGTTTGTAACATGTTATTTGCCTCATATGAATGTCACTTGGGGGAAAAAATGTCTGCTAAATAGAATGTAAAAAGTAAATGTACTCTCTAGTTGTCATATGGGGTGAATGGTATTTGGAAACAGAGGCTTTATTCTCGATACAAATCATTTCTGTTGTTTAATGCCAGTAACCAGTATCTAAACTAATTCTGTTTATTTGGTCCTTGAGGAGCAGATAAAGGTTTTTTATGCTGCAAAGTAACTTTTTCAGAGCAGGGATTTCTCTGGCATTTTTTGGGATTTACTTACTGGCTATTGCTGTCACTGAGGCGTAGTGTAGAAACAGTGATTAGAGTGACTGAGTGATTCGTAATAAAGTCATTGAGTGACTTAATGAGGGTGATAATTGGCTTCTGCATTTGAGCATCAAATTAACAGTGGTGTTGAGGATAAATGATTATTAACAGAGCTATGGGGCAGTGTCCATGGTTTTTAGAATAGTTGGGTTTTTGGCCTTAAAAATGTATTGACCATTTTAAATGGTTCTTGAGAAGGCAATACAGGATTTCGCTGAAAATATAAAATGAATTTCAGACCAATGGATTTTATGTTATTTATTGATGTTTTTTTCTTTTATTGGTTTTTATAAAGTTCATATTCGATTGGTGTAAAGCATATACTTATCATTATTCAGTATGATTTTCTATTACAGCTGCATTTTCCTAATTGCCGTTTTCAAAATATCTCTCCACACTTTCCCTCTTGCTGGTGAAGCTGGACTCCACTGAGGAAGTGAGCATCCAGGACACAAGAAGAATGACATTTACAACACAGAAAAATGATAAGGAGGAATAAAAACAGATAAAACAGATATCAGCCATACTGCCCCGGTCTGGAGGTTGGGATACAGCAAACCAGGTTTTGCAGGTTTTCTGGGCAAATGGGAAACACATGCTTGGATTTGAGGGATCAGGGATGGAGGATTTCTGAGGCCAGAAAGGGATTAGGACTAGATCTGTCTGCCTTGCATCACTTTCTCGGTCCAGACAAGATTCGTATGATCGCCATGTGACTGGAAATAGCAGCGTGCGGACAGCCAAAAAAATAGAAAATACTTATATGATGAGAGAATGCGATGGTGACCATCCCGCTGGACATGTCTGGTGAAATAATCATTGGTATTTCCCTTAACGTACTTGCTACAGTAGACTATGCTACCTGAGTGGCGATCCAACACATAGATGCTGGTCTTGCCCATCTTAAAGCAGGATATTCCCCCTGAATGGGATTTGGCTAAACTGACATTCATACGGATCACAGTCTTACTGCACTCTGTCTTTTTTAATTGCCTCCCTCTCCCCCACTTTGTCTGTGTCCTGCTTTGTAGAGTACAGGAGGACGTCTGACATTCCTGATGGGATACTGTATCTGTCAAAATAAGTTCAGACCCTGCGCTGCGCTGTGGTGGACAGACTTGGGGTTCGTTTCAGAATACCTATAAAATAATATCTAAGACAAGTTTGTGTTATACATTTAGTTGAAATGGTCTCTATATAGATATCACTGAAATTCTTTCAATTTTATTATTATTATGCCTGGAGATTTTGTCTTCTCATTAAAAAGAGTGACAAAACATCCATTTATTCATAAAACACAAATAACAGACACAATAACCTACTGGGTGTTGAAACTGAATGAGACACCTAACACCCCTACCTGGCATTATATTGTCTCTGCATAATCTTATTTATTCTATTATGAGGGGTAACGCAATTAATTGGGCCTTTGCTCCTGGGTTCAGAAGGTTGTTGGTTTGAATCTCGTGCTTGGTGTAGTAGCCACATCTCCTCATCCCTGCAGAAAATGCTCCAGGGACACTGGCTCACCCTGCGCTCAGACCCCAAACTCTAAGATGGGATATGTGGGGTGGGGGGACACACACATTCCAGCGTACCAGTACAAATGACAAATAAAAAGTTTCATTTCATTACGAGCCCTTTATCTGGTCCCTCCCCTACAATGTGACACGCCTTACGTGTCACTGTGGGTATTGTTAAAGTAACGAAGTCGGAATGAAGAGACTTGAGAAAAGGCCAGGAAGCAAAGAACACGATGAGGTTTTCAGGTGCAAATAAACATGTGTGAGCTGGTGCCACTGAGCGAGGACGTTTTGGTCGGTTGTGAGATCCTGACGTTCCAGAAAGATGCCTGTGTGAGTTTCAGACTTAAGATCTTTATTAAGGACAGTTTTGAGTAGGAGATTAAATAAGACGTTAACAGAGATAACAGCAACCCGAAGCTCGAAATAAGCAAATATAACTTATGCTTTTTTCTTCCCTTTGAAAGCGATGAATATGCTGTCATCAGACCGGTTCAGACCGGTGTGGCCAATCAGTGTGTAATAACAAAAAAAGCCAATAGTGAGATGAAATGAGCACTAATCCCTGCTGGAGGGCAGAGCACACAAAGAGGGTGTTTGGCTTGTGAGCAGCTCTGTGTGGGACTATTAGTGTAAATGCTTTTATTGCATTTTATACCTGAATAAGTACAGAAACACAGACTCTATCCATTAATACTGTAGGCCACATTAGAAGCGTGTGTATTTACAATAAATTCCAGGGTCTTTCAGTCTCTTGTTGACCGAAGGGCTAACCTGACTGACTGCACCATAACAAGTCCCATAGCAATATCTTGTGTTTTTTAATTATTCCAGAAGGGAAGACCTGTGGATTCTAGACTGTGCTTTTTTTTCTTGACAGCTTGTACTTGACATTCCGTTAAATACCGAAACCTGACCAAGCGATGGAGGAGCTGGAGATCTCGCTAGGATTAAATGGGAATGACTCTCTGAGTTTCCTCTCAGCAGGAGGAACACATAAAAAGAAATGGGATCTGTGAAGCTCACTTGGGCTGAACTGAGATCTCCAAGAAGTGCAAGGTGACAGGCGCGGCCGCCAGCCAAGCACGCTTCGCTAGTTAGGAGGAAGATGCATATCTGGCCCCCGCCAAATCACTTCCCATCTTGTAGTAGACTGCCGTGTACTGCTTGGCAGGAGATCAGAGCCTGGAATAATGTATATGACATTAAGTTCATTACACCCAATAGGGGATCCCCTCAAGTCCACTCTGAGTGCTGCATTGTAGGCTACTTACACTGCCAGTTAGGGCCCCCCCTTCTCTCAGCCATGTCCCTCGGACATCTTAAAGAGTTTTTACTGAGTGACCAGCGTTGGATCAGATCCGTGTTTCCACGTCGACACTCAGTTCGAACGTGGATATGCTAACCAAATACCCTTCCCCGGATTCAGAGATGTCAAAGTGTCACGTTTCATCTGTGAAACTCTTGTATTTTCTTTAGCCCATGTTACTATCCCATGTGCCCAAAAGATGGGATGTGAGAGAAGAATTAGTCTACAGATTTTATAACTAAAATTTCACAAATTTCACATTGGTGCACCACTGTGAATAAGGAGAACCTGTGCTTTTATTTTGATGGCTCAATGATTTCACGAAATTTTGCAGTTTTTTTTTTTTATAACATATGTAATATACATGTATGTTGAAATGTTCCAGACTTAAATACATTTTGGATTGTTGTGTTCATTAATACCCAGATAGCTCTTCTCACGATTTTTACCACATCTTCATCTCTTCCTTTAAAGGTCCCGAAGCTCATTAGTGCCACAAGACTGATTAGCATTAATGAACTTGCGACATCGTTACTTGTCCTTAAATTGTTTAAATTCTGTTTATTAGCATTAGCTCATTTTTCAGAGAGCAGGAATAAACAGCAATATAAGGCAAAAAATGCCATAAAAGGTGGGTGAAAAGATGGCTGTCAGCATACGTCTGGTGAGGAAGGTTTGGGTGCTGAATGTGATTGTTTCCCATGCAGTCTTCATCTGGTTACCCCCACAGGTGACGTGCAGTACTGCACATTGCATGCATTTCCTGCACAATGTGATTCATTTCATCTGTGTCAAATGTCTTGGCTAGAACAGCATCCCATCCAGGACTCTTTGCAGTTAGAAGTGGGACATGGTCACATTCTGAACTTTGTTGTTGTTTTATTTGTTCAGTAGAATAGTGCATGTTCAGCTAGATGATCCATACAGGTGGGAGCCAATAATAATTGATATGGCCACAATGTTCAAGGTCACTCTTCTGTAGTCAACCTTTTCCCAGACATACTCACAGCGTGTAACTCAATCCATGGAAACCATGTCCAAGCTGGATCTGTGAACGACTGTGTCTGGAATATCTGCATTATTGAACGACACCTTGGGAAATGATGATTCACCTTGGGAAAGATGAGTCATGCTGTAACCATGCTTGTGTGAAAGTGACGTCATCCGTTTGGGGGTGGGTCTTTCAGGGGGCGCTAATATGACTTGGGGGGAGGGTGTGACATGGTGGGTAAGGGGCCATGTTATTCATGGGGAAATTAACGTGACTTGGGGAGAGTGTGACATCATCATTTCGGGGGCAGTCTTTCAGGAGGTTTTTCACAGGATTTGCGGAGAGCATATGACATCATCAGTATGGGGGCATGTCCTTCAGCAGGGGGAAACATGACTTGGGGAGGGGGTGTGTAAACAGAAGCAGCTGCTTCTCATACCTTGAAGTGAACGGATCATCAAAAGTTTTCTTACCATATTATTCCCAGTGATTCCAGACCCCCAAGGTTACTCCTCTCCATTGGCTTCCATTGAACCAGCTTCTTTTATTGCCATTCCTGCAAAAGCCTCCCTTCCCACATAAACAAAAGCATTAATCTCCAGCCCAGCCGAACCAAGCCGCTCCGTTTAATCTCGCCTCCCCGCTCTGCCTCCCTCTGGCTGCGGTCCCCAGAAACCCAACCGGGCCGACTGGCGCCCCGTGGCCGGGGCTCCGTGTTTATGGGGGGGAGGGTTAGTCACATCACACTGTAAGTGGGAGCTAGGCGGAGAGAAGTGGGCCATCTTCTTTGCATTTTAGATGTTTTTTCCTCTTTTCCTTGATAGTTCCAGCACTGTGGCAGGCTGTAATTTGTGGAGCACCAGCCAGGAGTAATAAATCATGGCATCTGTTGATGACAGTTCTAAATGAGCATTCTCATTGGGCCAGACAAGTACATCACTTTGTGTGTTATTTAGTCGGGGCTCTGCCGTGCCATCTGTAGACATGAAGCTGGATGATTGCGTCTCCCGACATCAATAGCATTTTAAAGAGAGGCCTGTCTCCGCCGCCGTCTCTCTCCCTCCTTCGACTTTACTGTCACTTAAAGGAGGCCGTCAATCCCCCCGTTTGAAACCGCTGCTGCAGAATAACCCTGCATTTCATGTGATTCTGCACCTGCCTGCTTCCATCTCCGTCATGATCTGTGATTTGGGAAATGGTCACACAAACAGGGCCTTTATAAGGTGACGTTAAAATATTTAAAAATATGTCGACTGGGAAATTATAACTGTTTAACATGTGAAATATTTTGTGCAGGTTATATCTATAATCCAGCAACCCACATAAACTGCTGGGTATTCCTATAGTCAAATGTAATCTATAGGAAATTAGGTGATTTAAAACGATGTAGAATTTTGAATTTGGAGACACTATATTATTGTTACTGTTAAGCTGTGGTCTATACCTCATTTCATTAAAGAAATAAATCTTAAGTTTGAGAATACTACAAATTTTTCTTTCCCTGGGAGAATTGTTCCCTGGTCTTTCTGAAATCCATCTTAATTTTGTCACAGCACTGAGTATACAGATCGATGCTCAGAAAACATTAAATGGTTAAATAAATGGTGGGCAGCTTCAGGAGAACAGGAGTGCTGATGGAACCTGTATTTTTGTGTATTTTCTTTTTTATAGTGGGCACCTGTATGCATAAGTGCAGCAGCAGTGTTTACCAGCACTCAAACCCACATTGGGGCCCGAGGTTTGGAGTCCCCCTTCTGGCCACAGACAGTCACTACACCCTGGGGTCCCAAAGTGAGTTTTTAAATGGGGTCCCAAAACAACGAACCTGCCCTTGCATACATGTGGGAATGTGCGTGAAGGTCTCGTGTGTGGAGGAGGACACGACCAGAATCGAGCTGAAGGGTGAAAGGTTATTTCCCTCGCACTTTAAAGACCCGGTGGTTCAGCAGGGCAGACTGGCACAAGCTCATTGGTCCTTCCTCGCTTGTTTTGGATGATGTCATTGGCAGGCTTCTTGCTGGTAGAGGGGGTGGGTGAGGGTTGAGTGATGGGGTCAGAAGTAAACCATGACTCAAAGTCCTCATTTAACACATTCAACTTGCAAAGGAAACTCAGTAGGTATAGAATAAATTTAGAAGAAACTGTGCAGGGAATGAATTGTGTCGGTGCAGCGCTGGCTTGGGGTGGCCGGTGTGCCCCCACCACACGGCACAGCGCATGCAGGCAGGCTCAAGGGCACCGCAGCCTACGCCAGGGAATCAGCTCACGGGCATTGTGAGGGCAAATGAGAACTCTGTGCTGCAGTATTGGAGGCTTAACAGCAGGGGGCAGTGCTGACATGCCAGTCTGAGACGCAGAAAAGGATACAAACCAGCTGCATAAAAATAAAGACAGACTTACTAACCTGCCGCCCCCCACTATACTCTCAAGCTTCCAAAACTATTTAAACTGCTCACCTAGAAAAATGCTTCATAAACTACTCCGCACCACAACAAAGTGGGGAAAAAAGCCCTGTGTAAACTCTTTAAACCCACCAACAAACGTAACCCGCAATTTTGTTGCTATACAATAGCTTACCTTTGTGGACATGATCGAAAGCAATGTAACATTAAAACAAAAAAGTGCGCTGGGGTCAGGAACGAGTTAGGATGCTGGGTTTGACGCGCTCGAGGAGGTACGTGGGTCACGGACTCCACAGGAGCCGTTTCCCGTCGCCGCGGCGAGGCTCACATTCAGCCATCGTGGGGACAGTAATCAGCGTTTCAGGAGGCGAGAACTCACCGTCCCTCTCACAAGGATCCTGTTCAAGGAGACAGACGTCGCCGACTAACAGCCTCTATATCGTCTTTGTTATGTCCTCCGTTTTTAAATCAGCCTGAATGAACGCAATCGAAATTGTAGCACAGAATCGCTTTGGCGGGGTCAAGGCACCAGCCCCAGCTGGAAGCCGATTGGCTCCTGGATTGCCCTCTCTTCAGTCACTCAGACACCCCCTGTATGAATCATGGCCCCTTTTATGCCCCCACCTTAAAAATTCCTAGAATCACTCATGAGTCGATTCCTAGATTAAACACTCTTTATTTTGTTGGTTGTTTAATGGTGTATTGCTCAATGTGGGTACCCCCCCAGGCCTGTTCTTTAATCCACAGTCCATAACCTTCCCCCTGACCCTCTGTAGCCAGACTTTCCAGAATAAAATAACCTCAATCGGGGAGTGAATACCTTGATAATGTACTAGCAGTATAACAGCCAGCTCTGGCTGTGTGTGGAATCATTAATGGTGTGTAGCAGGTCACTGAATAGCCTGTGATACAATAGCCCAGAAGCAGGCTTTACACACGGACTTGGCGCTTTGAGATGTGACTGAAAACACAATACTGGCACAAAGACTCATATCTGCCTCTGAATTTCATTACGAACTTTTAGCGCCGCGTGTTCCTCTCCTGCCCCCTTCCTCTTGGCGGGGATGGCGATCCTGGGCTCTGGTGCAGGATTGGAAAATTAATTATGCGGGCTGTCCGGATGACAATGGGCAGCTGCTGATGTTTGCCTCGCCCCAGACCGTAAGTCTTCTGACAGGACATCATGGTGCATTGTGGAAGAACAAAGGCGCTCTGTCGCTACTCCCGAGGTTCCATGCCTAACCCTCGACGGCCTACCGCGTTGGAGCGTGTGCCGTTTGCGGAGGGAGCTCACGCGATGCTGGTGCGTTGTGAGGGCAGAAATTTCCAGGTGATACCCTCTTCTGCTGGCAGAAGCACATGTGTCGTCACTATGTTTGGAAGGGCTTGTGCGCAGATTAAAAAGTGTTCAGATGACACTAGCATGCATTTTCCCTGTCTGCGGGTGAGGGCAGCTCCTTTCATCCGATCTGTGACAAGAAGAAGGTCACTTCAAAAAGGGAGGTTCGATGTTTCCTATATCGGTCGGCCGATGACTAGGAAAGAAATGATACGCAATGGTATTATTTTTTAAAACGCCATTCTCAACTTGGGTGAGCTCTGCTCTGGCAGTCTTCTTGTTTTGGCTGTGATCTGATGAAGGGCTGAGGTCTTGTTGTTTTGGCTGTGATCTGATGAAGGGCTGAGGTCTTCTTGTTTTGGCTGTGATCTGATGAAGGGCTGAGGTCTTCTTGTTTTGGCTGTGATCTGATGAAGGGCTGAGGTCTTCT
>JAABNX020000001.1:49496139-49514783 GCA_015163995.2 Mormyrus lacerda | reverse complement strand
TTGTTTTGGCTGTGATCTGATGAAGGGCTGAGGTCTTCTTGTTTTGGCTGTGATCTGATGAAGGGCTGAGGTCTTGCAGGATGGAGAAAATCGTATGAATCGTCAGTCACGAAGGTTGCAAACCTCCATTCTGGCCCCTGTTCTACTTGTCTGATTAAATGCAAGCTGATTCAAGACCTAGCTGCTCTTCTGGTCTCGGTCTTCCCTCATGCATCTCCACCCTTCATCTTGCACCAGGTTGCAGCCAGAGGTCATTTAAAGACTATGGCCCTGTTTTAGCCAGCAGACAAAGGCTTGGAAACTTACTCCTGTGCTGGACAGCAACAGTCCTACACCCCTGCCAGACCGTTAAGATCTGTATTGGCCAGATGTCAAATACTCCTAGCGTGCAAAAATCACTCATGCAGAGCTCATTCCCTGATCGGTACCCCAGCTCCCAGCATCTGTCAGTGCCACCTTTCTCTCTCCCTCTTTTTCAGTAGAAAATGAAAGACCTCTCATTCCCGGCGAAATTAAAATGGAGTACTTTAGCCTTTTAGCGCCCGAACACTTGTGCTAGCTGTCTGCTAGCAAAGCGTGACGCTTCAGTTGTCTGCACGTCGCATGTACTACATATGTGCTTCAGTGGACGGACGGTTTGCTCTGTATTAATCTGGCTGCTACAGGGGAAGAGGGATGTGGCATGAGTGCGAAAGACGATTCCTACTGGAGCACTTTGGCACTTTGGCCACACGGTGTAATAAAGAAAAAAAACAGAAGTCAAGATATGAAAGAAAAGCACGTAGGAGGGTATTAACAGATCATGTAGTGGATCACGGACACGGGGAGGGGGGGGGGAGGTGATTGCTGAGCACTAAGAGGGCTTCATATGAGGGAAGACCTGAGCAGGCGTCCTCTCATTCCTGACTCAACCCAACAAGACACCAGCTGCATCAGGACACTCTTTCAGAACAGGCGCTCTCGCTGCGTAAAGCCCAGGGCTCCAGCTGAGCCTGTGTAACAAATACAAAACTACGCACTCTGATGCATACCTGGGCACCAACATCACCGTCACACATATGCTGTGGTATCCCTGGGTGTTTGGGAGCAGTGTGTATTATCGATGAGATTCAAGATTCCAGATTCTTTAGTTACCTATATCAGTACACTAAAATCCTTACTCATGCCGTCCATTCAGTAACATATAATTTATAACAGAATTAAACGGCACAAAATGAGACGGAAACACTCACAAGCCCATCAATGTAGAAACATAATGAGGAGCTTCAGATGTAACATATGAAATGAATTCAAAGGAAACGACTGAAATGGGAAATATTGCAGTATATTAGCTGCTGTTGATGACAGGGTCAGAATGACCCCAGAGTGTTTGTGGCCGCTGTGTGTTTTTGCTTGCTGTTTACTGTGGTACCAGTGTCTGTCTGTACCAACAGTATCGCAGTTACACCCCCTAGAGATGTCTTACCTGTTTCCTGGTGTAATTACACAGCATCTGTTATGTGAGGCCATCACTGCTGGAGACTGTCCAGTCACGGTCCATTGGACTCAAAACTGGTCCCACAGCAGCGCCAACGCTGGAGTAAAATCTTAAGGGCTGATGGGGGGGGGGCGAATACCACGGGGAATTTCCCATAATACTTCAACATTGGTTAACGCTAATTGCGCATAATATGGTTGGGCGACGTGAGATACTGGTTTCATTAAAGCCAGTATAGCAAAAAGCAGCAGCACGGACGCTGGGCTCATATCTCGCCTCGCGAAGCCTGCAGACACGACAGCAGAGACGGATGAGCTGAGCTCCAGGCCCAACGGGCGAGTTTAAACACAGGCGGATCCCAGACTGGCCGCTACACTAACGCTCTGCCTGTTAGCTAAAGACGACAGCACTGAAACAACAGCGCTACTACTATCAAATGAATAGTTAGTGCAATAAATTACAACTCGGCTGCATAATAGCACCTGAGTGCCTGTAAATTAGTGTACGACCTGTACCAGCTAAATCATTTCCCACCTCTGTCACTCGCCATTTTTGTCCAATGGACTTAAGATATTAAGTAAAAGTCAGCTAATCTGCCCCCAGTCTACTTCCTTCACCAGCAAGATTTTGGACAAAATGGGTGTTCAAAGGTGTAAAATGCTTGCAAGCAACTGGTAGACTGTAATACATCCTTAAAATAAAATTGCGGGTCGTAGAATAATTTAAATAGTTTCAAGTTTCAGAGAAAACAATGAAATCCTAAGCATAGTGTTGGCTGGTGTAACAAAAGACAATGCTGTCGCTCAGCAAGACAATAGTACATCTTAAAGACAACACAGTGTCATGGACATGAGATACAATAGGTACTAAACAATGAAATGTTACAATCAGTACTGTACAACAGTGATGGGAGAGAACTGTGAAAAAAAAAATTAACTGCAAATTTATAATAAATTACACTACATACAGACAGTTTTACAGGGTTACAGGGTCTTTGCAGTCCCGAGAGCCCCTGGAAAGAATCTGTCTGTGGAACATGTGGTGCTGGTGGACCTGATGTCGTAGCATTTGCTGCAGGATAGCAGTTTCTGGGGGGTGTGAGCAAGGTGGCCGGTGGCCATGATGATGGTGTCAGACCTCTTCTGACGGCGGGTGATGTAAATACTCCAAGTCGGAGACTCTGGCTACTGTCCTCACTGGGCTGTCAGGTTGATGCATCAGGAAAGCAGACTCTCAGAACGCTCTCCATGGTGAGGCGGTGGAAGTGTGTTAGGATCTTAGCTCCCGCTCTAAGCTCCTTAGTCTGCTTGGGAAGAACAGCCTCTCTTGTTGTCTCCTGTTCTTGAGGAGGCAGCTGGTGTTGAGATACCATGAGAAGCAGTCTGGATGTCCAGGAACCTGATGCTAGTGACAGTTTTCACAGGTGTACCGTTCATCGTGAACAGGATGTGACTTCCTCTGTTTATCTTGAAGCTCAAGGTGATCTCCTTCGTTTCGTCTACGCTCAGAGTGAGGTTGTTCTCCTGTCACCGTACAGCCGGGTCGTTTACCTTCCTCCTGTAGGTGTCTTCATCATCACTGCCGATGAAGCCGACGACATTGGTTTCCTCCACAAGCTCAGTGACGCTGTTTGCTGTGTGCCCTGCTGCACTGGTGTAGGAGAGCAGACTGCGTGACAGAGGGATGAACTGGTATAGCAGATACAGAACCGGTAGGTGGAACTTGGCAGGTGTGGCTCACCTATATTGATGTCTGATGTCAACCCATGATACAGAGTTTGTGAAACTCAGAACACACTAAGCCACAGCACACTGTGGATTTACGTGTGGGACCTGCTAATAGGTGTCTAAATATATTTAATATTTTTGGGTATAAATACCATGTAAGATTTGTTTCCTCAACTACAGGTGCCCATATAATTAAAAAAATTCTGTCATCATTGAAAAGGCAGCATCACGCACTGTACAGAGTGTCGCTGCTTCAGGGTTATGTAGAGGATCTTCCGGAAGGTCTTTATTTGCGTAATTTTCCCTCTACATTCCCAGGCATTTGTCGTTTATCAGCAGACGTGGCATGGATGGTAATGATCCTGTCACCGTCGCAGGGCCCTGCGGAGGAAATGGATTTGAGGAGAACATGGACGAGGAGAGGAAAAGAGAGGGATGGGATGGTATTTGTTTCCCCTGGCTCCCCGATTGACTGAAATGATGGGAAATAACAGATACTGTTCTCTTGACCTCATTAACAATACCAGGATGGGGGGGGGGGGACTTAGTTCACCCCAGACTGATCCATCTGCAATGACACTCCAGCTATCAACAAGGCAATCGCTGGCTTCCCATGGGGGCTGGGGGGTCATTTGGTGCTGTGTTCATTTACTTCAATCATCGTCTTTCATTTTTGTGCCACAAGTTTTTTATTTGTTTTGTTTTTGTTGCCATCTTTAGCCCTGCACCTCATTGGACATCCTGATCTCTTTCTCCATGTCGTCTCCACCAATTGTTTTCCACATAGCGGTGCTGTTGTTGTTTGTTTTTTTTGGTGGTCAAGTGCAGATTGTGGAAAACACTCAGTCCCAAACCGAGATATGGCATATGTGCGATTCTAGTTTTGTTTTTTTATCTCACCAGCTGGCCCCTTCTCTCGAGACGGGCTGGATATTGGCCATGCTTCATGGTGGGCCGATTGGGGCAGAGGGGTAATCCGTCCAACCACTTTCCTTCAGAAAGCCGCCATGGTTTTTGTTTATACTCTCATGGCCATTTTATACTATGAAGAAAATCGAAGAAACCACATGAGGCCGTTACACATTTCTACCAGGAGCACTGACAACACAAAGTGGGACGACACAGTTCCCGCTTAAAAGTAGTACAGTTTCATTTATTTTTTTCTCCAAAAATCTGAAACTCAGAGGATGATTCAGAGAATGTAGGGAAATTTTTAGTTTATTGTTGTAAATTTTGTCTCATGTTTATCAAGAGAATTAGTTACTTGCTTTTTTCTGTATCTTCTGTTCTTGAATCCCTTTCATCCCACCTAGTAAATAGTTTTAATGCATCGGTAACATCCCACGGCAGATGCATTAACTGCGATAATGTACTTTTAACTTTGGGTAGTGATTTGTTGAATCTGTTGACTTCCATGTTTGCCTCATATATAATTCATCGCGGAATATATAAAACTCTCACAGGATGGCATAAATTAGGGTGCAGCGGAGATCCTGAGTATTTGCAGACGATTAGGCGGGATGACAATGTCGAAGCGCTCCGGTATATAATTTTTATTTTTTTTAGCCTCAGAATTCCTTCTGCTTAGGTAGAGGTCCAGGTATTGTGCCAGAGCATTTCAAGCTATGAAAATCAAAAAGTCATGTCAGAAGAGGCTGTGCCAGTGGGCACATGCATAAACATGGTCTAATAAGCCACCTGGCTCACTGCCCTGCATGGAGCTGGGGGGCCACAGGAAGGAGACGTGATACTGTATTAACACACACACACACACACACACACACACACACTAATCTTTCTAGATGTGTCCATGTGGCAAACCACATCCCATTTGTATTCATCCACAGCCCAAGCCCCAGATCCAACCCCTTGTTGGTCCCAGACTTTGCCTCCAGCTTCAGCCAACGTTGCCCCTGCTTCGGTTTAGTGAGCCAAAGCGTTCCGGAGCCCTCAGGTCCTCCCGAGCCATGGGATGCAGCCCCGTCCGTGCACCGCCACGGCCGCCAGACGCTACGGCCTTGAAGATACAGGCACCTCGAGGCCATGCAGCCTAAGCTCAGTGCAGCAGTACCATCAGGAGCGCTAACGGCTGTGGTTAGCATTACGGCTCCGGGCTGCACAGAAATGAAGGAACACACCATCCATCCATCCATCCATCCATCCAACCTCGTTTGTGATATGCAAAAGTCTGGGATCTATAGTGGAAGCTATAGGCATATGGCAGGGAATGACCCAGGAAGGGCGCCAACCCATTGTACGGCAAATACACAAATTTTGGAAATCTCTGTTAGGAGGCTTTAGGACTCTGGGGGGGGGGGACCCAGTAGAAATTGCATAAGAACATAAGGAGAACATGCAAACTCCACACAGGTGGGCCAGAAACTCAAAGCCCAGTCCTAGAGGTGTGTGAGGGTTATGCTGCTCACTGCAGAACCGTGCCGCCCCAAATCGAAAGCCTCTTTGTAAGTCAACGTACCATGAGCATGAATTAATAAAATGGAGGCTCCGTATGTGATTCTCAGGCCCCCACGAGCCAGTCGAGATCACAGCTACGAGTGATGGATCGCCGGTCTGTCGCTATTCTGACTGCTGTCACTCACGGCCATGATTTGTTTGTCACATCACATGTAGCCATTTCCTGGAACTCATCTGCAGCCTCAGGACAGGATGGAGTAGAATATTCTGGAATTAGAATGTCCTGAGTACCTCCCCCCCCCCCCACACACACACACACACACACACACCAGCTAATAACCTCTATGATATTACTGTGTCCGTGGTCACTTAATACCTCCCCCCCGGCATAAATACGGGATGCATTGCCGCTTCTCTTTCATAAAAAATGCGCTTTCTGGAGTCTGCATTTCGCAGGTAAACAGTTTATTGATGAGCACTTTCAAGTTTCGCTTCTCCTTAATACCCGACCTCATTCATATGCAAACTACTCAAAGCAACACGGGGGCTTAAAAAAACATGCATCATTTACAGTGCCGCAGCTTTTAGGGGAAGCTTGAATTTATATTCGCTGGGATTTATAACGGATTGTCACTTATAACAACCGAATCTGCTAAGCTGGACCAGCCTCTTATGCTGCATGTGAGTTGGGCCATTAGAGTCGGAACCTGTGTGAATGAGGGACAGCTGAGCTAAAAGCAAGCAGACCATGCTCCATGCTGAGAGCCCCCTCCCCCATTTATAGCTTTGTCATGTGATCAGTCATGTGATCAGACTGTGTTTTCCAACCCAAACACCCCCAGATCCAAAACCGAGTCTACATCTTCCATAGTTCCTGTTGACTATTAATCTGCAAAATAACACCTGCAAACTAATTCTTATATTATAAATACCATTTATTTTCACTGTACTGTTCCCAGGTTTTGTGAGTTTTGTCTTATTTGTATATTCTGTACCGACGTCATGTTCTTTTTTCCCAACTTTTTCCCAACTTATAGCTTGGATTTGATTCTTTTCCCATTACGCATGAACTCTGCCCGTCGTGAAATTGTTTTTTTTTTTTGGATTTCGCATCATGTGTTTGGCTTTGTTAAAACGGACCTCGACCCAGTTCTTTACAGGCTGACCCACACTGCGACCCCCTGCGCTCCTCTGCACCCCAAACCTTCCTGGATGCAGCGCTGCTCAGTACACAAAGCAAACGTATCATTTTTTGTGTCTTTTCCAGAACATCTGCTGCTGCCGCTCAAGCTCTTCCTCCCGCTTGGAGGGCAGGAAGAAACGCGATGGGCTTTCGACAGGGACGTGTGTCGTTGCTCATACACTCCGTCGCACGCCTCGGCGTGCATCACGCGTTCGCCATCCGAGCAGGTGTTTGTGCACGTGTACGTGCCGTGCAGGACGGAAACTGGCGACGCCTCCCGATTGATTCACCCGATGGCCCTCCTCTTCCCTCCAGTTTTCATCCTTTGCAATAAAAATGAAGTTGTCTCTCTGTCGCGGCCCGGCGCTGTGGCGTTATCTTCCATTCATACCCGTGTCACATTTTTAGGCGTAATAATATTCCGGCTCATTTGCAGCCTGTAGCCTTAGTGAGGCGGCCTGACGGATATTTAATATAAATTAGATCTGTTGTAATGCTCAACGTGCTGGCCAGTTACTCTGCTCTCTCCCACAAGACGAGCGATTAGGAGCTGTAACGGGGGCAGGGAGGGGGGGTGAGACATGATAATGCAGTTAGTGTGGGGGGGGGAGGTTGGGGAGGGGTCAGAGGCTGAGCCATGTAACATTACTAATCTCCCGGGTGTTGAAACCTGGCTCAAACGAACAGAAACCCAATTATGAGAGACGCTCTTTTCGTGTTATAGCATATTAGATCCCATTAGCTGACTGGTGCATAAAAAGTGTAAGAGAGTCTGGGTTCAAGACCCAGGGTCTCGAGTGAGACTCAACCACAGACTGATGACCTTGGGCAACTGTCAAAAGGCATGGAGATCAAACACATGTCATGTGTGTCACTCCTCGCCTAGCTAAATGCCAAATAGACTTCTGTATATACAGGCTGGTCAACATTCAGTACAACAGACTTACATAAAACTGGGCTTATATTAAAAAAAACTGTTCGATATACATAAAGATTATTGAAGCATTAACAGAAAAAGTCGACATACACCAATAAATAAGTACATTTAAATTTTATCTTTTCTTTTATCTCATGCATGTTCTTTAGTGCATGTTACTGGTATGTTTGTGTGTATTTGCTATAAGGTGTCTTGAATAGTGTGGGAAGGTACACATATTTGATTTAAGTAAGGGTTTGTGGAGTGCGTTACTCATGTAAGTCAGAACTACCTGTATTTTTTCCTCACTCATGAGGAAACCTAACAGGCAGAAGCAGCAAAACCTGAAGCCAGGATTCATCACTGTACAGTTAAGCTGAAAGAGTCTTAGATAACACAGTCCTCACACATTAACCATGTGATGCCGTCTATCAGTGACCATCAGCACATACTAGAAAAGCACCCCTTATTAATATAATTTAATGACTCTAATAGCATCCTTATATTTCAAAGACAAAAATCTTTATCTCTGAAAAAAAGATCTTGAGTCCCTCATTCACTAAATTATAATTGCTCTGGTCAAGATTCTATTCGCTCTGGTGTTGGGGTCGGCACCAACCCGTTTCTAAGTTTAAAATACATAAAAGCACCACTTAAATTTGTGTACAGCATCAGGGCTTTTTCACTTTGTCAGGAACCTTTATTTGAACGAATAAAAAAAAAAAATCACTAAATTATAAATGCTCTGGTCAAGATTATAACAGCTCTGGTGTTGGAGTTAGCACTGACCCTTTTTTAGGTTTAAAATGCATAAAAGCGCCACACAAATTTGTGTACTGCATCAGGAACCTCTATTTCAACTAAATAAATAAATAGGAACACACTAGGCAAGGCATGCCCATACATGTAAGGCAAGATAAGACCAATTCAGTTTATTTATATAATTCTCTTGAGGTTTATTTTACCATTATATTTTTTTATTGAAAACGAGAAGTATGCTGTTAAAAGAGAGGTCCAGAAAGCCACACCAAAAATATTAAAACCAGTCCTTTCATGAATAAGGAAGTCTAACAAGGTAACCAAGTGGTATGAAACAAATTGGATGATAAATAATTGTTCTGAGGGTATTTAATGGCTGATTTAAGACATGAGTCGGCACCGACCCGTCCAACATAAGAGATAGGAACCGAAAGCTAACACAGGACGGAGGTTAATATCACATCGCGTACTGAGCACTGAGCGACCTAGCACTCCCTTGGAAGTGTGATGGAGGCTCCGCCCACAAGATCAGCTGACAGCCTTTGAGAGCAAACATCACATAGCACTCGTCACAGAGTTCCGTCTTAGAAGTGGCCATGCTATCGGAGGTGGGATGGGTGCAGAGCGGCTCTTTGATCACCCCAGGATGCTGCCACTGGGTGCCTTTCGGCTGATAAAATCATTCAGGAATGTCATCACTTCAATTTTTTTTTTTGGGGGGGGGGACTTAAAATGCAAATTCGTTTAGTTGCAACATACCTTTGAAAACCAATCATCTCAAGGATGATGCTTTCGAGATATTAACCTGAAATATAATATATGTATGGTGAACCAGTCCATATTCACAGGGATGCACATAACTGGGTGGGAAGTATACATTCACCTTTAAAAGCGATTCATGAGGCAATTGATTGTTGCAACAGCGCAAATGCATATTTATTTTATGTGCATTTGCGCTGATATGACAAGAAATGATGTGCATTTCAATCTTTATATGCCAATTCATTCTTCATTTGCGGCATACAAGGGACTTGAAGGCAGGCATTTGGTAAACAAAGCAGGTTTTATTGGGGTTGAAACAGGGGCATGGAAATAAGCAGGACTGTGAATAAGATGAGTATCGTGAAATACACAAGTAACAAGAGGACTGACTTCAATGACCGGACTGGGGCTGATGAGACAAAGAGGTAATTAAATATACAGACTAACAAGGGGTAACAAGGAACAGGTGTGTCTCATCAGGGCCACGTTAGGGAAGAGACAGGAGGGTCAGGTGGACAGGCAGGATGTTACAGTATATATGACTTGGCAGCCGGCTGTCACAGGTCGTTTTTTTAATTCATATATTTTCAATGCAAACTGTTATATGTGTCGGTGAAGTTTTGCATCAATGCTGTCTCTTTGGAGGCTTAGCCCGCTAACAAGGACAGCAATGATGCCCAGGTTCATCTGAAGTTCAGATGATTATTCCATCTCTGATGCATGTACGTGGCATAACCCCTGACACTTATGGCCGCTTGTTCACTCCACGAGCATCACGGGAATGCTCTGGAACATCTACCAGTGGAAACCTTCCAGCTGACATAATCAGAAGAGACAAGAGATGACAGAACGACCACAGAATCAACCCTTGACATTGCTATAATGTCGCCTGAGTAATATCGCATTGCCACAAATATTACTGTTAACTCTGATTTTACCCATAATGACAGGAACACTTGCAGGGGGATGAGGGGGTGGGGAGGGGGGGTGTTTAACCTTCTGTTGGTGCCTGATGTCAGGCCTTGTTCTGCAGATCCATGGGCTGCAATGAGGCAGGCAGGGGAACAGGAACACCTATCAACCAGCACCAAGAGCAAAAAAAAAAACAAAAAACTACGGGCCTCAGAGGATTAATGAACACTAATGATAGTGAATGAACCTCAGCACACAATGGACCGAGAGTGGGAACATGAACCTCAGCACACAATGGACCGAGAGTGGGAACATGAACCTCAGCACACAATGGACCGAGAGTGGGAACATGAACCTCAGCACACAATGGACCGAGAGTGGGAACATCTTAGACAGGGAGCTTTTCACCACATCATCAGTAAGCGGAATCCTTCTCAAAGTCCATAACCCCACGACCACCTCTGTGGACATGTATTTACCATTGGTTTGTATTACACGGGTAGTGGGACCCCGTAGATAAAGTCATGGGAGAATGTGTTTGATGTTGTTTTGGGGCGCGAGCAGAGACGTTCACAGCTAACAGAGGTGTTCTGTGTGAGCACCGCCTTCGGGGCATGTGTATAAGAAACCGGACTCACGATGCATGAAAAGGTGGCCGGTGCCATAATCCGTTATTCAGGCTGCTAACCGACAGGTGCGGTCAGCTGTCAATCATGCGGGGCAGCAGTGTATTGTGGATAAATATGGGTAAAAGGCAAATACACGTAGATTTCCTCATAAGGACAAGTGTATATTACAGATGTAAAAAAATGGAAGTAAGGTGGTATTTTTGAGTACAAAAAAACAATCCTGGACACCTTTAGCAGGTAGAAAGACTTATTGTTGTTTTTCCTCATGAGCTTTACTGCAGAAAGAGGAGCAAAGTATCAGAAAAAGTGGTGAGATGAAGGTGCTTTTTTGTGATTGTTTCTGCTGTTTGTTGTTGCTGTGCAGCCTATATCCTGCCAATAAATAAGGTTGCTAACCCTTTATTCTTTTCGATTAAGGATATACATGTTGATTTATAGTAAAAGAGGCATTGTTGTATAGATACAAGAGGGGAGTCGTGTGGGGGGGTGGGTGGGTATCTGGTTTTTCTGCCTTTTTCTTCTGCCCTCCTTGAGGCATGGGGAGGCCCAGCAGAGGGATGGTAGGGGTCACCTGGCTCGGCGGTGTCCTTGTAGGTCCTTGAAGGTATTAAACCCAATGAAAGATGTCTAATCCTCCCCGAGAAACAATGCGGTTCAGAGTGCGCAGCAGTCCGTTATCAGCGTTTCGCTCGTAGAGGGGAGAATGTTACATAATCCCTATGACAGCTGGGACACCTGCGGGGCAATTCTGCGGCCGATGCCCCCACCTCACCTCAGTCAGATCAAAGGCTGCCTCATCCTGGCCGCTGGGCCAATAAAGGACCTTGTGAAGGTCTAGTCATATGGGGGTGGGGTGATTATCACCTCACCAGCTGACCCAGCACACTTTATTTATTGGCTGGAATGGTCAGGAGTACTGCTTGGTGTATAACCACAACGGGTTGCGGCCTTTTCATTAATCAGCAGGAACACTATTAATTACAATGGTTTGGATAATATACAGATACAAATATTTATAGACCCTGGTCTGTTCTCCTCTCTTTCCTTGGCGTCTCCATTTCCTGTATCCATCACATATTATGACGTATGTGTTTGCATTAACTCTGCCTCTCCTTAGATCAGCTTCAATTTAACTATCTCACATTTGTGGTACGCCTCCCCCAGTGGCACCACCACTCAAATAATGCATTTGCATGGGGCCCCCTGAGTTTGGGGACCCCCCGTTGGCCACACACAGTCACTACACTAAATATTAAATTAACATTCCTTTTTTAGGAGATGCTGAAACAGCATGTTTTGCTACCCAGCTAGCTAGCTTACATCTGACTCTAATCACTAGGTATTTATTTTATTTTTTTAACTCCAATTAAATAAGGTTAATGCTATCTCTTTCTGCAAGGTTGTTTTCCCACAGGTAATCTTATTGTACCATGTGGCAAAATCAGCTGCTCAAGCTAAAAATCCAGGCTTCTCTATTACTCCTCATAACAAAAATTCATCAGCTTATCTTTTCCTCAGCCTCCGACTCAGTGCCTACTTGCAACCATGCCTTCATGTTTGGACCCTTTCATCCTCACATTGATTGGGTATTTGGCGCTTTTAAAAGATACGTCAGACCAGTCTCCATTAGACAGACAGATGGTGATCCAGCAGATCACAGGTTCTAAAAAATCGCTACATTGAATCTAATGACGTATTAAAAGAATGTTGTACTTCTAAATCTGATTTCTATAGATTGGCTGAATTGCTGTGGCCCGCACCTTGTGCCCTTTGCTGCATGGATAGTCTCCAGCCCACCGTTCAGTAATATTATTCAGTGCAGATGCTGGACCATCTCCTGAGCTTTTGGAGGGCTTCCCGCTATTGTTTATAAAACATTGCATTATGAGGCCTCTCATATCCTCTCCTGCACCTACTGTACTGTTGAAGCTGTCTAGCAGAGCTATATAGTGCAGCAAGATATTTTTAGCTCATAACAATGAAAACTCTCATAGAAATAGTGACAGATCGTCATCTCTTCTTATCGATGTTCTCCCCTGACTTCTGAAGCTTCTGGCAGCTATGTGTTCAGACTATCAACAGTTCCCTGGCTCATATTATACCAGAGATTGGATGAAGCAGTTATGATATTAGCATAAGACAGACACCACCCCCACCCCCTCCCCGCCCCGGTTCAAATGGCTTTTACCAATTATTGTTATCCTAAGAAATGATCCAAGGACCAAAGCATAAACAATGGCGATAGATATAAACAGCGATGATGGATGCAGGGCTTTTTGCTTAATGTAAACCAAAGCCTGAAAATGAAGCAGAACGGCGGTGAGAGATGTAGGGGTGGCTTGTCGAGCCTCGCAGCCATTGCAGACAAGAGCCTGCTGACGTCAGTCCATTAGCAAATGAGTGCTTCTCTGTCTAATTGGAATAAAATGACACATAAAAGACATTTATGGATGGCAAAACAATAAAAACCCATAATTATGACTAATGAGGTTAATTTACAGCAAAAGTTGGCTTTTTTATGTCGGAGAAAGCTTGCTTAGAGAGCTAATCTTTTTCTGTCGCATGAAATACTTATGAAATAATTTAAAACGATTGAAGTGGATATTACTCCCTGGACATGCCTGTCAGCATCACCTGCGCCAAGTTACACAGTAAAAAAATGGATGGATGGTTTTCTCAAATACATTGCCGAAACTTCAGTTAACCAGCTTGATTATTTGCCACTGATTCTGACACTGACGGCGATACACCTCCATGATCCACACCGCACTGCAGGGCTTGGGGTGTCACACAGAGCAGTAGCCATTAAGAGCCACAAAGACGATGAGTCATCCTGAGAACATTGTCAAGCATCCATCATAATGCCTGTGCTACAATCTTATTTGAGATTATGTAGGAACAATTCTAAAGAAGCTATCATTTTGATAAGAGTGGAACACAAACTATTATTTTATCTACAATAGGTCGCAAATGTCATAAACATGGATGGAGAGAGTTTCGGGTCTTGGCTGGGTGGGGGGATAGGTTAAATTCAGGACACCCTGCCAATGCTTGTCTTCCAGAAGTACCTTGGTTGCTTCATGTGTCCTTTCTGTGATTCCGTAGTCAGGCTGGAAGCTGATGATTGCATTAGATGATTGCACACTTGCAGATCCTACTTACTAGCATTTGGGTGCTATTACATTGTAATAAGAGTGTATTTAGTCCTATTCCAGGTGACTGAGCTGTATTTAGATGAGAAAAATACAGCTAAACCTATACAGGTGTCATGATCTGCCCGTGCCATCCTTCCGTGTGCCGCGCCCCCCTCGTTACCTCATGTGAATCCCTGATTGTTCTCAGCTGTTCTGCATTTCCGTCCCTTAGTCTTGTGTATTTAGGTCCATGTCAGAGTGTGTATCCTCGGTTCCGTCATTGTATTGTTGTGGTGATTTTGTCCCGATGCCTCTACGCATCCCCATTAAATCCTTTTTTTACCCCAGCCTTTCTGTCTGGTGCTTTGCCTGCTTCCCCGGTCCGTGCGCAGTGGAACGTAACAGCAGGTACTTAAAAAGTTCAACAGTCAATCATTTAAGTGCATTGAAAACTCAGTCATTCTCTGTGTTGTAATTCTGAGCCAGTATAAAATATCAAGACCATTTTAAATGGGTGATATTGTAAATTTCCTTGAGTTAAACTCAAATTACCCCAAAAAATGGAAGTAATTCAAAATATGATGAAATATGAAATATTTATATTTATTTTCCTACAATTGATACTGACCCTAGACACAATCTTAGTCATTTATTGTTTAATAAGCTTGAATCTGTGTAATTTATGAGTTTACTGATTGCTTGTATGCTAAAAAAGGCACCATTGGCTCATGGGAGAGCTTTAGATGCAAATCCTATAAAAGGTTTGAATAGGGATAAAAGGCCAGACAGAAAAGTGAACGATGATTGGGCATTGATTACATCTTTGCATCTGATTCCAGGTCTGTTAGGATACAGTACAATAGGCCCACATCAATGTAATTAGACAGTGATTCCCACCCTGCATTTTGGTCATTGATTAAACTCATCCCAGCGTCTAATGGCTCCAGCGCTGAGGCACGTGACACATAAATACGCCAAGTGTATGAAAGATTAGCCGTTAAAGGTCGTTTGGGCATATCTGTAATGTCATGGCAACGCCCCGGGAGGCTCGCTCCCCCCCGCCCCCCACCGGCCGCCTGACAGGTGGCGCCGTATGAGTTTCAGCACCGGGGACAGTGACCACCTGTCAGGGTTCATCGCTGTGGCGGTGACCAGCCGGACCTGGGGCTGGCCGCAGTCGACCGTGGCTGGAAACCATGGGAAGAAGAACCAGAGGAAACAAAAGCCCTGATACTGGATCTTGTTACCTCATCTAAACGCTCATCCCCTCCGCAGACGAGCCGAGCATGAGGATCAGAGGACCTCGGACCAGCATCCATAGCACTGCTTCACAGACACCTACAAATTTACAGAGACAGTGATTTCACTGAAATGGTTTTCAGATATTACACATTTGAGAGACGGTATGTTTTTATAATATATTGTTTAGCAGAAGATTTTATCCAACGACTTGCGAATTCGGGGCTTAAGGGTTTTGCTGACATCACCCTGTCAATCCCAGGGTTCAAACCAGTGACCTACTCATCATAGGCGCTGATCAGTGGCCAAACTCACCCCCTAATAAAATGGCCATCTGTGTATAAACTGAATAATACTGCAGAAACTGTTTTCATCTCCTTCCCAAGGTGTACAACAAAGTTAATCTATTTAATCTCACTTTGTATTTAACAGATGTTAAAATGGTAATAACAGATCGACCCACGTTTCTGGCACTCTGGTTTTCAGACTTAATTTGTTTGTGCCCTGAGATTTTTGCGGTGGTATGTCACAGTGCTGAAGCTGTGTAACACTGTGGTAATGCGATACCCGCTACTCCGGCCCCATTTCGCGTTTGATCTGCTATCCCGCACTCTCCCACTATCTTTCTCGCCCTGTCTTCTCACATTCCTCATTTTTATTCATTTTTGGCTCACTCTTTAACTCCACCGCCTCCTAAGAAAACATAAAAAAACACAAAAATCCTCCGGAAAGTGACTGTAATTCATTCTGGAATTACAGTGAGTTGTTACTTTATACCTTTCTTTCCACAGACCATTAAACCAGTCTGCTGTCAGTCCTTTTAGCCAGAAAGGTTTTAGCATCTTCTCACTGCTTTTCTGAGAACGGTTTTTGATGTTATCACAAAGGTAGTAGCTCCAAAAAAACAAATGTTGAGATGTTCCCAGAAAAAAAACTAGACCTATTATTTTTAATGAATATTCAACATGATGTTCAGAAGTCATTAAGTGGATTACGAATTGTTAATTAACTTTAAATCATTTATTGTGGGTCAGAGTCGGCAGGAGGTCCAGAGCAAGATGAAAGCGCGTGTATTCATGTGGGCTCATTTCAGACAGTCACAGGACTTCATTTCCCGTACACAGAAGGGTTCATTGTGCTCTGATAGTTTCAATACAGTTCTCCTCATATGAAACTTTTCCCACTGAGTGTTTATGGGCACATACTGTATAACCCCTTTGGCGCGTCCCTGACTAAAAGTCTTCCAAGACAGAGAGCTGTATGTGGGCCTCTGGATCAGTAGAGAAACAAAAGCTCTCAGCACCCACACGGATCCCTCCTCACGGCCCAGCACGCGTGACACCGCGAATCCGAAAAGCTGTTTCAGGACGCCAGAACTCTCAGTTCCATCTAATCTTCCTTTTTCTTGCTGCAGCATCTAAGAACGTATCTGGCAACCAGCTCAAACATTTTGAGAAGCTGGATGTGTGAAACCCGCAAAGTAGACACATTGGTAAATGCCGTGGAAATGGTTGCCATTGCTACATGATGCTTTAGCTCTGGAATACAGGACATGCTGACCGGTATGGCACAGTTCGAATCCCAGATTGCTGTCCTGGGATTCTACTTTGTTAACCCAGGAGCAGGTTTGAGAACAGAAAAAAAAGCTCTGTGTTAAGTTTAGGCTGCAGAAGATGTCTTTCTCGAATAGTATTCAGCGATCCATTCTAGCGGAAGGCAAAAGGGCCCAAACAGCACTTCCCAGCTTTTTGATCCCAGGGTCTTTTTCAGAATCCTCGAAAAAGGGGAGTCTGACACTCCAGTGGGAGCCAGGGCTGGTGTGGAAACTCCTGATAAGGGAAACCTGCCTTGCTTTAGTCGCTGGATCCCGACTGGTGAAAGGCTCTGGAACAAACCCGACACCCTGGATGGGCATTATACCCAGGCGCTTTCGGAAGTGGCCCCTGCATTCCTGGAAAAGCAGCTGCTCCTTCTGCTTTTGTTCCCCCAGGTCATCTGCGAAGATGGATTACACCATTTTTATGAGAAATTAAAAGCGCACCATTGTTTCACCTCACAGAATGTCAACTGCAAACACTGAAAATTGCATTCAGCGGTATCATCACTGGTACCTGTTTAAAACTCGGCAGGAGTCAAATGCTTTTTTTCAGCAATGACATCAATGCTTTCCTCAACTCAACTTTTCTTCAGATGAAGGACTTTGCACCCACTATATTACCCCTCCCAGACCTGTTACTCTCCAGGATGACACTCAGTTCCAGTTCAGGGTGAAGCAGCAAAAATCACCCTTTTGGTCAGCTGGACAAAAAGCCTTGCTTATATACATAAACGCACACACACACACACACACACACTAGTGCAGAAAATGAAACCCTGGAAGATCACACCTCCAGTATGCAGACAGGCTTGAAGGAGAGGTCAGTCACCGGTTGGATCTGGTTGGTTTTTTTTTTTTTGAGGTTCAGGAGGCTGTAGGTTGAATTCACAAGTTGGTCTAAACTTGGAATAAGGAATGGAGTAGGATAATGTAGAGCAATGTAATACCAAACTCAGAACTGGCATCGTTAGCTTCTGTTGGAAAGGACACGCATATCCTCTCAGATTAGATAGCAATATAATGCTTACAAAGTACAACTATGAACTTTTAATACATATTTGTTGGCAGAATAGCTTTTCTATACTCGATTCATAAAGCATGTTTCATAATATTACCACGAGAGTGAAGTTAAGTCAACAAACTACCTTCAGAAAACAAATAAATCACAAATGAACACATCCCTTCAGAGAAATATAAAAGTTTCTGGGGTTGTCTTAGCTGAGCAGTCAACTTGCAGGGACTGCAAATTGCTTGAATCTGTTAGGGGAATTCACACATTCTCTGGTACAAACAGCCTTTTTTAAAGGAGAGTTTTATAGCGTTTCTGAAACGTTAAAAAAAAAAACAAAACATTTCCGTTCATGGCTCAGATTGCATGCAGTTTAAATTTCAATGATTTGCTAATTGCTAGAGTTCTACCATGGAAGAACAGTGGAATTTTGAATGCATAGAACAGCAAACAAATGCAGTTATTCCATTCATAATTTAAATATACCACCCAGTCCGGAGCCCACCCCAGGGCAAAAGGTTGAGGTACACTCTGCATGGAAGACAGACCGTTGCCAGGTACATGCACTCATACATATAATCTATTTTATTTTGCACTATATTGTAATAAATTATGAAATGTGGAATTTTTAGATGCCGTGTGACCCTGCCCTGGATAAGCGATCAGCAGATGGATGATGGATGCAGGAGGGAATTCCCCGCTGACATATTTGCAGATAATTCTTATACATGTGCTAAAAGCGTACCATTTTAATGGGCATATTTAACCAAGGTCTTGGTGAGCTGAATCTTACAGTATCTGAGGAACCCAGGGTACCAAAGGTTTTACCTTGTAGAGAATGTGAGTCCATCTTGGCGCATTCACACACAGACACACACACACACA
>JAABNX020000001.1:49485359-49496039 GCA_015163995.2 Mormyrus lacerda | reverse complement strand
ACACACACGACTGTATTCATATTTTTGTTGGAGCGTCCATCATTTTCTGAGGGAAAACCCCTAACCCTAACCCCAACTATAACAACCTTAACGACTACTCAGCCCTAACACAAACTTTTAGTAACCAAAAAAGTAAAAGATTCTTTTACTTTTTATTTCCCCTTGTTGGGACTAAAAAAATGGTCCCCACAAGGTCAAAATAACTGGTGTCCCAACAATGTCATATATACATGACATACACACAGACACATGCACAAATGCACGCACATACACACACGCACATACAAACACACATATGACAGACACACATGCACAATTTAGAACCCATATATAACTGTGTAACACTAATCTATATCAAACTTGTCCTGCTATTCTCATTCAATTATTATTATCAAATACTGGGAAGTCTATGTTGTCCTGGCAACCATGAAAGATGGCATTCTTCCAGAATATTCTGTCTTATGGCCTGGTCTTCAGGCTCCCAGTCCATTTTGATGTAATAAATGAGCTTTAAATTCTTGGAACCCAAATGGTAGGTACTGTACTGTTTATTCACTCTCTTGTATGTGGTGGTGTTTCTCAGCCAGTGAATGATACGAAGAGGAAACATGAAAAAGCCATTACGCCCCAGTTAGTTTTCCCCCTGTTTCCACAGTTGCCCCTCAGCAGTCACCTGCCCCCGGGGGAAATTTGCTCCAACGTTGAACGGCTCACCTTATACCCCCATGATGGACACAATGACAAATTTTGTTGGATCTCTCAGACATTCCACTGCAACAAGGTCCTCTTACTTCAGGAAGCAGTAGCCAACACAGTGGGTTTTGCCTGCTGAGCGAGTGAGTTACCCTCATGATCTGAGGGTAAACTGGCGCCCGAGGCCGAGCAGTGTCTGCCTCTGTGGCCCCGAGAGTCTGTACCATCCGCATTGTTCCCCGCAAAACAATGCTGGGTGTCTGGACAAGCTAATGGTCTGCATTACCATAGCATTAGCATAGCATTAACGGCAATTAGCATCTGAATTTTTACCAAGTCTTTCCAGGCTCAAAATCGTGCGCAATTACTTTTCTTATATCCTCTTGGGCTGTGGCACAAAATGGCAAGAAACAGAACCAGGAAACATGATAGCTTGAATTGCAGAACACTGCAGAGCGACTTTTAGCAGGAAGCAACACGGACCTGTGCTTCCCTTGTGTTGTTTTTACAGATAACATGATTAAGAATTAATAGGCCCTGCTCAGATTAAGGACCATGGCAGGTCGTAGGAGGGCTACTCACTCCGGCCTCGGGGATTTAGATAAAATCAGCCAATAGGGTGGCAGCTGAGGAGGGTTGCACATGGAAATGGCTAGACTAAGAAAATAGGCAAAATGACAAGCAGATCTTTCTCACCTCGAGTGGGTTTAGCTAGCGCCCGTCCGGACCTTGACACGCATGACAGCGCATGCTCCGCCCCTGCTGTCCCCAACGACGTGACAGCGGAGAGGCACTCAGACAGAGCTCGCAACCTGCTAAAAGCACTTTTTATCGATAGTGCTGAGAAACCCCATTCTCATGGTAATGTGCTAATCCATTTGGAGCATTTTAAACACCTCGGACAGCACTTTAGGAGAGCGCTATCCAGTTATAGCATGACAGAGGAAGTGGGAACCTTCCAGCATCTGTCAGCCTGCCGTAATTAGAAAATGACCCCAAGATTGTGGGATGGGACTCCACACGGACAGCTCTCGCTGAACCTAAGGTCATTTTATGGCTTTCATGTTTTTTTTGTTTTTTTTTTTACTTTTGGCAATAGGATAAACAAATGTTTCCACAGAGCTGACTGATATTTTGGGGCACTTGTACTTTCAAGGATCCATTTGGCCTGCCCCCCAACTGCAGAAATACAACAAAACAAGAACTTGCCACATTATCAGCATCTCTGACATTTCCTAAGGGAGTCGTCAGGATTTTCAGCCACCTTTCCAGAGTTCCGAGACAGACATGTAGCAAGACAGGCAAAAGCACTCACCCTCAACCAAATATACTATAAACCTAATAAAAGCCTTCTCCGCCATCGTTACACATGCTACGCAAAATTGGTGTTGTTAAGCATTTGCTTTACAAGAACATCAGAATTAGTTACTAAAGAATAAATGCTTTATTTGCAATTGACAAAGTTATTTAGGAATTCAGCAGTCTTCAGAACGTACTCTCCTTTGAGAGGTACCCACACTCAGATACAGGTGAGAGTGAAGCTTGGGGTCTGAGCTAAAGGCCAACCATTTATCCGGTACCACTGGAACATTTTTCAGAGGTGGGGCTATGAGTCTTGCTCAAAGGCACATTTCTCTCACTAACCACAGGATGTATATCGACAATCTTCCAATCATGGGCACACAGTGACACACCACCCTACTGCCTCCACATTTGCTTTTATCAAAAATGACTGTTTTGACATGTTCCCACCACTTTGTATTAGCTGAAGCGCAGACTCAGGAAAGCAGGTTCAGGATCGCAGACTCAGGACCACAGGCTCAGGAATGCAAGTTCGAGAAAGCAGGTTCAGTATTGCAGGTTCAGGACAGCAAGGTACCCCTTCGGCACAGCCTTAGCTTTGCTGCTCCAGGATGTAAATGTCCCATCTACTTAACTTTTCTGTTCAAGTCCTGAAGCACTGCAAACAGGCATCCAGGTGGAATTTACAGTGAAATCAAAGTGGAGCTCGAGGGAGGTTGTAACCTGCCAGAGTGTGACCAACTATGAGGATTAGACTGGGAAGTCACTTCCTGAGTCCACAGCCCATTTTATTTACCATAAACAAACAAAATAATCTTTATCCGCAGGGGCTCCATTTAGCATCAGCTTGTAATTGGTCACATCTGAGCTAATGGACTAACAGGACTGAGATATCAGGTATGGAGACACGAAGGTAGCAACAGATAATGGGTGGAGTGGGGAGGGACAGGGCTTGTAAGCTTCCCAAAATGCAATGTGGCATGTTTTTTTTTCAGACTTCGTTGGACCATAACATACAGCCAGAGGTGTGCTGGTCAGAGGCCCCTGGGCTTTTTGAGTTGTCTGGGGGGGGGGCCCTACTATTTTCTATGATGGTATAGTTGTCAACCTGGCGGAGGGGGTGTCAATGGTAAATGTTGACAACTGGAGGGAGAGGAGAGTTCCCCGATGATATGATTTAAAAATGTATTTATCAATACGAGATAATCCCATGAAATAGGGGGCGGGTGGCTGATTAACTCAACCTGAGTCAGTAACATGGTGTCTGCTCGTTGCCATGGAGAATATCAGTTATCGGGTGGCATCTCTGTCTCTGTTTTAAGGGTGGAAGGAGGAACTCAAGCAGAAATAATGTATTTATTAACCAAATATGAAAATATTCCCCTTGGTGAATGTGGAATTCTTGTGGATGCAGATGCATGGGCTTGGATGAGCAGGACCAACAATTCTCATTTAGGGTTTGCCTTTCTGGAAATTCTTTAAAAATACATTTTTGTGCTTTTGGTTCCTCAAAAAAGAAAAAGAAAACACAGAGTAGATGAGGCAGTGAAGATAAAGTGTTGTTTGTGAGGACACCCCAGGACCATCTGTTTTTCTTGAGTTACTATCACCATGAGAACGTTTTTCAAAAGCTGAACAAGCACACACATATGCCCCTTTTGTTCAAACTCCACCCCCCACACACACACATACACACACCCCTCTTCCGGTTTAGGGGCATGCTTCAGTGGCCACACAGGGGCCCCCTCTCTACCTTCCCATGCTTTTAAAGATACCCTCAGTGTTACCGTGTTACCACAAGAAAACTCTTCATTGTCCACATGCATTGGATAGTTCTCCCTGATGCTGAGGTGAGGTGATTGCCATCCTGCTCAAGCTGCTCCGGTGCCAAGCTGTTTGATGAAGTACCTAGGGAGTTAAGGATTTTTAAAATTAAAACAGCTTCATTTTACAGTGTTTCGGGTTATAAATGCTTACTGGCTACAGACTGAAGGAGATTTTAAACTAAAATATGCATCTGTCTCAGCTCTCTTAAAAATGCAGAACGGATGCTGAACAACTCCAGTGTGACTCAAATCTGTTACAAACATGCCTTCAAAATCACTAAAATGCCTGTTTAATTAATCAGCTGTGTCAAATTTCTTGGTGCCAAAATATATTGGTTGAAATATTTTCCCCTGGATTATGCATTACGTCTGTTTGTGCTGTTTGTGCTCCAAGCCTCCCACAGATACTTCTGATTGTATTATGCATTGTCGCATGTGCACTGTTGTTTTTTTAACTGAATGCTCTAGCTACTAATTTGGTGACACATCCATGGAGGTGTGTCGTGTGTCACCTTGCAGGGGACACGCACATGCGTCACTGCTTGTCAGTGTCGTCTGTTAAGGTTAATGAATATTCACGTTTGTGAGATTAATGACTTCCAAGGTCAGGGACCAATGGCGGTAAAAAAATTTGTGTCTACAGGTACGGCGGTTTAACACAGTAAGGCAGCTGATTTCTCTGAGAGGAGGGAGCTGGCACGTGGTATCTGTGCCCTGTGTTTCTGGACAGCTGCCCAGGGTGTGCCACCAACAAAAAAAGATGGCCAGATCTGCATTGGCACACAATGGAGTCTCTGGCTTTACTTCCAGAACTGTGACCTTGATGCTACTGTCCTCTGCTTCCAAACAATAAACAATATGCAGTCCGAGAAAACATCTCCACACTAGCCATTAGATTAACCGCTTCCAGAATTTGACACAAGCCGACAAGGCGATGTATGTATGTTCAAGATTCAAGAATGATTTTTGCCTTTGGTGCATCAGAACACAGACATTCTTATTCCCCCTATCCAATAAGTAACATATAACATTTAACAGAATTAGAGAGCATGAAAGAAGACAAAGGCATTCACAAACCTCCAAAGTAGACATAGGGCTACAAATTTATGGAATAAGTATAAAATAAACAGAATAAATGGCAGAGGAAGAGGATATGGCTAAATAAATTATAAACATATTAAATAAATATAAGATGAATAAAAGAAATGGCAGAAATATGAAATATGGCAGAGTAAAGTGCAATGTGCAAAGTGTCGCTCTGTTGAGTAAAGTGTGCTATGCATTGATGAGACTGTCAGATGTTGTCAAAGTAATAATAATACAGGCAAAGGGAAGGGCTTTACTCAAAGACACAGAGAAGGGCTTTACTCAAAGACAAAGAGAAGGGGTTTACTCAAAGGTACAGAGAAAAGCTTCGGTCAGTGGCACAGAGAATGGCTTTACCCAAAGACACAGAGACAGGTTTTACTCAAAGACACAGAGAAGGGCTTTACCCAAAGGCGCAGAGAAGGACTTTACTCAGTTGCACAGAGAAGGGCTTTACTCAAAGGCTCAGAGAAAGGCTATATTCAAAGGTAAAGAGTAGAGCTTCAGTCAATGACACAGAGAATGGCTTTACCCAAAGACGCAGAGATGGGCTTTATGCAAAAGTCTCAATAATAAGAATAATAATAATAATAATTCCTTTATATAACACTTTTTATACAGCTGAATGCAGCTCAAAGTGCTTTACCCAGAGCACAAATAACAAATAATAAAAACAAAAAGAACAAAAACAAAATAAAAACCAATTACAATCAAGATAATAATAACACAAGAAGACAATCAAACATTAAGAAATCATATTAAGATAAGGTAAAATATAAAAGCAAAAATAAACATATATGACTTTAACGCAGTGAAAGTTATGTAAAGCCAGGATTAAAAAAAAAAGTATGCTTGTAGGATCCCTGTGTGTGCCTCATTATCCATGTGTACTACCCCGATTGTTCTCAGCTGTTTTGCATCTCCGCCCCTTAGTCTTGTGTATTTAAGTCCATGTCTGAGTGCGTATCGTCAGATCTGTCGTTAATGTGTGTACCCCGTGCCGCCTGTCTGCCTGCAACAAACCCCTCTGCCCGTCTCGACCGGTTATTCTCCCCGTCTCGCTTGCTCGTCGAACGGCGGACACAAGAGAAGTGGCCTAATGAATATCTAAGGGCAGCTTGTTGTAAATCTCTGGTGCATAAAAACAAAATGCCGCTTCTCCGTATTTCTTTTGTTTCACTTCTGGAATATTTAGCAAGCAGACATATTCAGTAAGACACCGAAACACATGAAGGTGCTTCTTCATTTAAAGCTTTAATAAAAGTATTTGATAATAATAATTGATACTTTAGTGATCCCAGTGGGGAAGTTGTCTTTATGCCTCCCTGAGCTTGCTATTTGTAGAGTATGCTGTCCATGAAGGGCAGCTACCAGTTGGGGCACCCAGGGAGCTGGGGGTTAAGGGCCTCGCTCAAGGAGCTGCAGATGTGCTGGGATGGGGTTTGAACTAATGACCTTGTGATCTCAGGCACACAGGCTTAACCCAATGAGCCACACGCTGTCCCCATCATCATCATCATCATCATCACCACCATCATCATCATCATCCCCCCAGAGGATGGAGTTTTGGTAAAATAGGGGTAATTTGCTCAGTTCTTCAAAGAGACCAGGTGAGTTTCAGGCACAGAAGATGTCACCTTTCAGAGTCGGTATTGATCCCGATTTTTCTTCTCCTTCCCCGGGTCCAGGTGAGGCTCGGACACGGTGACCTGTTTCAAAGTAGCTGTGGGTCTGTTCCTGTCCTTCATCCCAGGGGGAGCTCTGGAGCAGTGACCTGCTTCTTGTGAGGCACACGGCAGAGATAGAGAGAAGGGAAGAGCACAGCTTTTCAGTGATTGCGTGAGACTCGACTTGAAAGACCCCAAAATCACAGAGCGGGACGGCCGTGGTCCGCGGGTTCGTGATGGAGAGACTGTGTTGTGCAGATTGCCGAGGCTGGAAGAGGAGAGCAGAGAGGCCATTTAAGCCCTGATGTCAATTATCTGATTGAAGTCCACCTGGGAGGCACAGCCATACAGGCAGCTCGCCACTCTAGGTCTGTAGGAGCCTCTCTCACGCTAGTGAGAACCAAAAAAAGAAGATATACTTGAAATATTTCATTTAAAACAAAGTAGCTGGGCAACGGCTGAGAACTGCTGAGTAATCCCAGGATGAATTAACACCAGAATCCAGCTTCTGAGCCTTACATCATTCTTATGAGATATTTTCATTTTGGCCTGTCACTCTTCCACGTCTCCACTTCCCACTCGGCGACTGTGCCGCTGTCGCCTAGATGAGCCTGAGACAATGGAGCGACAATTGACCACATCTGACAAACTAGCAGCATCCAGAAATTGCTAGTTATCCCTTTTATTCAGCTGAAGAGATATTCATTCAGTCAGCATTTTTATCAGTCCAAGAAATTGTATGAAAGTCTTGCGATGTAAGTAAATAGTAGCTGTAAATGTGAATGTAGCATTGACAGTAGGTGTAAGAAAAAGGAAATAAAGTGATTATTTAGAGTTTACTCCTAAGCTAAGGGTCCCTTTGCCCCCTTGTCTGAAGTAGAGATATCCATGGCTTGACGAAGCCTTTTCCGCGACACGGATACGAGGCCCGGAATTTATTTCATTGCCAATTTTCGCGGACAAAATGTCAGTTTCAGCAGGAGAACATTTAACTGCCCACATGAGAGGAATTTAAATTTTAATGACGAGCAATAATTTTATTTGCCTGTGGGCAAAACTATATCACATTAATGACACTGTAGACATTTTAGAGCAAAAAAGAAGAAAAATAAATCTCAGCATCAAAACATGGAACAATACCCCCTATTTGTCTGACCTAAATTTAATATTGGCAGTACAAAGGCACTGACTTCTCAAACAATGATGAACTCTAACACACAATAATAATAATAATAATAATAATAATAATATGTGGTCTGCTCTCCCCAAGTCATGTGGGATTCCTTACCTGGCATCTCTAAATTCCCCCTAGTGTGTGATTGTGTGTGAGGGATCGTGCCCTGTGGTGAATTGGCACCCTGTGCAGTGTACCCCAGGTGTGCCCTATGCTGTCTTGAATGTGCTTTAGAATCCCTCATGACCTTCACTAGGACAAGACGATAGATGATTATTATTATAACTGTTATAAGAAAGGGATCTTGCAAAATGATCAGTAATGACATAAATGCCTTGGGAAAGAGCAAAGGCTTTTGAATAGACTCAGATCCCTGTTTCACTGAGAGGCATTTGAGCTTGTTGCCAGAGGTGATGTCTGCAGTACTCGAGCGATATCGACACCCCCTTTTTCCTACTCGGCTGGAGACCTGCCAGTTTACACACAGGTGTCGAGGAGTCAACGCACCATAAAACCGTGTTGACAGAGGGTGTCAGACTATGTCGTCGCCTCTCTGAATGACATACGCGTTTCCAGGGCGCTAAACACGTACTCGCAAGAATCACTGTCACGGGGAGGCTTTTCCTCTGCCAGACACATGAGATTTAGGAAGTTTTTGGGGGCCATTGAGGAAGAAATATGTACTTAATGGATCTCAGTGGCAGTGGGAGTCTCAAAAGGGAGGAACAAAGTGGAGAATCTCTGCCCATTTTTCATTTTTAATATAGCCATCAAAGACATTTCGTCCTACAGGCAGGACATGTCTTTGGAAGGCAGTGTTTGTGCATAATTGTTGTATTGCACAAAACTGACATTATCATTAGTTAGAAATGCTGACGCCTTCGAGAACATTGTGAAGACATTCTGGTGTGTGGCACGTAGATATTGACTGTTTTATAGACCTTCGTGGGAGTAAAACAAAGAAATAACACGCAGAGCAAAATGGAGATAAAAATCATGATGGGGTTCCGCTATTTGTGAATAATTAGGCGATTGCCTCTTTTGTAACGGTGTGTTCATGATTTTCTGTATGTTTGCCTGGGTAGAAGGAGATGCAGAGTCGGTGTTTAGGTGTTTACTGTACCACCCGTCAAACCATTCATTTGCCTGGGCCCCCCATGGTTAATGGTGTGTGTGTGTGTGTGTTTGTGTGCGTGTGTGTGTGGGGGGGGGGGGCAAAGTAACTTTTTTGTAAAAACAACAAGTCCACCCCTTTAGAGATGGGGGGGGAGTTACTTTGGGGTGTGGAAGAGTGAAGAAAGGGATCGCAGAAGTCACTTTATTCAGCAAATATTTTCTTGTTTTATTTGGAAGGTGTTTTTATAGCTCGGTCTGCAGTGAGTGGACCAGCCTGTCTGGGTCTGTGCTCCCCATTACGGCTGAGACCCGGTGCTCTTTCGGTCATGCTGCAGTACGCAGGGTCAGGAAAAGGTCGTTACGGAGTGCAGCCGGGAGAGTCGAGGTTGTTATCTCTAACTACTGCCCTGATAGAAGCCAGCCGTCCTTTAATGGTGCCCTAAGAGGAACTTCACTTAGAGTGCCAGCTCTAACGGACCTGCCGCACTGTAACATCCGTCTCCTGCCCTGTTATTGGCCGTCAGTGCCTAACGCCGTCCCGCACGCTTCACTCTATCTCCCTCGTTTTGTCTATGTCCCTCTATCTCACCGAGTGCCTTAAAAGAACAGATTAGGAGCAGGGACTAGAATAAAGCGTTTTTTTTTTTCTCCTTCAAAGGGCCCCTGAAATTGATCATAATGTATCAAGCGGTTGCCAGGAAGCAGAAATAAACTGGTTTCCACGTAATTGAGTTTCTAAATTCGCCTGTCGCTCGCAGAGACGAGTCGACAGAATCCCGACGGCATGCCGCTGATAACTTGAGCGCGGTTAAACTTTTGTGCAGTGCTGAACACAATCTCAAATTGTGTTTCATTATAAAGTAACACGATCAATATTGACTGTTAGTTACCCTCAATTTACCCTCTACATTAGCATCTGTTCACTCCGGCAAATTCCGTGGCCTCAATTGTAGGTAGAGCTCATGCTGGTGAAGAACAACCCACCATCACCACCAGACATTACGGAAGTAATGAGTTTTACTGTGAGGATCCTCAACCCAAAAGTCACATGTGTTGATTGGTTGGGCGTCGCCGAACCATTACATCATTATCTATTCAGTTAGCAAAGCTAATTATTCATGATTAATTGTCAATCTCCTTTTTTGAAATTGACAGTCTGTTCTTGGCGTTGGGGAATCTGTAGCTGGACATGATGTTTCACAGGCTGCCGGGGTGGGGGCTGTGGTCCAACACAGGGCCATAGCTAGGGTTTAAAAATAGTGAAGTCAGGGACCCAGGGGTGGGGTGGGTGGGTCTCGTCAATCACATTATTGATAGCATCCCCTTAATAAGCTGTTTATTTATTTGTTTATTTATTTTTACAAATTAATTATTTGAAATGTTAATTAGCCTAATGTTTTAGGTGAATATTTAGCTTCAATCTTATTTTTAGCTCTTAAAAATTACCGAGGACAGGACCTTGATGACCTGACAGCTGGCTGCACCACTAGTTCTACCCCAGTACCAGGATTACGTGAGTTTGGTCTGTCACTCCACCCCGTCACTCTTTGCCTTTCTTTCTCTCTTTTTGGTGAGTTTATTGTGCTCTGTCAGCCTCCCTCCCATCTTGCTACCCATTGAAACGACTCAAAGTTCCCACAAACAAAGATCCCAGCTATGTCTTGTATGGTTTTACTCTCCGCCTTGAATGGAGTCTCGCATCTATCTCTCAGCACAGAGAGTGGTCATGATCCCTGGGCGGCAGTGTGGTCATGATCCCTGGGAGGCAGTGTAGTCATGATCCCTAGGCGGCAGTGTGGTCATGATCCCAGGGAGG
>JAABNX020000001.1:49458638-49473583 GCA_015163995.2 Mormyrus lacerda | reverse complement strand
GTGTGTTAGATATAGGATTCCCGGTTCAGTAAGTGTGTGTTAGGTATAGGATTCCCCGTTCAGTAAGTGTGTGTTAGGTATAGGAGTCCCGGTTCAGTAAGTGTGTGTTAGGTATAGGAGTCCCGGTTCAGTAAGTGTGTGTTAGGTATAGGATTCCCGGTTCAATAAGTGTGTGTTAGGTATAGGATTCCCCGTTCAGTAAGTGTGTGTTAGGTATAGGAGTCCCCGTTCAGTAAGTGTGTGTTAGGTATAGGAGTCCCCGTTTAGTAAATGGACAGCCTGACAATAAATGCTTTTTCTCATTTTTCTAGGAAAATGGGGATTCACACCAATTTAGGATGAAGCTGAAAAATCATAAATGTAGGTTTAGGAAGCTTCTGTTCTTGAGCTTTAGAGAAAGCCCGCTGTTACTGACACACCACCGGAAGTTAACAGATGGCAGGGCCACAAGAACAAATATAGCAGCGTGTGACGCACTATTCGTGTGCTACCAGAGCTCTGCCTTCAGGTCACACAGAGGATCTGGGGTTACAGCAGTCATCCATCATGCCGACATGCACAACAGCTTGGATTTCTTACTTACAGATGGAGGGGGGTGGTGGGCATCTCTGGGGGGAGGGGAAGGGGATTATTCCCATAACCACAGGTTAGGTATCGATGGCAGGTGTTAATGGGGGATAATGGCAAGAGAAGGGCGGTACAGAAGTTAGCTTTATAAGCTGCTAAAGTGCCTGCTTCCCACATAACACCCAGCAATTTAAGTCCAAGCCGTCGGGATGGCCGTGAAGCAGTCGGTCCCAGAATACCAGATACTCTACGTTTGTGCAAAGGGAAGCTACCAGCTGCAAACAGTTCACCAGGGCTTAACTTAACGGTTAGATAAAACAGGTGCTGATGGAGAGCTTTGCGAAGTGAATTAACCCTTGAATGATCTATTCTCACGAAACCAAATCTAGATTAGATTAAATTAGATTAAGCTTGATCGCCATGGTACACAGCACAAGTACTCAGACAATGAAATGCGGTTTGGCGTCTAATCCGAAAGAGCAAAATAGTGCTAGAAATAGCCATGTAACATATTTAAACATGTGTAATAAATAAACATAAAACTATGGGATGTAGGCTGTAATAGGATGTCCTTCTGCTGTGGTCTGATGGCTGAAGGAAGTTTCTCATCTAATGTTATTTAAAATGATAATACAAGCTATTTCTTTACTGGAAACCGTGAAGCCATTAGAATATTTATGAGAATCTCAGATATCAACCAACATGCTTCATTTCAATGGGTTTGTCTTGATATGAAGCCCAGCCATCGTTCATTGAGACGTGATATTAAAGATAGCAAAGAAATATGTTTAGAGGTCCACAACCAAAAGCGACATTGGCCATGTGTCTGCTGACTTGTCCTGTCTCATAGCTATCTGTAGAAACGGCCCACTGCCCGTTCTCAGCATGTTTGGTGTATTCATTAGGGACTCCCCAGATCATGGCCATGGTGGGTGCGTAGTATCACAAAATGTCAATAACCAACAGTCTTAACCCACATTCTACTGGTTACATTATCGAGCCACAATGAGGGACTGATTAAACCATGATCAATAAACCCAACTACTGTGAGTTTTAAAGTCTCACCCACCCCCAGTACAATACAGTAAAATCATCCCTGGCCACTTCGCGCTTCGTCTTTCGCGCTTCGACTTTCGCGGCTTCACTGTATCGCGTTTTTTTTTTATATTCATTAAAAAGTTGATTGTAAAATTGTCATGACCTGCCTGTATGATCCTCTTGTGAGCCACGTTATTAACCACGTGTATAACCCCGATCGTGGCCAGCTGTTTCCTGTCAGTTTGATTTGTCCGGTGTATTTAAGTCCAGGTCAGAGTCTGTAACCCCAGGTCTGTCATTGACGTTTTGATGTTACATGTTCCTGTGTCCTGCATTTGGAGTGATTCCAAATAAACCCTTCGGTCCTGATTCCTCGTCTCCCCGTTCCTGCTTCCGTGTCCAGCAATTATAACAGTAATGGTGACTAAGGTGTTATTTCATGTCTAGAGGGCTCTAATAATGTTAAAAACCATATGTAATACGTCAAAAACAGGTTTTTTATGCTCTAACTAGAAAATACTCGATTTATAAATAAAGAATACTACTTAATACTCACTTATCATGGTAGAGTCTGGAACTGAGTAACCATGATAAACGAGGGCCGACTGTACTATTTTACAGACACTTTACAGATATTTGGAAAACACATTACTGAAGACCTACAAATTACGTCTCATGATCTGACACCACATTACAATACTGTGCTCACAGAAAGTGTTAATCCAATCTATTACAAAATAGATATATCACATTAGAAATATCAGTAGTTTTAAGTAAAACATCAATTTCAAGTAGTAACAAATAATAGTTCTAAGGCAGTTGTTCTGAGTTAAACCTTCATTGACAAGCAGTTACATTGGGACATTAATGACACAATTGTAATAACATAAAACACCAAACATTTGTGTTTAACATCCCTTTGGCAGCCAATGACTACAATTACAATTAATAGCAAAATGGAAAGAACAGAACTGAGTTAGTCAAAAAATTCTCACTTGAAAATGAAATTTATTTGTGGAAGATACAGGTATGTGCAGATCTGTCAAATATTGCTTGTCATTGGACATTTGTTATGAATGTGAATGTGTCTTAAACATAAACCGAATAGTATCAAAACTGAATCCAATTGGGAACTTGTGAATTGAAATCAAATTGAATTGTGAGGTCAGGGCCATTTCCGTGCTCTACACAATACCCATATTTTCCTTAAATAAAACAATTTCAATTTATATTTTAGCACATATCTTTAAGTTGAAATCCTTCTGAGACATGGTATGTGAGTTTTAGACTTTCCCAGTTTTATTTTCAGCTACTGTTTTTGGTTAGAATTTATTTTTTGTGCTTTGAAAGAGACAGGTTGGTGTAGTTTTTAAGGAAATATACCCATATGTTCCTCAAATATAAAAATTGGTATACAAGTATTTGGCCTTTCTGGTTTTTGAATGACTCTACATCTGTACATTTATATTGCATTTAGAGCTTTTCAAACATCTCGTCAAATATCGAAAGTTGCTATATAGTACTTCTTTTCTCATTCTATAGGACTGATATTAAACCAGAATTGAATCTGATTGTATCGAATCATTAACTTGTGAATCAGAATCTATTCAAATCAGAACATCTGGGCTAATACGCAACCCTAACTGCTACTATTACTACTAGCGCTGCTGCTGCTACAAGTGCTACAGTACTAGGGTCAGTGAGAGGGCATGGATACAGATTCAGGGGACCCAACACTTGACAAGGGCCCTTGAGTATGTAAAATTAGGCAGGGGGCCCGAGGCGACATTTTGTCAGGGGGCCCTGAATTTCTAGGTACATCCCTCACTACTACTACTAATAACAATAATTCAGGTTCTTCTGAATTATTATTCCTATGGTACAAGTAACGGAGTGCTGTGTTGTTACGGAAGATGCCAGGTGTTTCACTTGTGTTCTGTCATGCCAGCTAACCTCTCTAAATCAGCGTTAGCTGAAGAGTAATAACAGCCTCCTGCAGGGATGCCTTTTCAGTCCGGGCTGATGATGTTACTTCCCTTACTCAGACAGCTCGATGTTTTATCAGAGGTTAAGTCCCTTTATCAAGGTCACTGCAGCCATACTGTAGGTTGGTTTGATGTTTCTGGGGACCCACTCAAAATGTTTTAAAAACTAAATAAATGCCTAACTGAGTCAGAAGATTTTAACTAACTAGCTGGATAGCAGAACATGCTGCTTCAGCATCTCACAAAAAAAATAACTGTTTGTGTCCAACAGAGGACTTCAAGACCCCCATGAGTGGCTGTAAACACTCACTGACTGCAGGGCACCACTTGTGATTTTATCTAGTAACCCTGAACGCTTTAACTACTACACCACCTGCTCCATCCTGTGGCCCCTACTAAACTGCTAGTTTAGTTTTGTGTAGACATGCCGAAGACGTCATTACCCTCCACAAATGACGTGAAGCGATTGTGGTATTATTGCTCATACTCAAAATCGATGATCTGCCCTGAAAATGCGATCTCCATGAGCCTGACAAGGGTCGGCAAAATAAACCCTCGCTGGTACGCAGAGTGCACAGTGAGAGCTGCAGGAGACAGCGGAATATCACATCTGCATGGTATTCTGTCAGAGGTATTCTAACATTTATATCAAGTTCCTGTCCACCATGTGGTAAATTGCTTTTCCAAGTTCAGCCGAAGCACTCAAAGTCCTTTCATTGTTACAGCACTGATTTTACTTGCGATATGGATAATCTGCCTCTGTGGTGGTGCAATGGCGTATGTTGAGTATTTTGGATGAACGCTGGTGTTTGAATTTTAGGGGGCTGGTGTCACTTGTGTTTGGGGGGCTAGTGGTGACGGAAATTTAACAATTCTGTCAAATCAATGATGATATGATGATTGATTAAATTTAGTCTGTCACCTTTGGGTGGGCAGATGATCTATTTGGATTGGTTTGCCAGCCTATGGAGTCGTGTGTCTAATTTCATCATGTAAAACATTTTGGCAATGTGATTTGGGTGGATACTCAGGCAGGAAGGCACATGACAAGCACACTTGTTAAGAACACTGGATATTCCAGTCATGGCTTGTTTCCTCTCACACCCGTAAAGACTCCTAGACTCCTATGTCTGACCCCACAACTGAGCCGCATCCCTGCAGCTATACTCCTGCATTTTTTTCTTTTTCGCGCGGCTGACAATGGAAAAGTCTGCAGCTCCCCCCCCCCCCCCCATTTGAGTCCCACAAAATCTGGTCCCAAATGCACTGCATGCCCACATGTTCCATCCCATATTCAGCGATTCTTAAATAAATAGCATATTACAGTATGCAGTAACTAGGCAGACACACACACACACGCACAAACACAGACACACGCAAAATACAATACTACAAAAGTACCCAGCAGTACGTAACTGCTGTCCATGACCTTATTTAACTTACGTTTCTCTTTTTGCGTTTGAAAAAAATCCATCTGAAGGGATCACTGACCTTTCCGTGACACCAGAAACGAACAATTTCAAAAGTTATTTGACAAGCCCGCAGCGGAGAGATTAATTTTGGAGAACAAACATTAAACATAAAAGAAAATGTGTGACGTAGACACCAACCAAGCAATCGCTCTTGGAAAATTATATAATTTCCGTTTGACTGAAAGTTATTTAAATTGAATGACGCCAGCGAGCAGTTTCCACGCGACCTCCCTCGGAGGGCGCTCCGCATGCTAGTCTTTCCTCAGCCGCTCCTTTCTGTCACTTGTCAGGTCATTAATATTTCAATTTCAGTTGCCAAATCTCGATACCCTCCATAATTCACACATGATGCTCTGCTGGTGTGATTCTTACATCATATCCTGCCTACTTCAATCTGGCACGTATATGCGTCAGGGTAATGCCCACTAAAAAGCACATCAATTAGGCCGTGTATCTAGTATTATTTTAGCATGAAAAAAATATTTCTACTTACGTTCTTTATTTCAATATTTCACCGGATATTTAATTTTAATTACATTGCATTGAGCACCATTACTTTGTATTTTTCTCATTTTTTTGGAATGTCCTGACATTTGTCACCCGTTATCGGGCTTACCTGGCAAGGAGGATTACCCCAATGTGCGAGAAACCTCTCTGGATTTGTTATTGACTCAAAGATTCAAACAGTTCTCATCAAGGGAGGAACCTGATAATATCCAAAACAGAAGTGCTGATGTCCAACAGAATGCATTGAGACAGAGTGAAAATGCCTTGATATCAATCAGACATGCGATGGTAATCTCTGTAATGGGAATGTGTTTATCAAACAGAGTGATATTCATATCAAATGGATTGAAAGTAAGATCAGAACCGGCCTTTGGAAACATCGAGTGTTTCATTGCAACTGTCTGTCATTTCAGTTGTTTCTATCATTGCATTTTGTGGTTTGCATACTCATTGCAGTTACGTTCTGTATTATGTAGGCGACATATCTTCTTCTGGTGCACGATACTGCCGTCTTGACTAGGTTTGTTCACTGAAATGCTGTGTATTATCTTTCTAGTCATTTAAGCTCTCATGTATTTCATTCTGCATGCACCTTTTCAAAGCATAATGTGGTATGTAAGCTGTGAGTAAGCCAAGTGAAGTCTGGTTCGGTTGCCATGGTTTTAACGTTACCTTCTTAACTTAAACCAAGTGGATACAGACATAAATAATGCATACACTAGAGAGAAACCATAACTTTCCCTGACTGTTTGGTTCAGTATCATATATGCACTAATATGAGTTTGCAAAAAAGTCATTTTTTCTCCATAGATATGCAAATATGTTTACAGTTGATATATTAGGCTTTTCATATATTCCAGGAGCAACAGCACCACGAGTATCTGGCAATCCGGAGAGACTGGACCTCTGCTGACTGGGGAGACAATGAAAAAAGCGAGTAAAATTTTTATGACAGTTTCATTTGATCGCATTTCAAATCTGCCAGCAATGATCCGTCACCGCGCGGCGGTCACCGCGAAACCGCTGCGCCCAGGTGCCGGGAAAGGCTTGCCGAAGCCGGCATCTCTGCTCTGCGCATGTGCAGAATTTATCACTCGTGCAACTTTAATTACATTTCAAATTTGCCTTTGTTTTTTTTTTTTTTTGTTTTAGTTATTTTAAATATTTTTCTCCGTGCAAGACAACTCGCAAGAAATGCGTTATATTAGTTAATCATTTATTTGTTTCCTCTTCATCAACTAGTACAAGAAGAACTTTGTCTGAACGCAATATAGTGCTATCAAAAGAGTTCGTTGACAACAGAACAAAACAGAATAAAAACAACAAATAAAAAACTTAAATATTCATTCATTTACATGTTCTCATGTAATTTGGATGATGTCTGAATCTCTCTATGAAACCGCTGTTTCCGCTGGGGAATCGCTGTAATAAATTCTAACTATACACATATATAGCCTAATAAGTTTTTCTGTTCCATTGTTTGCGTTGCATGTATTTTAACATCCTTCATAGAAAGTGTTAGCTAATTGATACATTAATGTCCTTGATTTAGTAAAAAAGGACTCACCTAACATAAATGCCTAATTGAGAGATGCATAAACAAAAACGTAGGCTAAATTAATCATAATAAAATAATTGGCAGTAAATATTGGCAGTATTTAAATACGACGGTTTACAGTATTTCAGTGGAAGTGATGGATGTCAGCAGTTTTTTCACTCGGAGAATATTACGACGATCGATTAATTATTTATGGGACTGTAAATAATATTTATGAGTGTAAATTCAGGAAACGTGCTGTCGTGGAGTGAATGACCAGCACCTTGCTTCCCCGCCTCCTGTAAAGTGATGCGGTGTGACAGTTTGTGTGGGCAGGAGATGACTGACGCTCACATGCGCCCGCTTGATTTCATCTGTCACGGAGCTGTCCATGCGTGCGCCTGCAAACGCTGTAATAACTCCATCTAGACTCGGCGCCTGATGACACCCCTGCACTTTTCCGATGATTAAGGTGCGTTTTTCCACTTCCGAGATGACAGACAGCAGGTCTCAAAATACACTCCAAAATTTTTCAAATTATCAGAAGGTTTTTATTCGCACGAAATACATATTATTTATAATTTACACTATCACGCTGGATAAAATATGAATTGTTTATTTTTAAGGTGTTTTTCCAGATGCCTCAGACAATACATCAGGCAGAGACAGTATATAAAATGAATGTCATATATAATTAATAACCAATTGTTGTTGTGCCTGGCTATTTGGACTTTTCAGAAGATCAAAGATGTCTATCTTTACCCATTTATTATTAGTAAGTGCTCATCCAAATCACAGAGTCCATCTGAGCAATCCCTTTCTGTACACTGTTGGACACACTGGATAGGTCATCAGCCAGTCAGATATCATAACAGACTTGAGATCTCGTTTAATCTGACCTTCATGCCCCTTCTTCCAGCCAGCTGACCTTGCCATAAGTGCAAACTTGTTGAGTCACTGAGTGGGTCCCTTATTTAAAATGAGCTGTACTGTTAAAAGCTGCATTAGTCGCAATCTCATATAAGTAGACTTGTCCCCTGGACTAGAAGTGATATCAGTGATGTCTAAATTTAGCTAATATACTTGCATGCGGGGGTTGAGGAACAGGTGGGATGAATTAACTTGAACAATGACTGTCACCTGACTCACTCTCCTGAGACAGACGGCCAGCCCGTCCCTCTCCGTATCCCACGGAACCAAAGCACTTTCATTCCCGGCAGCTCTATCAATCACTGCCACAAACTAGAACAAAATGCCTGCATGGATCTCTCTTTAGCGTAAACACGGTGTGGAGATTATGTAACTGATGACATCAGCCTTGGGCTCCATTTCCTCCTCAGAATTCCCAGCAGGCCGCGCAGCCTCCTTGGCACTGAAGGAACATCTCCGAGTGCTCTTGGAATGCTCGCTGCTGAAACATGACACCCTTCCCCTATGAGGAAGAAAGCTATCTTCATAAGATCTTTCAGCTCATGGATGGGCACTAGTGAAGTCAAGCCAACACAATGAGCATCAAACAGATTAAGTGAGTAACCAGGAAAGCAGAAATGCATTCATTCTCTGCTCTGTTGTATCTCTGTATTTAAATGAAAAGACTTTTGGGAATGTGTAGATCTTAAAAAAAAACAATGATGCAAAAAACAGAGGTTTCAGGAAGATTAGCCGAATGTCACAATCAGAGCCGGATACAATTTTTATCCACTTTTATTAGGATTGCAGTATCTGATTGTCTAAAATCTGCTAAATTTGAATCCATATCTGACTTGCAGCAGGAGGCTCTTTTCATTTTTATATATATATATATATATATATAGACAGACACACGCACACACACAGGGTATGCACACACACACACGGTGTACACACACATATTTTGGAGCTTAGTTGGCCTTATTTTCTGAGCTTTTAACATGGCTGTGTGAGGGTCACTCTTTGAAGCAGGCCAGTAATTCTTTCCAGCTGCACAGACACACACATACCTACACCAATGACCAAGAAGTCACCATCAGTCACTCTGATTAGTCATTGGACCTTGCAGCATTATCTTTTAAAGCTGGAGCCAGCATGAGCTTGGAGATGTGCCTTCAGAGCTGAAGGCTGAAAACATAACACATTATATCGCTGGTTGTTGCCTGTCTTGAGCCCTTATGCACAGTGGTTTACGATATTATTATTATTATTGATAGGGAAATAAACAAAAACCACCATGAGAACATGTAAATCAAGGAAGAACAACCACTAGGTCAACCATAGAGCGGGTGGAAAGTAAAATATGGCATGCAGAATGCGTGTCATGCGCTTTAGTAGCACTACTGCCCCCTACAGGTAAGTGGGACTCCATGCGCTTTCACAGTCACCTTACATGGATGTCTGCTGAAGGTCAGAAATTGAAAGAAAAACAAAACAAAAAAAACTGTTGAGGGCAATTTGGTTTTGAATGTGTTCTACGATGGTTTCATCAATAAAAAGTAAAGCCTAAAAGTATTTCTTAATCCTCAAAATGTAATGCACAGCGGCCTTTTGGTAAACGAGAGATGATGTCATACTTTCACCGGATGGTGTTAAGCCATATTTAAGCCCTCATAGCTTTGAGGCAGTTATTTGCACGCTCGCGAGAGGAACTAATGGATTTAATGCATCTCAGTGTTTTCCTGTCAAAAGTTCCATCAGGTTCTTCACATGTGAAGCGGCTCACAGTGGCTCCAGCCTCTGGCTTAGGTTTCAGACTCTTCAAGCATTTATAGTGGAAAGAGGGCAGCCCCAGGCATGGCACCGAACATAGCGGGGAAATGGGGCAGTGTTTCCTGTTTGACAGCATTTCCCAGGGGGAGCCAGGGGCACCAGGTTTGCTTAAAAGTACAGCCCCAGCAATGGGAGCGACGACGCCACTTTAAATACTACGGGGCTCAGCCTGGCGTGAGCCGGCTCTGTTGTTAGCATTTACCCGTGGATATTTCTCAGCACTATCCTGATTATGTACTTTATATAATCAGATATATACCAACGGGGTACCAGTCCGTCTCCCGTAGCCCCGGCTTAACCCGGAGCGTGGAAATCACACCGGGAAAATGAGTCAACTTGCAGTTAGATTCAACTTTATTGTTGGTGCACAATAAGCAATGAGAGGCAACTAATATAAAAAGTGCAAAACTGTTGAAACCAGCTGTACGACAGGCATGTCTGGTGGGGACTCCTGTTCCTGTTACCAGCCATCACATTCAAGCACCTTCCCCTTGAAATTTCTGCACACAGCACGGCTGTATGATATTTACACAGTGCAAGAAACTCATTGAATGTACTTGATGAACTTATTGAATCTATACAAAGGTATGAATAATATATATTATGCTAATGACGCCTGATTTGTTCTATAGGTACAGTTGTACCTTGGAACACAAACTTAATTCGTTCCAGACGGCTGGTCGAGTTGCGATTTGGTCGAGGACCAAGTCGAATTTCCACATAAGAAATAATGTAAATTAATTTAATCCGTTACAGACCTCCAAATGTTTGCCTATTTAAACTTATCTTTCTACCGACCTAGTGATAAAAAGCATTAACAATCAATATAAAACTAATACACACATGAAAAAGCAGACATGCCTAAGCAATAAACAAAAAATAAATGACAATCCCATGCTCCATGTGAGAGCAGACACACGTGCACTGCCTTCAAATCTCACTGTAATTTCCTTTTTAAGTTCTACAGTTACCTATGAGAGAAGGTGAAGATGCCTATGAATATCAAGCCATTGAAGGCATCAGCATTCCAATGGACCCCTTTGTCTCTGCGTCAGGCCATCAGAGACGCCTCTCGATCGCTACAAGTTTTAGCAGGATTGTTTTGTTTTCTTTTGTTATGTTCCATGTTTTCAGTCAAGTTGCGGTTAGATTTTTTGTGACTGACCTGTTTGAGGTCCGAATTGGTAGAGCTGAACTCATCTCGACCCATACAAGTTTTGACAGGAACGGTCAAGTTGCAAGATTTCAGTCAAGGTACAAGTAAAAGAAAAATCAACAAACCTGTTCGATTTCCGAGTTGGTGAGACTAAGAGACGTTCGAGTTGCAAGGTTTTACTGTAACACTAAAAGGCCAAAAACAAAACTATTAGATCTTTTATATAGTTATACGTGCATAGATCTGGTCCACTATTTTAAGCCTCATGGGACAGAAAGAGTTAGGATGTAGAAACAGGCCTGCTACTTGCCTGGATCACAGTCATGATCAGACACACATTCACACTTAACGGAGATTTGCATTGGGGCCTAAATTCAGTCATCCCACAGCTGCCAGCTGCTCACTCTTTCTGACAGGGAGGCCGTTTGTTTCGGGCAGACAGACACACCAGACGTGTTTACTAGTAGGACCTGAAGAATCATCCCCCCCCCAACAGAAACAAGGGGACTGAGACAGATGGAAGGCTGCCTTAATTTTGAATGAGTGTCCATGACAATGTGTTTCTTGGACTACAAAGGGGTGAAGTTTACAGGAGCAATTCTGCAGGTCTTCGATGACATTGATCCAACTGTGAACGCATGATGATAAAACAAGCAGTCTACCCTCCGGATATGGAAATATGGGAGGGTCTGGAGCCAATCACAGGGCACATGGCTGGGGATCCCAGTGCATCACAGGGCACATGGCTGGGGATCCCAGTGCATCACAGGGCATATACCCTCATACACAGTGTCTATTAGCCTAATTGCATATCTTTGGGGTATGGGGGGAATAAGAGCTCCTGGAGGTGCGCCACGCAACACGGGGAGAACATGCAGAAACAGCGGGGAACCACCACCCCTGGAGACGTGTCGTAGCAGTGCGACACGAGCTCATGAGCCACCATGCCCCTTCCCCATTTACATATAAACACGAGGAAAAATAACAGGCTCACCTTTCACTGCTAAATGATAAGTCAAGTAATACTGATGTCTGATGCATGTTCTATTTGTAACCTGTAAATAAGCAGCAAAGGAGGCCTGGTATTCAAAACAAGGTACCACTGATCATAGATAGATAGATAGATAGATAGAATAATGAACAATAGCAGTATTAACAACTGTAATAGTGCAAAGAATGTCAGGCAAAGCATTGCGCGGAATCCTGCAGTGATGGCTCAGAAATAAATACTACTGTGCAGTGGGAACCAGCGAAGGAATGAATGTTCTGTGAATGTAACTGGAGGCCAGTCGTCAAGGACGGAGGGGCCCACATCGCCTCCCGTTCATAAAACTTGTTTTCGGACACGTGCCGGACAGGATCCGCCTCCAGACAGGAAAGTCGTCTCTGAAGGGGTTGCACGCAATCTGGACGTGAGCCCGCTGGCTCCTCTAACCGGGACGGTGCCGGGCAGAGCTGCGGCGATGCCGTTAGCGCGCGGGCTGGCCGGGCTCCCCTGCCGCAGCGAGACGGCCGGCGCTACATTATTGATCAGCAGAGATGGGGAGCGCGTGTGCTGTTTCCGAGGAGCAGCGAGAGGGGATGAATGCTTAATGAACCGCAGGGAAAAGGCCGGACTCCTGTTTTAGCTGCGTGATGACGAGTCTGCAAACATGCTGGAAGCCTGGATGTCTTAATGAGATTTCATGTCATGCTGCGGCTGCAATCCGCATTTCTTATGCAATCAGCCTCTATTATTCATTAAAAATATGGAGCACAGAAAAGAAATATAACTGAAGATTATATCTCAAATAAAAATTCCTAAAGACAGCTTGTAGTAAGGAATTTCTCCAGTAACTAAAACTGCAAGCAGTATTATCTAGAAGCAAGAGAAATACTACGTATTGTGTTTATCTATGTACCTTGAACTCCGACAATCTGTGCATGTTTAAATATAAATAAGGGTATGAGAAGAAAAACACTGGAATGTTCTAGTAAACTCTGCTTAGAAGGTCAATCTCTGTATCCCCAGCTGAAATTTCGATACAGATCATTGAATGTTCAGCCAGTCCCTACATCGTGCACTCGCGTCTGTACACAAATGCCTTTCCACGCATTGTCTGCTGTCTTAAAAAATATTGATATTTACATCAGTTTTGTTTACAAATGCAGATAAGAGATACGACCTTTGCCTTTTCCAGAGATATGAAGCTACTCAAAACTCAAAACCTTGACGATGGTTTAGACCTTTGAACGAACTACATTTCATTTTTTGATAGACAAAGGCAAATTGCATACAACATAAAACAATATAGTTGCTGTCCTGCAGTTTCACATCAAAACTTACGATGCTTTGGCCGGCTTGTGATCATACAAGTGATGTTATGGAAGGCGACAGAAACAGAAGAAGAGGGGAAATGTTAAAGACACAAAACCAAATGCAGTATTTGTTTCATTTTAATTAGAGATGAGTGTGAGATCTTTCTTCATTTGAGCACTATGATAAAATCAGTCATGCTTAGAAAATACAATCAACTAGAGGGGACTACCAGTCACTGGCATCGGCCCACAGTCAGGTCCAGTCAGACATATTTAACATAGATTTTTTGCCGATACGAGTTTCTTTATGCACTTTTCTAATTAGAAGCAGATAAATTTGTGTTTGGGGTGCCATGATGGACTCATATGTGCTACAATGTTTAACACAGAGCCCAAGAAGCGCATGCAATAACACACAGAGGGCTGAAGACTAAGCCGTTTGTATAAGCCGATTCGGATCAGCTTGAAATCAGTTAGAGGTCAGCTAGTGGTCAGCATCAATGTCTCTCAGCCAACGCCCCCCTCCTTGACCCAGTGCAGAAAGCATCCTGCCCCAGGGAAGTTTTACTGCCTGTGTCCCTTTATTCCACTCCCCGCAGATCATGGTATGCCGACATAGCTGGTCGTATTAGTGAAAAGTCGGCGAGGTTTCACATGATTTTATGAGGCGGGGGTGTCCTGGTTTTTTGAGGTTGCCTGTCACGGAAGAGCAGCGTTTGCTAATGGGAGCAATGGGAGGCATAGTGAGTCAGGGCAGCATTTGCTGGGAATATCTCAGTGTGACAGGTTGGAACAAACTACCTCCTGGGTCAATTTCTTTTGTTTGTCTTAGATTAATTCACACATGAAGGTAGAGTCAGGCATGAAGTTTTGGTCACAAGTCCTGGCAGGGATGTAGAGCCATAATCATCTTAACCACCACCAGTGTGTACCTCTTTCTGCAAGGATGTCGACACTTTTAAACTGTTATTACACTCAAAACCATGAATTGTTCATTTATTCACTTAAAGAAAAATCTTTTTCCATTTTAAATACATTTCCTCTTGGAGAAAACAGTCCATAGAAAAGGAAAATGGTTGTCAAATATAAAGAAAATTCATTACAATTCTTTAATCATGCTATTTTAATTAAGCCTCTACATGAATAATGAGAAACATTTTATGTTCCTGCCTCTCTTAAGACCTTAATTTGCTTTCTTTCAGCTTCACGGCTGCTTCCATCCAATCTTAAAGCTTTCTCAGGAGGCAGAAGTTTACACACGTCATCTGGCGTGACACCACCATACCTGAGTCAGATAAGAGCATGCACACCCACAGTCTGTCTTCTTAACTTCGGAGAGCGATATGTTGTTGGGGAATTGCATTTCAAAGGTAGTGGTAGGGGAAACTCGGGATAGACCCCACTCCCGCGACAGTTTTTGACTTAAAGGGAGGTTTTGAAGCAGCAGCAGAAGCTTTGAAACGGGTACAGGTGTGATGGGGTGTAGAGTGACTCGTTCCAGTTAAAACCAGCAGGCTCACTAAACACACACACGCACACACACACACACACACACACACTGCTAAATAAATTAAATCAGTCTTTCTTTCATTCTTTGCTTCCATCCATCCATCCATAGCTTCTTGGAATGGCTAATGAGATGT
>JAABNX020000001.1:49444645-49458538 GCA_015163995.2 Mormyrus lacerda | reverse complement strand
TTATCCAATGCCCAATGAGATGTTTATCCAATGCCCAATGAGATGTTTATCCAATGCCCAATGAGATGTTTATCCAATGCCCAATGAGATGTTTATCCAAATGCCCAATGAGATTTCATCACGTTGAATCAGATGTGTTTGTTTTGCACATGCTGTATTTTGCGAGAACCAAAAACAGAAACAGTGACACAGTTCCAGCCTCACGCCTCACTTTATATCACATCTGCAGGAAAATAATAGCAAAAAAATAACCTGACAAAGGGCCTGTAATGAGCTACAAATACCTCTTAATCATGTGAAACGCACTGTGATGAATTTGAAGAAAGATGATGCAAACCTATTGGAAACAGCCATTGATTTTGCTGTTTAAAAGACCTCTAATCTAAATTGCTTGCGATGATTAGAATCAACGAAAGAGGGAAAGGAATTGTCTCTCAGATTCAACAAATGAGGTTTCCGTCAATAATTAACAACTGGGAGCAGCCAAATCTTCCAGCTATGCTCTGTTTCTGTTAAACAAATCACTCTCCCTGAAATAATATTTTCAGATTTCAGTTTAAACAGCTCGCTGCTGGGAAACCTTCCAGACTGTGTTGTTTTATTTTATTAATTAATTTCTTTTGACTCAAATTTGGAAATATTTGAAATTAATTTTGAAATAAATTCCAGGAACCACACAAGTAAGTACGTATAAATATAAATTCTTACAATTTTTCACTTAATAACCATTTGATTTACTGATCAGGAATCGAATGAGACAAATTTTGTGTTGGCCTCTGGCAGTGACTTGCCTCTGAGATGAGGCATAAAATAGGAGAGTTTATGCTTTTCAGATTAAACTTTTCTACTGTACCTTTTATCCAATAATATGAGCATGTTTCTGTAGCCCTGGGCGACATGCATCAAACACACAGCGGCACATCTTATGCGCACAGGGGCATATACAGGGGCAGGGCCCCAGCTGAAAGCTGATTGGCCCCCAGAGTGCCCCTCGCCTGTCATTTATCAATTCAAAGCATATCCTTGGTTGTCCCCATTTATTCACCTCATCTTAAAAAAAATCTGCTGAAAAATCGCTGCATATTTGCACATCACTTGCTGTTTAATAACAGTCAAACACCGCAAATGGATGAATTTCTTCACACCAGATCTTCGTTAATGGGTTGCACTTTGATGACTCAGGCTGCCCAATTGGCCTCTATTTACACATCTCTATCATGCCCAGGGTGTTTATTTCTGAAGGGCAGATCGTGGGCACGCAATGGGAATAACAATGGGCAGAAGGGAGCGGTTTCGCCACAAATTGCAGAAAAATGCTGTCGGGAGATATGAAGGAACCAGGCTGACGCAACATGCGATGACGGTTCTTCGCAAATACAGTTTGTCTTGTACTGATAATTGGTACATGACAGCACAAATCACTTCAGTTTGTGCTGGGGCATGAGACTTTACAGCCAACCGGTTGCTTATTCATTAATCTACTCAGCAGACCTGTCCTTCTTTGTTAAAATTGCCAGCACTATTACACACAGGATACAGATCTTTAACTAGAGCCGGCCAAAAGCCCATATGGTGTGCCAGGCAAGCTTTATCGCTGGTGCCCCCTGTCTGAGACAAAGTGAAACTGACTCGGTAAGTCAGCAGCCCCATGGAAAATGGCACACTGTGTCATATAATGGGTTGACTGGCATTGCCACTACCCTCTGGTCAGTCATTATGGACCAAAACTGCTACCCTTCATGTGCCTTGGGTCCATGTGACTCGATGAATGGGCCTCCCATATCCTTCTCTACCCCATGTCGCCCCCTTTAACAGCGGTATTCTGTCGTTTCTCTACAGAACATAAATTTCACTCATGCTGTTCCTGAACAGACGGTAATCAACTGCAGATTCACAATGACATGGATTCTGTGGGCTGGGGCACATCATTGGGATGGCACAGAGCTTTCCGGAAGCATGTTGAGTCGGAGAAGCCCGTGAGATTCTGACACCTGCTGCCTTACAGGCAGTTAAGCCGAGTCAGGTGGGGAGTGACAGACAGTCAGTGGATTTGCTAGTGGAGCTTTCAGCCCATATGAAATATCCCTGTAAAAGTACAAAACGATAATAATAAAAAAAACCTGCGACAGGTCATTGTGGAAGTCTAGCACAAGGGTAAAACAGACAGCTTTTCAAAAAAACAAACCTTCATTCAAAATTAGAACATCATTTAAAAATAATTAGCCCAAAAAAATCATTAATTCCTACTACCCACCAGTATGTCAAAATAAACTTCTACTCCTCTACTCAAATCTACCCAGCTGGCCCCATTTATCTTTATGAAAGTTCTCAGTCCAATCACGATCAGCTGGGCTTCATTAACTGAGACTTGCTGGCAAGGAACCATTGATCAATAGCTGTTTTGTGCAAAGATTTAGTTTTTAGATGGATTCTATTTATTTTCTCTTTCTTAAGTTGTACTCTTTAAGCAGAGCACATACAGACCATTGAAAACAGAGAGCACACCTTCAACAAAAGTGTGCAGCTAAATCACATATCGTTTAGAAACAACAGGCACACAAAAACATGAAACCACAAATCGTGACAGTATTTTGTAAATGTGGTTCTCGCGTCCGTCCGTTGCTTGCAGAAAAGTGACAAGAACAAACTAATAATCTTACTTCCCGTCTTATTCTCTTGTCAACCTATCTTATACAAGACAAACTAAAAAGGAACCTTAGAAGCAAGATGTGACTTATCTGGCTGCCTAACTAATGAACGGGAAATAGAACGAGCCTTTGTGGGATTGGTTTACACTCATGGGAATACAGAGTCAGCGCAGGGAAAGAAGAAGACAGTATTGATTTGCTGGAATCTTATGGTGAGATTTACCAGGCTTCATGGGTTTGCTTTACACATGGGGATGACAAACAAGGGGACAATGTACTATTATCTGAACGAATCCATTAAACCAGCCCTAGTCGTGAAACAATCATTTTTGTGTACAAAGACAATCTGCTGTCCACCGCTGAGGTCAGCAACCTTCATAATTATTTATGTAGTTTTATTTTTTCTGTGTAGGTTTCCAAAATGCTTTACAGTTACTCTGTTTTTAATAAGAAAAAAAAATCCTGCTTTCATCATGAAAGGAATCTGTCTGAAGAACATGACATATGAAGCGATCATGGTAAAATGGCTTCCATGGCTGTTCTTCTCATTAGGGTTTGTTTCTCCAGTGGTTCTTATAAAGCTTGTTTCCATGCACAGCCAGGAGACCACTGTAGATTCATTACAGGATAGTCCATTCTCTGTAGGTGACATGAGCTGGTATAAAATGCAAAATAAACCTTTAGTGTCTATGGCACAAAATCTAATAGATCTGGACAGAAATGTATGACTGAAATAACTTTTTTGTGGGTCTGAACATCACTTTCACTGAGCAAATGTAACAATTAAATTCCTGTGAAAATTACTGAATGCTGAACCTCACTTAGTGACACCATGTGACACAACAAATCAAGAAAGATGATTTTTTCCAGCGATAATTAACGCCAAAAGTGGTGATTATGGCAGAACTCGCTCACCGGAGATCAGCCTGGCTACTTGTGCCATTGTGTTTGCCACGTTAGTGCGTCAACATGATTGTTCCTTTCCTCCTCACTTTAGAATTTATTCACTTGTTGCTGTCTTTTAAAATCACTTTAAATGTCTTGCAAAGTACTTTTCTAAAATATTTATAAAAACTGGATAATGAGACAAGGAATGCAGTGGTTGTATGAGGAAAGCATATTCTTATGCGAATGACTACTGTAATTCCATCAGATTTATCAAGCTCATTACCCTTAATCATGTCAAACTGCTTTACATAAAGTCCTATAACACAGGTCATTCAGTGACTTCAGATTATTAAACTGCATATACTGTAGATCAAAGTTTACAGTGACCAGCCAATAATTAGAAGGACAATCCTGACCTTAAGATCCGAAGTATTTGAACAAGCTCATGAGTCAAATATGCTGTGTGATAATTTTACAGTTAAAACTGTCACAAACAGTAAGAGAATTGCTGAGAATCAATTTCTGAACCATTAAACCCTTACAGCTTTTGAAATATTTAAAGTCCATTCTTCTGCCTCAGAATATACAGACAGGATGCAAATGGATTAACCTGATCCTCAGTTACATTCATCTTTAAGGGTATTATTGATACCAATAATTTAGTGGGCAGCATAATGTCCTTTCATTTACAAGAATGTTCTGTGACATTCCAGAAGTCTCTCTGTCAGGAGTGTTGAGAGGATGAATGTTTGAATGATTCCAAGGGCCTCTAAGTGACAGAGACCCTAAACGAAAACAATAGGATTCATTTGGGTTGGGGGCCCATATGCTTTCATCTGGCCCCAAACCCCTTTCAGTGTCCCTGCTCCCCATAACTCTTTTGAGCCTTTCTTAAGCCAGGGACCTCCAAAATGAAAACTGACCAGAGGTAGGAACTCGCATAAGTAACTAAGAACTAAGGATGGAGGAGGGGGGCATCGATATTTTTCATCCCAGGGGTGATTTTCAAAGAATAATTTTTCTTCAAACGGGGAAAATATTTTTTCACCTTACATGAAGTGCATGATAATATTGACATTTTGTCAATGTACGACATGTCTCTACTGAGCCCCAAATCAAAATGCGGAAGGATGTAAAATTCTCATTTCATCATTGTTTTGTTCTTCATGGGATTGCATAAACTGAAATGTGAACTGAAAGAATAGATAGACCCAGACCGTGGCTTACGGTTCTAGCAAACACCATCTTCATGCCAATTTCTCCCATAGTACTCGGCTCTCTGTACAGCTTCTCACGTCTTTAGCAGATAAAAACACTAGGCACTGGCTCAACAGCTTAAGTGCAACTGCCTCGTGTTCATATGGACTAATGCTGCGGTAGGTCCCATAATCATGTAGATTGCGAGCAGATGGTTCTGGTTGGACAGCTCCCAGAACCAAACTGGGATCCCCTAAGATGGTACGCCTAAGTGGATAGAGCACACGGACACACCGGGTTCTTCCACGCGTGTCCTGGGCAACCGGCAGTCTGGCAGCATGGACTGCCTGCGTCCTCGCACCCACAGTAACTGCGAAAATTGGATTTCAGTGACATTCCCAGAAATATTGTGCCGGAACATTCTATGGAAGGAGGGAGGAGGGAAGGTTATCACTGATTAACTATTTTCTCCACAGATTTAATGATAAGAGAATAATATTCTCCACATTTTGAAGATGAATCTTAATAATGTGAAACCGCAGTGTGCAGTTATATTTCAGATAATATCGAGATTATTCCCTGCTTCATATTCATATTACTTTGATGTCACAGCTGTAAGGTCTCTGACCAGTGAAAATTAATTGCACACACTTTTTTCACATTTCAAGCGAGAATATATAATGTTATTTAAAGACACCGGGACTTTGTGAGAGCGTGTGAAACCCCAGACGGAATTACAAGCGGCGTCTGACTGTTTCCTGGATACTCACCCGCAGGAAAGGGGGTGTTTGATGCTCGATGCTATTCTCCTGAAAAGACTGAAGACAAGGGAACCCAAGGGAACCTCACGTTCTGGAACATACTAGCAACGGGTTACATTAGTGCATTCGCATTATGTCTCTAACAAGCTTAAGCTAGCTGCTTGTTCGCTTGAAGGGACTAGTGAACTCTTCATTTTCCAGGAAAACATTTAGCATGCCATCACAAGGGCCAATCACACCACGGCTATGCTGGGATCATTAAAGTACAAGGAGACCTTGTTAATGCTGGATTTATGACAAATCGTCATAGCCAACAATGCAGCAGTGGTCCAAGTGTATACATTTTCTTCAATCTTTAATTGTACAATATTTGTATTAAAAAATCCCTAGATCTAAACCAGCAATAATAAAAAAAAATCAACCTATGAAAATCTATAAGAATTTAATTTCTCTAAGTAAATATTTGTCTGCAGATTCATAAAAAAGCCCCCGGTTGTCATTATTTCAGAGATTATATATTGCCCGCTCATTGTGATATTGCTTAGAAATTCAATATTTCAGACGGACCTATGGTAGTATTGAGTTACCACTTTTGTTTAATGTTGCCACATTTATTTTTTTAAGGTAAATTATGGATATTGCATGTGTATAATATTACAAAGCTACAAAGTTATTTGAATACCTACAATGCTGCTGTGTACATTTTACTGTAATGTATAATGGGGGTAAAATTTTTAAAGATAGATAGATTAGATAGATGGCTAGATAGACTTTGTAGTAGTGTGCAGTAAAATGCTTTTTCAAAAACATTATAAGAAGTACAAGAATAAAAAAAAATAAAGTAACATAAGAATAGGCCTAATATAGGCTACAGTATAGGTTTACAGTGGCATGACACACAGCATAAGACATTTAGACAGAAATAAACAATAACAGCACCAAACGACAAAAACAGTTATAGTGCAAATAATGTCAGCGAAAGCTACAGGCAGCTTAAAACGAGCGAATCTTCTGTACAGGAACGACGTCAGAAGGCGAACGTGACCGGCGACGCGAGCCGGAGGGCGGGAACCTTCCTGCAGGAACGCGCAGCCTTTCTTCGTGCCGCCGCTCGCGCTAGCTCACACGCGGCGCGACGCTCAATGTGTGCCCACGCGCCTCCTCTGCTCAGCGCTGTGCATCTCGCCCCCTTCGCAGCGAGGAATCAGGACAAGAGGAGCTTCAGATCCCCGGTGAAAACCCTCAAAAGTGGTCGTGAAATATTTATGTGACAAAGCAAGAAGCTGCTGCACCCTTCCAATCCCGGCAAAAGCAGAAGTTTAACGGGAGGTTATATTTTTCTTGAGTGCAACCCGAGTGCTCGTGACATAACCAAATATTTGTTGTTAACTACTTTATATCACGAGGAAGGAAAAGCTGCAACAATGGCAGCATGGAACCTTGTAGAGCAATAAATAAGGCACTTTATTGCTTACATAAGCACCTTCAATTTGCAAATGAAATACATAAAAGTAACTTTCACCAGGGTAAACATAGGCTTATCGCAGGTCCACACAGAGGGATATAAATTGGAAGAAAAATCTAATAATCCTTCATTTTGAAATTTTAAATTTGCATTAATGTTATGGATGTTTTTTGTAGCAATGGTGACGAAAGTGACCGAGGACTTAGAAATATCCAAATAATAATTAAATCACTTTATTTCTGGATAAGTCCCAAGTTTTATGTTACTTGATTTTTTTCTTCTAATGTAATGTCCTAAGTATGGACTAAAACTTCCTTTCTGGCAGATGTGACTATGTGATCTTCAGCCACATTTCCTACCATTTGTTTAATTGTCTATTCCCTCAGAAGAGAATAATAATAATAAGATTAAGATTAAATTTAGTGAATACTTCATATAGAGGAGTAGGGTACTAGATTATACAGAATCAGTGGCTTTAAAATCAAAGAGGTCAGGTATCTATGCTGCATCTGTGCATTTCCCTGGGCATTTTAGTTATGCTTCTGTATAATATAATAAGCTGTGCTGATATCCTTTGGCCTCGGTCTTAAAATATCAATTGTGATAAAACATCCCACCAGCACTGTAAGTGCCAGCACTATTAAAGTCTGTGGACCACATATCAAAGTCTACGAGCTACTGGATTAGCAGTAAAAATTACAATGGTTTTATGGTTTGAGGAAATATTTTATCATATTGTTATTTAACTCTGGATTTTTCTCCTGTGACAAATCAGGATCTTGAAAGGTCAAAGGTCACTTTCTGTGCATTTGACATGTAGGTTTGAAGTGTTTTAGTGTTTGATCCACCCTGCTGTTCATTCTGCTTTCATATTGAAATCTACTTCCGTTCTGTGCTACTTGATTCTGTTCACCACCCCCATGTAAGTCTCTTATACTCATAACACTGTTAGGGGTGGAGATGACTCAGCAGGGGCCTGTGGTCAAAAAGGCACCTCGGGGACTCTCAGATGTTTCCAAAACTATGTAAATTGCTGCTGAGTAGAATCAGGAGATCTAGCTAGCTGGTTAGCAGGACATGCTACTTCAGCATCTCCTGTGTACTGTAAGGAGCGTGTTTATTTAACATTTAGTGTAGCGATCTTGTGAGTCCCACACAAATGCTTGTTTTGTGTGGTGGTGAATATTGGTGTTAGCGGTACCCAGTGCACTGGTCTGATCACAATTCCTAGGTTAAGCTCTATGTTACACTGCCAGAAAAAATAACCAATTTGAAACTTTGAGGGTACAATTACCTGTCACTGGGGATGCACCCTCAAGGGTCTGCCAATTGTACCCTAGCTGTAGGTTAGTGTATGTTCAGTTTAATTTGAGGTACAGAAATGGACTCTGAGGGACATTTTTGTACATTGGGGGTACAATAATGTTGTTTGATCCTCGAGGAATAAAACTGCACCAGGATTGCACACTTTTTTCTGAGAAAGTAGAGCAGGAGCACAATCGCTGCTTCACAAACATGGAATCTGGGGGAGAGACAGTTTCACCAATTTGAAACATTTCTGGGAGTCGGGGGGGGGGGTGTTCGACACAAGCGTGCGGCTGGAGAGATGCATGGCGGTTTATCTGGGAAGAAGGGACCAACATGGGCCTCAGGCTGGCTGCCATATTTACTTGGAGAGCAGTTCAATCCTGGTGTTTCGTAAAAGGTTAACAGGTACGTGGGCACATCAGTATGCTACTGTGGAGCCGCGTCCCCCCCCAGATTAAACTCATTTGTCTTGCCGTGTTGCCCCGGCCCGAGGCGCCGAAGTCCCGCACGGGAGACCGGGACGTGAATGCAACCGGCAAGCTCATACACGTGGGGACGGATCCGCGCTCGCGCCGCCACCGACAGACGGCAGAATGGAATATAATCAGAGTTATCAGCTTCTCCAGGTGGGTGAGGGAAGATTAATAGGACAAAGTTTTACATAGTTGGCAAAGTGCGCCTGGGGACAACCGATAACGGCACCTAGGGCCAAACGGCGGAGCGGCCCGACGGCGGAGCGTCTCCGTCTATTACGCGTGGCCGGCGCGGCCTTCGAGGTCCGGCAAAGACACCGTCCAAATCCCGCTTTTATTTATTCAAGTCCTTTTTGCTCCTCCTGGGGGGTCAAAAAAAGGCCCAAGGATTGCAGGAAAGCAAAAGCGGTGGAGAGCAAGAGGATTGTGCCCCTGTTAAATGCATTGATAAATAAAAAAAGCGCAGGCCACTTATGTGTATTGTGGATGAGGGCTGCGTTGGCTGAACAACTGACTGTGGGGGGGTGTAAAGCGGGAAGAGGGGAATGAAGGTTATTCACTGGATCTCCTTTTAATGATGTGAAGAATGCTATTGATGAGATAGCGCTGAAGCAGAGGGCAGAAAAAGTGTTTCTTTTCTATATCTTAAATGGTTTTTCGGGGGGGGGGGGACACACACGCAATCTCTGGTGCTTTTTCCTCGTTCAGCTGCCAGGGAGCGAGTGATAAACTTTTAAAGAGGTTTAAAGAAAGCATCTTTTGGGTCTCAAGAGAGCTAATGTTCGTGTGCTACTTGCCGGTTTTCCCTCCGTAGCACATTCCGACGAGTGCCGCCACAGAGACGTTCCCCTCCACTGCTCCGCCGTCTGACTATATGAGAAATATTCTTGCCCGGCATATGATGGACTGTACTATCGATTGCCAGGTGCTGTCCAGTAGTGTAACATTATCAGCTGCAATACTGATGATTTATGTGCTTACCACGGACAGGAAGCAGTTGCCCTAAATCCACGTTCATTTTGTAAAACAAAATTCCTTGCTCTTTTTCATTAATTCTCATGTATCCATGGAAACACACCCAAAACAGCGAAACAGGTGGGGATGGTCTGCTGCAGAGAGAGGGAGGTCACCAAATTTCAATACCTTAAGTAATTTGATAACCGATGAAAAATGGCTGTTTGTTTTTGTCAGAAGACATACCGGTAATTGAGGCCCCAGAGAGGCGTACTATGAATCGTAGCTCACTTTCAAACAGTGTATACTGCCACGGTAAATTAAACTGCACACCTAACCTGTTCCAAGTAGGTGTAAGTGAAGGCTTTCCGAATTAAACAGGCGTAAATCCTACCCATTATCCGAAAACGCATGCAAACTGCCCTTCCCTCAAAAAAACAAAGATAGTATAAGAGATGCCCTTCGAGTAAATAGTTGTGGTAGGTGCTACCACTGATTTTCTTTACAATCTGATTCCAGTACAAAGAAATGAAATGTTGGCTCCTTGCCGGGGGGAGGGGGGGGGTGCTGACTGTAAAGTTTGCCAATGTGGTGGGAATTACCTGCACGCCTCCTATCTGTCATACTTATGTATATGTATGATATATCAGATATTTATTAGAATGTACACAGGAGTTTTATTGAATATAATAATAACATCTAAAAATAATTTGTTATCCTGCATTTATTCCAGCAGTTTAATTCTGACCGCCTGTTCACAGTTGCATGAATATGTTCAGCTCCCTCTACTTTTCTCCTGCTCCCTTGACACAACTTTAGTTTACTGGTGCGGTTCACCTACAAAGTATTCTGAGCTCCGGAGATTATATTTGATGTGCATTAAGTCAGGAGGATTATGAAACTTAATTATTAATTGTGTTATAGTTACATCGTTCAAGACTGGGGTGGCAGATGGGGTAGCAACTCAAAGGTGTGCCACTCCATGCCACACTGTGCTAGCCGGTACCACCTGGTCCCACCCCATGCCACCCCGTGCCACCCTGTGCCACCTAATACCACCCTACGTCACCTCATCCCACCCTGTGCCACCCCATACCACACTGTACCACTCCGATAGAAACACAAACATAAACAAAGTAAAATGCTTTATTATTGACAAGGGGGCTGTATGCCCAAACTGGATTTTCTGGGTTAGCAAGATAACTGGTCAGATTTAAGGTTTAACATAAGTGAACCAATGTAAAATCCATTTAGACTGTGTTCCTTAAAACAGAAAAGAAATCCAACTAGCCAACAAATCTTACTTTGGGATAGAGGTCCCAAGTGGGAAGTCAGAAAACAGAGCAAAGTTGCTTTTCCACAGACAGCCTGAAGGAGGTGCCAAAGAAGCGGCTGGTTGTCTAATAAGACAACGGCGATGCAGTGCTCATGCCCAGCCCCACGCCAAATCAATTCCCTGCGTTGGCAGCCGATCTGTTAATGGCGATTATTGTCAGCGGTGCCGAATGGGGCTGCCCACAGCTTGGACAGCCATGGCAGAGAGTCCCATTAAGGGGCCGGGGAACCGGCTGTCAGTGTCAGGGACCCGAAAGCCTAATGGCCCGTCAGGCAGCCACAACTGTAGCGAGGGCCGGCATCTCTCTGCAAGCCTATCTGCAAAAATCACACCCTGACTATACATCAGCTCTAAGTTCTCCATATTTCTTGTGCTTTGGTCTCATAATGGTTCATGATTTCCACTCTTTGTGCTTTTGGTACTCTGTCAGCTGTGTCTGGCCATTGTGGATGTCATTAAATGCTGTCACCCTGACGTCTGGCTTCTCGTTGTTTCTACACTCCCATTTTCAGAAAAAAAAAAAAAAATCCATTTTCAAAGTAATGCAATGCAGGCCTTCTTAAAGACCCCCCTCCCTATACAAATTGGTTTTGGGAAAACACAGAGACAGACACGAAATAACAAAAAAATCAAAACAAAACAAAAAAAACAAGAAGTTTTAGCGGATCGGTCAGGCCGATACGAATTTTCATTATGGGATTTTTGGCCTTTTCAATGTGACAGATACTAACGAACTAACAGGATATTGCTTGCCGAGAGGAGAAACACCCAGCGAGGGCCGTTAAGATAGGACATAAATCGGCCGGCGGAACGTATCGAAATAAAGCATCGGAAACAATCAAAACATAACAGATGACAATCATAAATTAAAACAAAAAAAGCAATTCAAAGCAATATACATCCCAAAGGAAATTAACTATTAAAACAAGCACATTTCTAAAAATTCTTTTATACATATCAAGACAAGGTGGAATTTTTATTCAGACCATGTGGGGGGGTAGGGTTTATTGCATATTCATCTTGCCATTACCTTTTCCCATTTAATTTATGATTTACCAGAAGCTCACCACTGTGTTTACCACTGTGGTCTTTCTCTGTCCCAATCCAAGCTCAATCTGGAGAGTATGGCCAGAATAGTAATGCAACATTAACTTTTATTTTCATTTGGATTTACTGAAATTGGCCCGGTCCCCAGGTTCATGAAACAAGATGGGGGAGGAACCTGCATGATGAAATATTTTTATTTCACCTCGCATGTACGGAAATCATCCCGGAACGAAGATTTGGATATAATGAGACTATAAAGAGCTCCTGTTTAAATGGTGCCCGACGTGAAGTCAGCATTTTAGCTCAGTTCAGCTTTTTGTTTCTTTTTAATGATGCATGCGCACAAATTATGAAGTGACTTCATGCTAAATATGAACACTTTTCATCTCAAAGCTTTGTGGTGTAATGTTAAAATGTCAGTGTGATAATTGGTGTACTGGAAGTTGTGTGTGGGAAAATAAGACCCCTGCAATCATTGTTGGTGATATGAAAATATGAAACAAATCCCCCATACTTTTAGGTAGCTATTCACAGCGAATAACTTGCTTGTTTGAGCACTGAGATGCCCAACATGCCACGAATTTGTGTCTTGTTTCCCCCCCCTTTTCTGATGGACTGAAGGTCCAGCCAGTCACAGCCAAGTCCCCCATGGCAACTTATGGGTAAGTGTGCCTATGCTTGGAACGTTACTGGTTCAAATCCTATATTCAGCAAAATGTTTTCATTATTAGGTCCCCAAATAAAGCCTTTACTCCCCCCAATTGCTCCAGGGATTTTCATCACTATTCCCGTAGAAACAACAAAATATGTAAAATGTTCCCAGCCTCCCAGTAAATTCCCAAGCTCCAGTCTGTCACATTTTCCTCCCTTGTGTGATTGGTAGGTCCCACCTCTTCTAGTTGCTTGGGCCCACCTCCTCTACAGTCTGATTGGTTCTCTGTCTGCCAATCATTTTTTGTTCTGCCCACGACACATTTTTGGAGGTAGAACTCCCACGAGCCTGGTTCACCTGCAAACAGCAAGCGACATCACCTCTTAAGCAGCTCTTCAGTGGTGTTTCTTCCCACATGAGAGATGCTACATAGTCATGTTCGCTTGGCAGCTGTACTGTGTGAATTATAAGGCCCCATCTCTCACATCTTATTGCCTGGCTCACATCTACTGGCTTAGATGCACCAAGAGAAAACCACTTAAAATTGAGTCATAACCCAGTTGAGTAGTTCCAGTTTTATTGCATGATATGATAGTAATATTGAATCATATTATAATTTTTTTTCAAAGACACTTTTAAATAGTTTTCTTTGTTCTTTCAACTTTTTTTCTTGTGTGAAAGATACTGCACGTGACAATGCAGTGAGATCTCAGCTCTCTTTCCTTATTTTGGAGCACCCTTCCCTTAATAATGTAACGCCAGGCCCCTGGTCATATTGCCATGTATATGCTGGAGAAGGAATGATTGATTAAATCCATCAGAGGGATTCTTGTCAAGGCCAGTGGAAATGTTTTTTTTTTTTTTAGATGGAAATTCTTGGTCTGGGGACCGAGGGTCTCGAAGAGCATCGAAGTGAATCTCTAAGCCATGGTAGAAGCTTCTACTGATTATCAGGGCTAGGGGGGAGGGGTGCACGTCATGTGTAGTTCTGGATTTAATGTCGCTCTATCCACTTCTCCTAGAAGCAGGTAGAATATTTGGAAATAACGGCTCTTCCTTTCCTGTTACATTTCGGTAGTGTTCCTGTTAGTGTTCCTGTTAGTGTTCCTGTGTTTTCGTTCCCGTTATGGTCATGTTCATTTTCTCATTTGCTTGTTTGGACAG
>JAABNX020000001.1:49375807-49386277 GCA_015163995.2 Mormyrus lacerda | reverse complement strand
CCCCCCCCCCCCACCCAAATAAGTGCAGATATTCTCATACCTCTCCCAATCCCCATGGCAACATGATGACTCCTCTTACCTGACTCTCGTACACAATAACAGTTTTTCTCAGTTGCTTTGGAGAATTTCTCACAACAGACTTAACATTTGCATAACAGCGAGTGCATTTCACAAAACACTAAGTGCAAATGGCAAAACATCATGGATGACCGACAAAAGCAGGTAACCTCATCAAATTCCTTACTCAGTGCCTCAAAAGCAAGTATTTACGTCACTGAATATGCCAGTGCCGCCAAAATGTAAAGTCATGTTATCAATATAAAATCGTCACAATCTAAACAGTTTCTGATCCACAAAACATCTGAATGACAAGGACAGGAAACACAAAAATAAAAAGCACTGACTGGGAGATTGATTCAAGAAGAATATTTTATTGATTGCGCAGTTATATGCTAGCAAAAAAAATGCATTTCAATGCTTTATGCATAACATATAAAATATAACAAAAAACAATTACAAAATCAAAAACGGGAACAATATATACATACTGAAACTCCAAATGCTTTCTACAGTTGCAGCAATTCCTGGATATTAGGCCACATGTTCTCATCCACATCACAATGGATGTCTTCCTTTGCAATGCAGCGTGGAATGAACCTCCTAGAATGTCTTATCCAGCCACTGCAGGCATCTGCTAAACCTAATCCTAACCCTAATCCTAACCCTAACCCCACATGCAGCTTCCATGGCAGCAAGCAGCGTCATATGTGTATGTGGGTTATGGCCATATACCTTCCACCTCCAAGCTCAGAAGAACTCCACAGTTGGGTTGAGGAATAGGGAATATGATGGCAGGAATTCCCATAGCGTCCTGAAGTGGTCGGCAAACCATTGACCTGATTGGGTTGGAATGATGGAAAGTGACATCATCACATATGATCACATACTTTGGTACATTTTGTAGACCAATCTCCTCTTCAGGAATGAGTTACCTGTAGATGGTGTTCAGGAGGGTAAGCAGATGTTAGGTGTTGTATGGCCCCACAAGAGGGATGCAAGTGTGGACCCCATTGCTTGAAATTGCCAATGATATCTTGTTCAACACTTGTGACTGCAATGACTTACACAATGACAGAATGAGAAGTTCATCTGGAGTGTAAGACCACAATGCATTTTGACCATAATGACATTAGTAACCGCTGATGTATGATGCAGCTGAGAATTGCACATAAGCATCTGCCTGACTGTACTAAAGCCATCGCAAAATGACAAAAACAACCAGGAATTGCTGTTATGATGCACAACTGACTAGAGGTTGTGGGAATCGAACGAGCAGTTTTGAAAACTTCAATTCTGTTGCGAGAAATGCATCATGGCAACTGAGAAAAACTGTAACTTTCGGCTCTATTGGAAGAGTGACCATGAGGCTGAACATCTGCTGTGTAATTAGCTATTCCTCCGATGGACTCGGTGAGGAATCGCCATAATTGTATTCACACGGAATTAACTTTAAAACATAGCAGACCAGCGATACCCCTGAATTCGCACTGAATTCGCCTGGTGCCAGCCGCCCTCTACCATGGCGCCCAGGGAGCGCGTGCAGTAAGGGCTCGAGAGGAGTACAAAAAAACTGCCTGACCTCCCCATGATGGCTCACCCCCTCCCGTACAGAAGCATGTCTACAAGGCACCAAAAGGTTTCATGTGGTTTAATATGATTCCTTTTAATTCCTGACATTAGCCATGACCTCATTACACACTAGTTATTGTTTTCCATGGTGTCTGCATCATCTGGAGAAAATGCACCCACTCTGGTTAGGGAAGCGAGGACATTAGAGCTTGATTTATCCTGGTAATATCCATTAGGAAGCCAGAGACCCCTGCCACCATGTCGGAAACAGAGGCACACACTGCCGGCGATATTTATAACAGCCCGGGAAGATTACAGATACATCACTCTCACTTAGCCCGCTGCCCAAATAATGAATCAATCACTGCCAAAGCACTTATAGAATTATAAAGCTGGCATATTATGACCCATTTAAACGTCAATAGCAAAGGTAAAGTTCATATTCCCTAATCACGGTATAGCGAGACAGAGGGCCTATCAATTTGTCATCATGGAGAACTGTTTAAGCAGAGAGCGCGGGCGAGGGACTCGCCGGCCGCGATAATGCGCCGTGTGATAGGATGGTCTTAGCCAGTGCCTGTTTATCATGTGGACGGGCGGGGGCAGGGCCGGGTGGACTCATGTCGTTATCACAACGGCGTAAGTGTCCCGCAGAAGGCCGAGCTCCACCACTCAGGGCAGGACCGCGGTCATGTTTAGCGAAATCATCGTGGCACATTACAAATCTGGGCTGAGGCACCGGAGACGTAAAACGGTTTGTGGCCATGTCTGGTGGTCAATAACGGTGACAGATGCAGTTTATTATCGTTACTTATATATTTACTTTTCTATTAACATAAGTGAATATTACACTTTTTCTCAGTTGCTTTCATGCAAATTCCTCAACAGAAACACCATTCTGACCACCCTTAATGCAATTCTCAAAACAGTTCATGCGTTTCTCCTAACACTAAATCACCTGTGCAGAAGCTACTAAACCTTGTGTACGTGTATCAGAGGATACAACACCAGTCAATCACTTCATCACTGCGACAAATGAATAAAACACTTTCACCAGAGCAATAAGACTTAGTCAGCAAATGTTTTAGTCTAATTAAATCCTTACCAAAATTTAATGTAGAGAAAAAAAAAACTGAATAAAATGTAATGTGAAACATTTGTAAATTTACAGACAGTCGCTGTAACTGAGAAAGCATAGAACCAAGTAACAGAAATATACACAATCTTATGGAATTGAACATTGTACATTTACGTACACTATGTTACAGTACACAGTACATTTATACAGATATGTACAGTATAGATGGATAAACCTGCATCAAATTACTGTCTTACATACCCCCTGGTTTAGAGCAGGGCGAACACATTGTGTCTACATCACACCTGATATTTTCTCTTCTTAGACAAAGCGGGAGAAATCGTTCGGCATGACGCACCCAGGCCCCACAAGCCTCAGGTGTGATGTCCCCACAGCCAGCATCCACTGGCTCCAGGAATGACATTTGGTCATGGGACCTGCAATCACACACCTTCCACCTCCAAGCAGAGAAGAATTCCTCGATGGGGCTGAGGGACGGTGACTAAGACGGCAGCAACACCATCATCATTTGTTGGTGGGTTTCAAACCATTCACTCTCATGGTTTAAATGGTGAAAATGTACATTGTCCCAAATGACAATATAGCATGGCATGTTGGCTCTCATGATCCCCCTTGAATTTTCTGGGATAAGAACATCATAGAGCCCATCCAAAGCAATGTAGACCCGGTCGGTGTTTCAGGGCCCAGTGGTGGCTGCATTGTGAATGACTCCATCTTCAGCATTAGCAGCACACGTTGTGATATCGCCCCCACAATGGCCTGGGACATCTACTGTGGCCCTCTGACCTATTATGTTCCTGCCACGTCGCCTTACTTTGTTTAGGTTAAATCCTGTTTCATCTACACACATCAAAATGTGCCGGGTCTCATTGGCCTCCAACTCAAGTATCCTCTAAATAGAAACACAAACATATATAATGTTCATATATAATGTAAATAAGAAAGAGCAAAAGAGAGAGCAGTAGAGATCATGTTGATCATGAAAACTTGTCAAGGACAAATACGCATTTCGAACACCACGCCCTCTCACAACGTCCTGCTCCATTTTCAGCACTATGCACTGAGTAGAACCTTAGCGGAACCTAAGCGGAACCTGAGCATCTATATATGCTTGTGTCAATGCAATTCAGTGGCATGACGTGCACATGTGATATAACATTGCGAACATGTGCTTCTCTTTGTTTCAAGTGATTCTTATTTGAGAACATGTAATTCCGTTTATTTTCAATTGAAGACCAATTTTATTGTTACCACTGACTGTGTGATTGGCCCTACTCTTTACTGCATACCTGACAGAAGCTTAAAATGATTCGATTAATGCATTGCGCGACAGTATCAAAGTTAGTGAGAGACCTCCAACTCTCAGTGATGAATGTACAAACTGTTTTGATGAATTGTCAAAGTCAGATGAGAAATGCTAATTTGTGTGGGAGACTGTGTTACTGCTTTGAGAACTGCATTAAGAGTGGTGAGAATGGCGTTTCTGATGAGGAAATTGCATGAAAGTGACTGAGAAAAACTGCAAAAATGTTATGGCATCTTTGAATTCCTATTTCTGGATTCCTAACCCATTACAATACTGTTTAAAACATGTTATTGGATATATCAATATATATATATATATATGTATATATATATAAAACAGTAATACATTATATTGCATATACTAATATGGTACCAATGTATGTTATTCTATTCACATAGCAACCATTTTAACAATTTGCTCATAAGAACATGGCCAGTAGCCCACCCATATGCAGGGATATATTAGTATCAGATAAGTCTCATACAAACTAATCAGTACAATTAGCATGAAATCTGACAAGAAATTTACCCAAGCTTTTATTATATTAGTTGATTCTTTAATGTGAATTAATATTTATACCACTTGCCAGCTAAAGAGAGCATCACAATCTATCATAACATTAAATCAAATATTATAGATAGATAGATAGATAGATAGATAGATAGATAGATAGATAGATAGATTGCAATTTCATTAGGAGAAGTCATTTAAAAATACCTGTTATACACGTAGTCCTACCATCGCATGAACAGTACTTTCATTTTATCTGCAAAATATTTATTAAATTACTGGGTTGGATGGATGGACGGACAGACAAATAGATGGACTGATTGATTAGATAGAACCACACAAACGCCCAGTGCAGGTGTGACTTTGAGGCAGCCTTGCTGGAATATCCATTTTGTAAATAGATCATCTTAAACAGGAGACATTCGTGTTTTTCACTTTGGTGAAGTCGCTTGTTTTTTTTTAGAAAAAGCATGATATCGCCCCAGCCTTTCACAGAGCCATACGGTAAAAGCCACTGTGTCATCTTTAACAGGCTGGGGCACAGAGGTGAGCTGTGCAAAGTACCTAAAAGCTATTTTAGGGTTCCATGAAGAAGAGCAATGAGGTTAAAAGCACCATATTGCTGGAGAACATTTTTAGGACTAATAGGTCTGAATAGAGCTTCGTCTAAAGTCTGAAGTCACATGGACATTTTTCAAATATTTTTGGAACTCCGTTTTTGACTATAAATTATTCTGTAATGTAATAGTTTTATGCTTTATTCTTGCATATATCCCATGCCAGAGGAATAACTCAACAAAATGACATGCTATCTATTTGTAGTCTTTTTATATAATGTGGTGATGAAGGTATTAAGTTTAAGCTCAAGTTGTTATCAGGTGGGTAATAATTACTAGCTGTGATTTAGCATCCAGTTTTGCCACTGGCGTCAAACTAGTTTTTCTAAACAAAAAGCTGAAACACAAGCAGTGATTTAATGGACAAAACACAAAATAAGGAACATTAGTTTATACAGAACCTTGGTGTTTGGTGAGATTTGTTTACAAATCAGTGCCACAACGCTATGACCGTATCACTATCTTGCGTCGATGTGCCATTTTTTATGCATGTTTATATGAGGAAATAACTCAGACAGACCAGCTATAACCTTCAACATCTGCTTCCCACCCCAGCCTACGTGCAAGTCATTATTTTTAATCAAACCAGTTCTGTCAGACTGGAAAAAAAAAATTACATTAACAAGTTTTTAGTGCTTGGCTTTCATTTCAAATTATGGTTGCAAAGATTTATTATAAGGTTTTTGTAAGAAAATCACTGGTTTTAATGGGATTTGTAAAATTCTGTATAACAAAATATGTTAGTTAAGTATCTGATATTATGGTGATATTTAATTGAAAAACATAAGTTTGACTGGCATAATATAATACTGAACTGATAGAAATAACAGAACTCACCTAGATGGTCAAAAAGTGATTAAACTGCGGTGAAACTGAAAATGCTTTCAAAAGCACTATCGCTTCTAACACTTCATTAACAATAGTAGGTAAATAAATCGTGAACATACAGGCCTGTATATTTTAAATATATCGGAGGCACTTTGTTGTTACAGTTTGGGTAACGATCCGACAACTTTACATGTGCTTTTTAAAATGGCTGAACTTTAATATTTATACAAAAGTCTAAATTAGTCAGTGGGAGACGTGGGGGAATCTGTAAATTATATGAAAATCCTGACTGCTGAAAATATGATTTAGCCATTATTTCTGTAATGATTTAATTGAACATGACTCCTACATTTCATAGGTGTATATTCAGGCGACGGTTTCAAGATTACCGGAGTTTTGGTGAAACTTGGCAGAGTGCTAGCGATTGCTGCGAGTTAGCATATCGGAAAAATCCAAATGGAACAGCACAAAAGCAAAGAAACTACACACTCATTACTGTGGTAACTTTGGCCAAGATAAAAAACATCACCAGCCAGGAAAAAAAGGATTAAAATCGCTGATGAAGTTTTTAAAATATTCCTCATTTTGGATTCCATATTTATTTGTTTATTTTTTTATTTATGGTCTTTTGAATGATTCGCTGTATTAGGGGTTATCTGCCATTGCTGTAAATAGAATCCATTTCCTTGCTTGACATTGGGTCTCTGTGACCTCATTTCCTTTGGGGCAGTATTTCTATAACCTACTATCTTTTTTTTCCTATTTAAACATGTCCATTCAATTTTGTGAAGAATTATGAGGATGTCTGTGGACTACCTTCAGTTATTCGGAGCGATGTCTGTTTAATATTCTGCACACCAGGCCTGAAGGCCGTACCGCCTCAATCACAGCATTTCAGACGAAAAATTTGGATGTGGGCTTGTCCATACTCTCATTAGCATGCAGAAAAAAGTGCAAGCCTTTGTTTTGTCAGCTGTTTTTGAAACCCATAATTTCTCGCATTTTAAAACCTGTTTTAAAAGTCAAGCATTAGCAGTGTGGTTGAACTTCCAGTACAGACGCACACGTAGGTATATGGCACATTTAAGTTTGATAGGAGAATCGTGAACGAAATGCAGTGCCTCCAGGATGAAAATGAAGACACAAATTACGCACAATTCGGTGACAAAAATGAGATGTCTGATTCTTTACTGAAAGACGTGGACTGGGTCTTTTCTATACAAATTCAGGCCACATTTCAGTCTGTTTTCAATAGTCTGGCTGTATGTTAGTAAGAAAAATCCCCAAAATACATGACCATCTCTCTGCAACTTGGCAGCACATCATGCTAAAAATGTACATAATTAAGCCAGGAAAGCAAACAACCATTATTTTACTGTCAGGAGATCAACTCCTAAATGTTAACGGTGTAGGAAGTGTGGCAGTAATTAAGTCCGGCCCTCTCTCCTTCTTCTCTTTAGACCCAAAAGGAAGTTCTCTGCATTTTCAGATTAATGCCAGACTGTAATTCATGCAAATTCTCTCCCACCAATCCCCCCCCTCCCCACTCACACACACACACACACACACACACACACACACACCCCGCCATCGATATAAAAAAGTGTAAATGTGAAAAAGCATGATCTGTCTTACCTGGTGACCTCGCTGCTCCTATTCCCAGTCTGAAGTGTGAGCATGACTGTGATTTTTTTTTTCTTGCCAAAGAACCAGCTAAGTGCTTTGAATAAATTTGTGGGACCAATTTAAAAGAAAAATGGAGACGGGTATGAGCTGTATGTCAACGGCTTTGCCTGTGGTGGTTCTCCATGGTGGAGAGGTCTGGAAGACCGCGATGGGAGCTACTGGTGCAGGTGTCCATGGAGATGGAATCCTACCATGTGCAGACGAACTGTGAAGACAGGAAAACAGACACAGCGCATGGCAGGACTCCGACCCGCGCGTGTCGAGCCCCACATGTGGGCCGATCCCCAGCAGAGCTCGTACATGTAAATACTGAATTATTTACAATTCATTTCTCTCTTTCATTTCATTCACATTTTCATTTCACTCTTTGCACTGTAACCTGTCACTTGTGCTAAATGCGCATTATTTATGATTCCTGCTTAATATTTATATTTATCTTTAAAATCTTGTCTTTTAAACTCATGTCCTGTGTTTCAGTCTAAGAGCTTGACAACCACGCACTTCACAACACAGCGTACTGAGTGCAACTGAGTGCGTAACAAAAAAATATAATTCAATTTGATCTTCTGAAACTTCAGACATTCTTCTTAGTAGTGTACTCCAAACTCACAAATAGTCAACAGCGACAAAAACATGCAACGCCACGTTACTCAAGCCATTGATGTAAGCCTGCCTGTTAGGGCTCTAAATGAGTGACGTCGATGCTGATCACCCTGTGTTGTCCTTTTACACTTTCGTCCCATGCACATCACTGTATTGAGGTCAAAGGTGAAGGATGCCATGTTACTGTCACCATAGAGGCTGTGTTTGAAACGCTAACAGATTTTAAGGGACAAAATTGTGCTCTCACAAACTGTTTGAGCCAAGGTCTCCATCTCCATGACTTTTACTCCTAACAAACTGACTGTTCAGCAGGAAAATGCATGCTAATGAATGTTTGGCCACTAGACTACACAAACATGACATCCGCTGGCATTTATTGATTCAGAATTTTAATGGCAATCCACGTCCATCTCCTCAGTTTGAACAAGCATATCGGATTTTTGCATAAAAATGTAAACGTTTTTAAACAGGCGGCAGAGCAAACAGTCAGGTGACTGACATCCTCCAGGTACACACGCTCGTAAATTAGTTACATTTAACGGTGAAGCTTCATCCACTTAATTAGCACTATCCATAAATACAACAGACTCAGTCAATACGATGACGCAAAAGGGTAACTGAGGTACATGTGCAGTCTATAAAAACCGCTAACGCGTTGGCAGGTGATATGCAAATGAGGCCCATAGCTAAAGGTGTAAATTACAGGCAATTGATCTGCTGAAAAGCCCCCCTCTAGCTAACGTCCCTTACCCACCCAGCTCCTCGTAATCTGCCCATGAGAGTTTCCCTGCACCAGGCCACGGCGCTTCCCCCATTCTTGGAAGTGCCCCCCCCCCCCCCCACATCCACCCCCACATCTCGCTCCGCAACAGCGCTGGGCTATAATACCCCTGACCATTTCCCTGACGCACTGAGGGCCATACTGTACATATGAGCACGACTTCAATTTAGTGACAGAACGGGGTAAAATATAAACAAATAAATAAAGAAATAAAACTGAAAATGAAACACAAATGTGGGATTTATATGTTCTGCACCTTTTTCATCATGTAGTGCATGAAAACTGTGAATATGTGGATTGTGGGGAAGAAAATTTACAAAAAAATCACTGCTTTTTAAAGAAAATTTGCAAATGAATGACAGTAATGCTGTTTATTTGTGAAATACAAATTTAGGGAGAGGTGATATTTATGGCTGCACTTGAGAGGACCTCCAACCGACGGACAGAATCTGCTTCTCCACCAGTTTCTGGAGAAGACCATCCAGTACCAATCTCATTTAGGAAAATCTAGCAGATGCCATGGCCTAGAAGTATAATATCATTCTTGCAAATCATGTTTTCCGCAGGCGTGTGTGCTTTATGTACCTAGGAATTACAGTTGTCTCTCTGGGATTCTGATTCGATTGAAAGAGGCCAGTAACTCCGGGTCTGTGGCGCATACGTACAGGAAAAGGGAGCTGCAGATCCGTCATAGTGAGATGTGCAGCTTAAAACCAATGACACCCATCCGTAACTCATTACGGCCTCTGGAATCCATTCCCCGGTCCGTAACGCCCGGTTCCGGTTCCCGTCTCCCAGCTCCTCCTTTTTAACGGGAACAGCAATGTCTCCTCAGACCCGATTTGAAATTACAAAGCGAAAGAAATACAATTTTACAGCATCTGACATTTAACAGAGAGAATAAGCCTACAGCCTGAAACGGAATCAAAACAGAACAGAGAAATATTTCTCCCGGTATGGAAAAAGCTAATTGGAAGCCAGAGATAAAAGACGAAAGAAAAAAAAAGAGAGGAAAAAAAACTTTTTCAGGCATCAACTTTCAAAGAAATATATAAAGAAAAGAAATGGCAGCTTTCTAAAAAAATGTTGACTGACTTAAAAGCAACCCATCTAGAAGGAATTTCCTAAACAATGATATATATCAAAAGAACAGAACATCACAACTTGTGGTCACATGCAAATCTGAAAATTGTACATTAGATGGGTCACAAAGCTGCTCAATCGCTGTCTGAATTCTCCTGAGCTGTGTCTGTTCCCCTAAAGGTACAAACGGGTGTCTGTTCACCAACAGGCACAGACTGGTGTCTGTTCCCCTACAGGCACAGACGGGTGTCTGTTCCCTTACAGGCACAGACGGGTGTCTGTTCCCCTAAAGGTACAAACGGGTGTCTGTTCACCAACAGGCACAGAC
>JAABNX020000001.1:49363035-49375707 GCA_015163995.2 Mormyrus lacerda | reverse complement strand
CTACAGGCACAGACGGGTGTCTGTTCCCCTACAGGCACAGTCGGGTGTCTGTCTACAGGCACAGACGGGTGTCTGTTCGCCAGCAGCCATCTTGTGATCTTCTCCTCACTTTCTTTTTGCCAGATTCACATCTATTTCACATTTCAGACAAAAAAAAAACTGATCTAAATTTTACGTGTTAAAATGTATGCAGCTATATTGAATCGATTTAATTAATAAAGGCTGCACTGATACTGATTTTGGGTACTGAATCAATAATTGAAATGTAAAATGATCAGACTAACAGGTATATTCATATTTATCATTTTCCAGGTCCCCACAAAGATCTGCGAAACAAACTAAAACAGCCAAAAGTCTTGTATTTCGTTTGGTAACTTATGGTTAAGGTTGGGGCTGGATAGGGGTTGAGGTCGTCACGTTGGGATTACAGTTTTCCCCATTGAATTGAATGGAGAGTCCCCACAAAGATACAGTTACAAACCTGTGTGTGTGTGTGTGTGTGCGTGTCTGTGATTGAGTGAGTTTGTCCAGCCCCCGCAACAGAACAAGTTGAACAGCATGTCGTGTCAGTTCACTACCTGGGACAAAGTCTCTCGTTGGATCCTCCAGCTGGTACCGAGAGATCCATACTGTATGAATCGGGCCGTGTCAGAAATTGGGCTTGGTGTCACCAGGCCGTTAAGTTTATGAACTCCCTCCTCATATTGATCGCTCAGAGGCACTGCCGCTCTATCGACATGTTATTCCTTGGCTGTGATGCTATGACTTCTGTGGCAGCAGATGTAGGTGCTATTGTGCGGAATAATGGCGTTTCAATGGCGGAGTCCATCTTCGTGTTGCTCACAAACGACGCCATATCACCACTGTATTCTAAACACATAATGAGATTACCAAAGCCAGGCAGTGACATGGGGTGAAGTGCAATTCTACCATTATCTACTGATGCAGTTCTGGGGCAAATGAATCCTGCTGCCCATAAACACACAAATCACAGATTATTTAAATTTTTAAGAAGTACATGAGACATAATGACCGGGGTCAGCCATTGCGGTCGGGTGATCCGGATTGCCGGAGGCAGGGACGACGGTGAGGCCGATGACGTCTGGGTCGGACTAAAGTGCTTTCTCTGGAATCTGGATATCTGGACCTGCTCAGTGGTGTGGGAGCTGGCTGGCCCTGAGTGGGAGGCGTAAAAGACAATGAAAAAGTAAGTTATTTTGCTGATAAACAATCCATTGATGTGTGAGGTGAGATTACAGACCTGTCCGGAATAACTGGATGACTGAAGTCAAATAGCAACATGACAAAATGAGATGTAAATGATATATACTATAGACTCTCAATATAAAATTGCGGCTTGGCAAAGCTAGCGCTGGTTGGGTGTGAGTCTTGGCGACTGCGGTTAATGTATTCAGCCTCCATCCTGCTCCTGCTCCCCTATCCATCATGTAGTCTAAGTAGCCATTGTTTGGGTTTCAGTTTTTACATGAAGGATACGTGGGCAAATTTTGGGAAATGTAATTCTTAATTTGTGCTAATAAAGCTATCGTTCATTAAACCGGTTTAGGAAAAAGGCACATCCTGAAAATAAATACCAGGCACATTTTATTCTATGCCTGTAATCTGGAAAACTTCCCTGAACTGAAGCAGCAGGCAGCGTGGCTGTTAAGTATGTAACGACCTCCAGGTCAACTCCTGGGCGCTTGCGTAAAACTGTTGTGCAAGGTTCTTAACCTGAATTTTCCCAGAAAATATTCAGCTACTACGCCTGATAAAAGCCTGGCCAAGAAATTAAATTGAAATGCAGTACTGGGAGAAAAAATACATCCTGAAATAGAAGAAGAAAATGAAATATTCATCCTGTAACTTCCTGTGCTTTCTTTCAGTTCCCGTCTTCCAGGTTTTGGTCAGCTATTGGCTTCTGAAGTGCGAAAAGATCCGAAGGGGAATCAGAGGAGGTGCAGCAGATCTCAAAAGGTAATTGACTGGTGCTGCAGGTCAGTCATTACAGTGTGAAATCCAGACTTTAAACCGAAGACCTCCAAGTAGGTTCATCATCTAATCAAGTAAAAGTTCAGATAAAATCCAAGTTTCTTTAAACTCAGAGCACATCGTAGAGAAGGTCCAGACTACTAGGTGAAGGACAACAAACATTCAAGTGCAATCCCAACAATTTTTGCTTAAATGACATGGTTCCTATGTTAAAGTTAGGCGATTTTTCAGATGTTTTTTAGAAGTAACTTTCGGAGTGCCAGCTGTGATTTTGGCTTCAGGGATGCAGATAGCTTACTTTAAATCATTATCGGGGACCTCAGCAAGTCAATCAGCCCACCCAGATAACAGGACGCAATTGTGGAACACGCTATTGACAATGCTATCTTCAAAAATTGGCAAACCAGAAATTCACTCCGCTTGAAATTCCGGATGGAGAAAATGACTTAGTGAAGGAAAAAAAAATCCTTGTTAAAATGTCCTAGCAGAAATAATAGCATGACCCACGGTTCTCAGTTTAGTTTATGGATCTGCACCAAACATAAAAACCTCCATGATCTGTGACCAACAATCATCTTGCAGCCCTTTTAAGGAACAAAAAGAACCTTCCAGATGTCAAAATGGTATTTATGGCAAATTTCACACCTGGCAGTGCTGTTTCAAATAGAAAATTCATTTTACTTGGACTAAAATCCTGATTAGCTAGTAGAAGCTGATTTGCCATTCTGACGTCAAGGGATTATAGAATCCACTCAGATCTCCCACGAGCTCTGACTTCAGCTCAACGATGAAATTAAACATCACCATCAAGTGACCACGGCCAAATAAAAATCAGCAGAGCGGGCCACTGTAGATTGCTGCCAAGACAACAGTTAGACCTGCGATTTTGCTAATTTACATAAATCCTAAAAAAAGGAACGCAAATCTCTCCAATAAACTCTGTTCTGACTGCCCTTGTTTCATGTAGAGGCGCATTATTTCAGTGCACTTTGAGTGCAGACCGGGAATGAGCGCCTATGTGTGCTGATTGTATTGAACCCTGTTTTGAATAGAAGGATTTGATTTAGCATGTGTTCTCCGGGCTGACTTTGATGAGATTATATTTCCAGGCTCTTTAGAAGGCAAACACAGGATTCCTCCTGGGTACGCTGGTTGTTTCAGGGTCTGCTTTCCACCGCAACATGGCATGAAATTACATTTCCACTTTTTATTATTTTTTCAATGCAGATGCATAGGGGGGAATTTATCATATTATCGGTTTTGATCTAAGCCACAAAAAGTAGTTTCATGCTCGCATATATTAATCAATGAGTCTCAAGTCAATGTTTGTACAGTATTACAGAGAGTCTTCCGGTATAATTATAACAAGATAGGTTTCCTAGCACTAGCATGACCTGATAGTATGCGTAACATGTGGTTCAAACACTATGTACAGGAGTTAAAATTAGGAGCTTGCTTTCCAGCAGAAGGACTATGGGATATTTCCATTCTTACATTTCTTTTTATTTAGCAGATGCTTTTATCCAAAGTGATACACAGTTGAGAAAGCAGGGTCCATCCATCCCTGGACTAATTCTGAGTTAAGGGCCTCGCTCAAGAGCCCTACGGTGAAATCACTTTGCTGACCCTGGGATTTGAACTGATGTCCTCAACCCACCCCGTTGTGTTACATGAGGTGTAGAGTAGGACATGCCTGTTCTGGGCTTAAACCCACAGATTTTTGTTTTAATTCCATGTCCTCAGCCACCTTGTTTCCTTCTGTCCCTATCAGTAGAGATGTCAGACGGCAGACTGTGATTTGCTGGCCATCAAGGGCCAGTCTTTATCCTTGCTGCTTAGACCAGGCTGATTCAGGTCTGACGAGATGAGAACCGCACAGAAGCAATCACCTTCTCCATCGCTTCTGCCCCTGTTCATGGTTTACAGCTTCTCGTTTGCCAAGCTAATTGCCTGAGAGACAACCCCCCCCCCCACTAAACTGTCTACACATCTGGCAACAGATCTGCAGAAATGCTACATCCAGCTATTTCTGCAGTTTCACGTTACATTTAAAAATTGATCAATAAAATTTTACTGATTTGTCCATATTTGCGGTGCTTTTAATGACCGACATTGCTTCCAGCAATGACAAAAGGCAGTCTTTGACATATGAGAAGAATATGAGAGGCGTTTACAAAACCTAATCATGGCCGTGCCAGAACACAGCTAAGGGTTTATCTCTAATCCATAGGGTGTTAGGGGTCAACGCTTCCCATCTGCATGACTGAACACTCAGGCATCGTAAGGCCGCCAGAAATCCGGACGGAACAAGTATTTGGCTGGAAGTGTTGCCAGTCTTCGCCAAGGAGTTTTCTGATTGATGGTGATTGGCTACCAGTGTTATGTTTACAGACGCCTGCTGATAAGACATAAGAACAATGAGATGATAAAATCTTCAGTTAACTTTAAGATGTTGAACTGGTGGTTGGTTCCATCGTACGTAAAGCCCAACAGGAGAGTGAGAGGAGCAACAAACAGCAGGGATGTAGCGACTACTGTGATGTGATACAGTTGCCTTAGTAAAGCTAACCACAGATAATAGATATGACTCGATAATGAGACGCAACAAGCCAAGGGGAAACAATTGAGCGTAAAGCCAATTTAAGAGATCTGTAATTATGTCCCTGTCAAGCATTAGAAAGGTGTCTGTAGTGTTTGTTTCCATTTCGCACAAGTTAAATAACAACGGGGAGCAGGAAATGACATTGTCACTTTGCGCTGTGATCATATTCTCTTCATTGGTTTTTTATTTGTGTTACGTGCTGCAAGAATCCTGTGTTTTACAGTAAATTGATTTACAAATGGGGTAAGTAATATGTCCCCTAACAAGAGGAATCCCTACTGGCAGATGTCTTTAACGGTTTAAGCATTTTGTTAATATGAGATATCTCACAGAAGAGAAGAGATTGAGGAGGAGATTCCAGTGGGCAGGTAATGCAGTAGGCCTGCATATTATAGTGAGATACTTTTGCATCATCAATTCAAAACCCGAATGCCCATTGTCATTGAATACTGGCAGGTCAGTCTGATCATAGTGATTTTATTTAGGTGAAATTACGTGAAAATTACTGTCTTTGTTTAACCTTAATATTTTCTTTCTTGTGTAGCATCACTTCAGACACAATATGTGCCTCTTTTTTAGATGAGTATTGTGAAAAGTTTCTATTTTTTCAAAACCTAAAACCTATTAAATTACTCTGTGATTTTGTTGTGCAGCTTTAAGTAATCTGAGAAATGCAGAATTAAATTGATTTCTCAAACTATTAAATTACATTCAATGAATCTGCCACTCAGACAGGGACAGACATTGCGTTTCATTGTTGAAGGGTTTCTCTTCTTGATGAGATCATCCAATAGAGGCCAGAAACATTTGGGCAGTTGTGGCTTATTTATGTTACTTAAAATTCATGCCGTATTGCCATAATTTGACCTCCTCTCACAAATTCCCATTCAACACAACAATCATACGCAGCCCCGGTCAGCAGTCTAGACCTTTCCTAAACGGACATTGGGCCTCACGTTGTTTCCCGGGATCATCGAGGTGGAGGGGCGATTATGCAAACAGTAATCAAGCGTGGCTGATTTCCATCCTCCTAGAACACAGACAGTTCCTCTTCTCAAGTCACCCAGGGTGATCCTTGAGATGATTGTTCTCCTGTGGCTAGTGACACAAATATTAATACATCACAGGATTACCATTCACTGTCATTTACTGCCGGGTGGTAAACTAATAAATCTTGCTAAAATTCAGTAAAAGACGTTGCTATGATAATTAGGACTGTCACTATTGATTAAATAAATAATCGGGGAATCTGATTCACTTTTGACAGAAGATTCAACGAAAAGCTACGCACACACAAGGTGAATGTGCAAACTCTACAAAGACAAAGCGTTGGTGTGTAGCGCCAGTGCTGCCCAATGCACCACTCTGATCAAGGTCAAGGTCAAGGTCAAGGTCAATGGCATTTCATGCACCTGCATTTGTCACATCGCAAGGACGGCGATAGTCTGCTGGGTTCAAAATATCAACATGTTGTGCTTAAACATTATATTGTTAGTCACAGGAAAAAAAAACTTAGCTTTGCAATCTTAATTATGTTTTCTTTTCGACATTACCAAGTATATGTAAAAAAAAAATCTAATTTAAAGTTTACCACTAAATGCTTTTACATGAGCTCTGCATGTGCTCTGCGTGACAATCATAATCATTCTTGTCCAAGGTGTCGGATTCACTCATTGACTGTGTGGCACATTTGTGAGAAATTAAACAAAAAATTAAACAAAAAATGAATGAAGAGGAGAAAAGCAAACAAGAACTGGTCACGAACAGACATTCATCTTCTGCTGTATGGAGTTATTTTGTATTCCATAGAGACGATATTGAGCAAAAAGCAAGTGATGTGTTGGTGCTGCTTTGGGTCTTTTTGCATAACTAATGGCAATAACACCAACATATCTGACAGATACAGAAGATAAGTTCTATTTGGCTATATACCTAATTTTCAGCTCATAAATATTGCAAAAACTTGAGATATCACAAAGTGAACATTTTCCAGCCTCGTTCAGCACTACCTAAACACACAATACACAAACAAAAAAATAATCCATATTATGTGGTTCTTATGTCCTGTCCTATGTAAGACGATGCAGGTAACTATTGTTTTGTCAGAGATTATTTTGACATGCAGGAAATGTAGAAAGCAAATTAAGCAAAATAATTTAAGTCAAAATCATGACAAAGAGTGAGGATATTCCGAAAAACAAAATGGCAAATATATATAACTATCTTTTTGGGTGAGTCTGTCAAACCCAAATGTTATCTTTTAAGATACATTTGCATTGCAGTCACACTGTGATTATTAAGTTCTTCTTTCCAATACTGACATAGAAATGCATTTTCATTCACTTTTAACATTAAGTGCTTCCACACAACTGTGTTTTGGACTTAATTTCGGCTCTCATCTGCTACACGCCATCATCCTTCCACCATATTCCAGGGTAATTGAAAAGGAAATTTTAAAAACAAGTTTAATCGTGTAATCATGACAGCTCTAATCATAATCCCATGTGTCATGGGTTTTAAGCCTTATTTCAACCACAAAGACTTGATCGGTAGAGCAGAGTTATACAATGTCTGAATTATGCATCTTGTAGGAGACTGGTTGCGGAGCCATACTGGTAGGATAGTCAATAGGGCTTCTTGAAGCACCAAGCATGGACCAGTGGGCCTGGTGGAGATGGGTGGAAAGGAAACTCGAAGAACTCAGACAACAATAAATGAGTGCAAGACATTAGCATCAGCTGGAAATATGACCGGCTATGTCAATCCTACCCAACTGAAAGCTTCATAAATTCCACGCACAACATTCTGTTCTATATTCAGTATTCATATAAATTCTATATCCTACTCAGCTTATGACTGGGGCAAGGGTTTGACGTGCTCTTCCAGTATTTTCTTAGTTTGACAGGCAGATTTTAAAGTTATGCAAATAATAATACTTACGACTCATATTCAACTTTAGCAACACTTCAGCCTTCAAGGATGTAATACAAGCAAATTACTTATTGCGATGGGTTTTGAAGCGAAATTGCTGTGGTTTAAAAATGCTAATGCACACCACAAGAGACTGCAGATAAAAGCCGACTCCGGTGGAGAAGTCACGGGGTATTAGTGCAATGGCCATATTTAGTAAAGAAAGGAGCAGAAGTTGCTTGAGCTATAATTTATGCGTACCTCATTCGCCTCCCTTCTGCTGCTATGTTCTCAAAATCCTTCTTCTTAATGGGTTAGATGCATAATATTCAGAAGAGGAACCAGATAATAGCAGAGATTGAAAAAAAAGCAGCTGAACCATTTAAATAACCATAAAGGATTGTTTTGTTTGTACCATTTAGAAGAGTTTGAGAATGGGCGGGGGGGAGAGAAGGGGGGTGTCAGTTAAGCAGGAGCTATTCCAAGCAGAGATTAAGCACGTCCTCTGAGGGACGATCCATTACTTAAGTACCTCCAGCAGGCAAACAAGGATGGGGGACGTTCTACCACCATTGTCCTGAATGTAAACAAAGTCTAAAGCAAGCAGGACCTACATATAGAATGTATACAGAAATAATTGGGCAGATCTGCATAAAATTGTAATTGTAATACCCCCTTTCTACTCCAGATCAAAATATTTTAAAAGGCTAAAACTATGATAAAAGAGTCTGAAGAATGTAATTTTGGCGCCTACCCTTACACACTTAAAAGTTGGCCACTAAAAACCGTTTTCAATGAAATTTCAAGAGACAAAAGACTTGATAATCACTCCCACCCCTCCTAAGCGACAAGTGTTAAAAACAGTATCCCATTTGTTCCAGCATCTCCCTAAATGTGATCACTTGTGGAGCATTTTCAGTCCTTTCCTTCCCTGAAAGCTCACTGGCTTCAAACGCGAATGAAAGAGCCTCCTGACTTTCTTTTCCACGCCACCTTTTTGTCAAGGGACAGGGTTCCTTGGAAACTGCTAATGAAGACACGTTAATGTCAGCGGGGCGGATCCACAAATTGACGGTGATGGGCCACCATAAATGTCACCGAACAGAATTCGGAAGCAGTATTTTAGAAACATGAATTCAGGAATGGATTCGTTAAGAGGGCCCTCATTGTCGATCAGTCCTTATATTAAGTGATTGCTCATTGTTCATCATTAATGGGGATCAGCGATTGAAAGACAAATGGGCAGGGACCTTAGTGCTAATGCCATCATCATCTCCAATTAGACGGGAAAGCGGGAATCAATATCAAGCCCCGCAGATGGAAAAAATAATAAGTAGTGGTGACTAATTCACTAGAGCGGCTTCACTCAGTACCTCATGCATCTTCTCACCTGACCAGGGAGAGCGGAGAGCCATGTTGGACCACATACTGCACTGGATGCCCAGAGCACGAACCCATGCAAGATTTACTGAAACCCAACCATCAGGTTTTTGAGAAACTCAATCTGCTCCCAGAAAACCTGATCAGGAAAGACGGAAAACCGTGAAAAGTCCAAAGACGGGTGTAACCCTGGACTCTGCTGTTCCTAAAGGAGGACAGTAAGTTTCCATTAGATCAAGGTGCGTTTGGACATAACAACCTTATATGGTGAAAAGTGAAAATAATTTTCATAAATCCAAATGGCCAACCTGCTGCCTCTCATGCCAGCGCATCTGTATTGAAATAATGCTTCTTCAAATAAATCTTTGAAATAATGCAGATTCTTCTGTGATTTTGCCTTGGACTCCTTGTTTAAAGCAGCTGATACATACCCATGTTTTCACAGCTATAGACACAATTTCATCATCTGATGTAGCTCATTTCCCTGATTTAGTACATGACAAAGTGGCAGTTTTTTGAGAGAATGAAAAAATATTAGGAGAGTATAGAAAGCATACAAACAAAAGTCTGACCGACTTTTTTGAAATGGAAAAAAATCACTCAGAGTACAGGAATCATTTTACAAATTCGAAGGACAGTGGCCATCACCTCCAGTAACCTTGGAAATCCCTTCAGTGAAATGTAACACAGTCCCAGTCATAAAGCTGAGTGCATTCCCATGCCATCAGTAACAATGAAACTACGCTGTTTTAATTATTGAAAATTACATGAACTGGTGCAAATGAAGGAACTACAGTTACAGCATTAGAATTCCCAAACACCATATGCTGTATTTTAAATAATTATGCCTTTTGAATAAAAGCTTTTATGGGGATATTCAAAACATTTTTGAACATAATGTTTAAGAGTTGGTTAAAATTGCAGATATATTTAAATACAGTTAAAAGGATACATTTAAATCTCATTCTGGACTATGGTAGAAGTGGTTAACGCTCAAAATTGTTAACACGTAAAGACTATACATTTATGAGGTTGGGCTATATAGTTTTATGCCACAGTAAAATTATCCAGTACCCAAAGCATAATAACATGCCTTTAAAAACTGCTGTTAGCTGCTTTTACGCCTCCACATCTTAATAAAATAACAAATTGCACCCTTTCTGAATTTTCTGCCTGGTTCATTATTCCCCTGCATGTTGCATGTCCCTAATATTTATATGTACATTTATTTTTATTTAGCAGATGCTTAAGTACAAGTGAGGTAAATGACACGTCACAAACATCTGGCTGTAACGGAGTAACTAAATAAGCAAAGGCATAGCAGGGAATTCTGGGACCCCTGACAAAATGACACCTTGCCCCCCCCCCTGCTGATCTCGGGTGGGGGATTGTTATTTTAATGAAAATTGATAGATTTTGCTGACCATCTCCAATCCAGTAAGAGCCAGACATCAACTTTTACCTGAAGCTACACAGCACATTTTAAACAGTGCAAGAACTTGAAAAGGTTAATATTCAACGTTCCCTGACACAGACTCATTCATATGGTTGGGGGGGTTGGAAAAGTGACAAGCACAGCAAACATTTAGCCTTGTAAATGTCACCCTTGCCATTAAGCCGGGACTATTGACTTAGAAACAGTGGAGTGATATTTTTTGAAGCCATATCCAGGACGTTTGGGGCCACTGTGTCGACAATGACACAGTGTGTGGACCGGGTGTATGTGCTACAGTTAATATACATATTGCGAGTAACATATCAATTAGCAGTGAGGTTGGAGGCATACAGTACTTTGCCCTTTGATAGGACATCTAGAAAAAAGACCACTGGAATCTCTGAGCTCCTGCCGGGTTTCCCAACACAGTCCCCGAGGACCCAAAGAAAGTCCACATTTCTGCTCTGTCTCTACTCCCAATACACCTGTACCGGGTATTCGGTGTTTCTTGATTGGCCTGGAGCTGAGAGGAAGCGAAAATGTGTCAAGGAATGTTGAATATTAATCTTACTAGGCTCTTGCTTTGTCTGAAACATGTTGCGTAGCTCCAGGTAAAAGACAGTGTGTAGTTTTTGCTGGACTGGAAAGGGCCATGGACAGCAACATCTACCAAGGAAACCCACAGTGTCGTGTCATTTTGTCAGGAGACTGAGAATTCCTTTGTAATGCTCCTGCTTATGCCAGATATCAAATGGAAACCCTAAAAAAGCAGCGTTCTGCCCACTTGTTTTTTTTAGAATCCCAGAGATACTTTTACAGAAGACGCACACATGCTACACCACTGTTAAAATAAAATAGTGTGTTGTGCACATTTAGGGATGCAGGCTATATCCAGGACAGAGTTTAATATTGCAGTGTTTCACTGGAAAAATCTATGTTTGCCATCCATGCTCATAACACATAGACATTCCCTTACTGATAAAAGGCACACAATGGAACACAACTAATCGCCTTTGGCATATAAGCCAAAACACACACTAATGTGTCTCTAGGACTGTGGTTCATAGTTCATGCAGCAGTATGTGTTTGTATACGGTTTTGCATAATTTCTCATATTAGTCCTTCCAGCTTTATCTGTTTAGAAACATTAACATTGAATCATTTCTTCTTGAAAAGCTCTCTGAAGAGTGTTATATTAGCGCTTTGGAATCTCATGGCCCATGTTGATATTGCAAAATTAAAAAGTATGTATTACGTTGAGGCTTTGTAAGGGACTGAGAGAATGGTCAACCCTGGAAAAAAGCTGTGTGACATCCTCTGTAGAAATGATGATCATGTGTGAGTATGGAGAGGAGCAGGAGTGGGGGGGTCATTTGGATCTTGAACTCTGCATATACTGTATGCTCAAGTGCCTCCTCCCCCCACCCCGCTCCACAGCTGACTATAATTTCACTGTCTGCTTTGCCAGAGAAGTGTGTTCATCAAACTTAGCTGTGATTGCATCTTTTTCATTTTGGTCTTGATCTTGAATCTTCCCTCTCTCTCCTCCATTCTCTCCCTCTCTCTTTCCTTTTCTTCTCCATCACTCCCTGATCCTGTAACATCCAGGCCCGGCACCCAATACTATTTCACAGCTCCTCTTACAAAGTCACTGTACTCTGGCAGTGAACTTCAGGCACTAAAACACATGTGACATTCAAAAGTCAGAATTAAGGCTCTCGGTTATATGAAAACACAATGAATGTTATGGCATCATTACCAGAGGCTATGGGGGAGAGGAAATATATATTTTTTAACCAAGCTGCTATCATGAGACATTCTCCACGGCCCAAACAAAGGCTGATTCATAACAGACATTCTGGTGTCCTGAGGAAATCAAAGTAAATATAACACATAGAACATTTGGTTTCTAACACAGTGTACAAACAAGTGGAGAAACAACAACATTCATTCTCTGAATGTAAACTGCTGAAATACTAACCCTCTAATACTAGTTATTGCTCAGTTTATGCTGACAGATGCCTAAAATTACTGATCAATAAAAGTTAGCATCACAGTTGGGGAGAAGAAAGCAGTCTATACCAATCACCATGTCCACTTTTGTATACATGCATTTTCGTTACAAATTAATATATTTTTGTATACTGTATATTGTTATATTGTATAGACTTTTATCGCTGTAGGTTACAGGTTACGCTGCATTCACTCTTGTATTGCCAATTTTGCTGCTGCTTAATTTCCCAACTGTGGGATTAATAAATATCTTCTTATCTTATCTTATCTTATCTTATCTTATTCTAACTTATCTTATCTTATCTTAACCATGCATATTGTGCAAGCAATTAAAGTAACT
>JAABNX020000001.1:49345947-49362935 GCA_015163995.2 Mormyrus lacerda | reverse complement strand
CTTATCTTATCTTATCTTATTCTAACTTATCTTATCTTATCTTAACCATGCATATTGTGCAAGCAATTAAAGTAACTTCAAAGGGCGTTCAGAACTCAATAACATGCAAAACCATCAATATTTTCAGTTATTTTGTTATATTTCCTGTATATGTCCGGCAAGTCTCAACAGAATCAAGTTGCATGTATTCATTTATAATACTCAGACATATTGTTCGGAAGCTTCCGGAGAATCGAGACTATTTTCATGTTGTTTAGTTACAGAGCAGTGTGTCCTGGGCTCTTCTGTCCTTCTCGCCATATGTTCACTGGGTTTCACCTAAGCGACTAAAAGCTCTGAAAAGGTATCGAGTTAAATGAGATGGAGGGCTGGCAGACACTTTAGGGTTGCCAACTTTCTCGACCCCAAATGAGGGACACTTTCTTGCAGGTGTGCGTGCAGAGCAGCTGACCAACAATAATGGAAATGCAACCTTGTCTCATAGCAACATTTGCATGAGTTTTGCCATGCTTACAGCAGCCTATTATTGGCTAACGAGGCTGTGATTGGACTGGAGTTGCCCCTGAAGGGACAAATCAAAATCACCCATATTTCAGGATGTCCCAGACAATTTGGGACGGTTGGCAACCCTAAGACACATGTGCAACCCTCCCGGACCTATTCAGAGCAACTGGAATCAGTGTGAATAAGACAAGCTCTGTGGCCGCTGCAGATTACATGTATACTCTGGTCAATCCACGCATGTGTGATGCTGAACAGAACACACCTTAGGAATACATGTTTTCATGAATCCGAAGTTCAGGTGAAGTAACAAAACATGATAAAATGAATAAATAAAACTTTAAGACTGCGGTTCAGTTTTTCCATCTTTCTTCACGGTGAAATGACAGTTCATCACAGCCACAAAAATACAGACACGTTATGGTTCGAAGATCTGCTGGTCAATGTACAGTAGCTCAATTTGCAAAAAAGTAGATTGGACGTGCCCTTATGCGCGCTAAACAACACAGAACGCTCCCATTGCGGCTGATTATTCGGCACGCTAATTGTCTGAAACACAATCCCCGTTTTAACCGTAATTTCAGCCGTTTGTGACTTCACAGTAATACCGGTAATGGTTTATTGATCGGTACACAAACTTCAACCTGTCTTACCAAAGCTTAGACGATCGAGGAGGTGACATGACCAGACAGAGACACTACAGGTTGGCACGTAAATGCAGTGAGCTGGTGGAGATAGAGGGAATGTAGTAGGCGGAGCACTGAAGCTCCAAAGAGCCAATCAGATACAAGTGATTTTTTTGATATTTAAGAGAACCGAAGTAGCAAAGGGCCAAACGGATATCTCAATGTAATATTATTCTGATTGATGCTTGTCTGAAACTCCATGCCTTAAATAACACTCACACTATATGTAAAGGAGTCTTCAGTGTATATAATTGTTTTTTAAGCAGCTTGAGCACCTGTCCGCTTCAGTTACTTTCTGCAGTCCATAATTTACTCTTCTGTTGCTATAACAACACAAGATACTTTTTTTTTTTTTTTCAAATTAACAATATAGCATTTCAAAAGAATGCATTTAGGTCTGGCTCTGTTAAATTCAAGTAGATCTATAATGTTATGAAATTTAAAATCCAAAAGCCAATACATTTTATGCACCTCTGAAGAACTCAAACACACATTTTAACAACTGTGTTATGAGATACACTAATCTCTCTTTTTTTCCTGTTGTCATTCTAGCATAGTTCTGCTGACTTAAGCATTCTTTTAACTCATGCGTTATTTTATTTTATTTGCCCTGGCAAATTGTAAATCACCGGTATTTGCTATGTTGTCATTAACCAACTGAAACGATTTTTCAAATGATAACCACAAAACTTTATCGATCCTTAGTTCTGATGGCAACAAAAAGAGTCGTCGTGTTGTAGCCCGTCTTTTCCAGTTAAATGAATTATAGGGAGCCGTCATTATTCTGACCATATTCAAGCACCAGCTGAGAAATATGACATACAGTGTGCAGTTCCCCGCAGACCTCACCTGCTGCAGAGATGACTGCATCGTTCATATGCTCTGTAAAGTATACTCAGTGATCCACGACGCCCATTGATCCATTCATTTGATATTTTAATAATATTTTATTGAATCCTGAGAGTGGCTCATTTGTAGGACTTTAAGTGCATTAAGTTATAACAATAAGCCATGGATATCCTGCTCGATCAATGAAGGATCTGCTTTTAAGTTGTAAGACTAGACGCAGTCTGGACAGGGTCATGTAATTGATTGTCAAAATAGCCTTGTATGAGGATAGAGGTTTGGACTACAAGGGGGAAGTTAGGAGTCTAGCCAGGTGGGTGGGTCTTAATGATGTAGGGTTAAGTCCATTGGCTGATGACAATTACTAACAATGATTGATGGCATTGCCTGACCAACCGAGGAATCCCATAACACCTCATCATGTCCTTTGACTGTACAGTTCAGAAACAGCAACTGTGGAGTGAATTATTTTCCAGGAGCCACATCTATTGTGTCTCAGCTCATCAGGCATTAGATGGGGTATAGAAAGAAGTGTGACCGTAGTGACGGCTTTTTGAAAGTGACAATGATAGCATCTCTCCGTTCACCCCCACAAGAAAAAGTAGCCATTTGATTGGCAGCTGTCAGACTTAAGTGTCTTGCAAACCTTCACAGGAATACTTTGAGATACATGCACGCGTAAGGCCTCCTTTTCCTTTTTTGTCATCGTGATGAGAATCTGCCTGATCCCTGCTCTCCCCACCCCCATCCTACGATATCGAAGCCAAATTTAGCAGCTAAAAGGTCATCTTCGCTATTCTTCAAATTTTCAGGAGAAAATGAAGGTTAGCAAGATAGTATTCATATGTCAGAAATCAGACCCGTGGACTTTAAGTAGAAAGGGCGAAAAAACATGGTGGTGTTTTCTGCATGTGGCTGCTGCTCTTTCATAAGCACATTTCAGTGTGGATCTTATAATCAAGACAGACGCCTAGAAGGCCCCCTTTCATAAGATATTGGTTTTTGTGTGTCAATCTACCGCTTCACAAGAGCGGAATCGCCTGGTTAAAAATACAACTCAGAGCGCAGGAAGGAATCATGTCATTTCCTGAAGGAAAGCGACAGCAGCGTTGCATGCGATGCACAGGTCAAAGTCCTGACTAAAATATTTATATTATTTGCGGGCAAAAATGGGATGTGGCTGACTGGCTTGTACTTTTCAAGGAAGCAATATTTGTCACCTGTTTCCACTGGTTTGTGATGTTTTGATCCAGATCGAGTGCATTTTTTTCGGACTGCAGTAGTGTGAGGATGGATTCCTTAGAAATGTACCTGTCTTCAGTGAGAATGTTTAAATCAAGTGGCTTCGAGTAGGTCAGTGTGAAGGTCAATATCATGGTTAAACTCAACTGCTATCATGGCTCAACTGCTTCTTTATCCAACGGTGACTTGGACCCCTCTGAAGAGGGATGGGCAGATACTGCCCAAGATTTTATTCTTCAGTTACACGCCTCCCTTATATCTTTCAGACTCTGGCGTGTCAGTGTCACATCATTCCTCCAGTCATTGAATCCCCCCCCCCGCACAGGGAGATGCTGGTTACATTGGGCAGTTTGTGGGTAGGGTAGCTACTACTGGGGATTTCTGGAAAGCGTGTCAGCGGGTCACTGCCTCCAGAACAGCATGTGTGTGTCTCAGTGTGTTAGGACTCTATGCCTGTAATCAGAAGGTTGTCGGTCTGAATCCCCTCCTTGGCAAAATAGTCATGTGTGTTGGGTTCATCGGCAAGATTCTTAACCCCCCTAAAATACTCCAGGGAGCTAGATAAACAGCATGTGCTCGGTCCCCCAGCTTTACATTCAACTGTATGCCCGCTTGTGTACGACTTCAAGGAGCACAAGTGGGCATATGTGAAAACTAAAAGCAAACAAGGCATCATTTCATAACCCTATAAAATTAGAGACAATATATATAAATATATACAAAAAACTTTTAAATGAAGCCAGTGTTATTCAGAGAAAAGCAGTCAATGTGAAATGAAGTCCAATCTAGGAGATACACTATATTTTTACCTGTAATGAGCATAACGACATGCCCTGTTTTTAACGTCACCGAGACGGGCAGTCTTCGCAGGACTCCGCAAGTAGAAACTGCAACTCGAAGACCATTTGTGCAGCAGGAATACAGATCACCGCTGAGGACGGAGGCTGGGGCTGAGCTGCTCTGCAGCGGCATGCGGCGGCGTGCGGCGATACGGGTAATTTCGGAGAGGCCAGCGTGTCTGCATAGCGGCACGGTACCTGCAGGGAGCCGTTCTCCTCTGCCTGGCTGTCTTTTGGTTTCCGCGGCATCAGTCATTACAAGTGACATCTTCAAACATCTCTGTTTTCCTGGGCCTGGCTGGGAAAAGGCGGTCGGTCAGGCGGTGGGAGGAAAGGTAATGGGGGATTTTCATTCCATAGGGTTATGTTTAGTGTTAAACATAATATAAATTATTTACGTTCAATTGAGAATCATCACAGGAATGAGAAATCCCTTTCCAGCTTCCGAAATGTCGTTGGCTGTTATCTGTCAATAATTTATGTAAATAAATAAAAACACGCTGTCCACTGACTGGACTCTGGGACTCATAGATGAATTGGGTGTCTGTTAAGGGCAGATGTCATGTCAGTTTGATTCTCAGCTCTGGTTAATGCATACATCTGCCCCTCCATCCCCATCTGTCCCCTGTGCTGGAAACAAGGCTCACTACACACTGTTGTTTATAAGGAGCATAAAATTTAGACATACAAAAACTTTTTTTTATATAACTTTGTTAATTATGTTTATAGTCCCAAAAACAGAGCTTTACATATTTTCTGACTCCGTTTATTTAGTGAAGCATGTCGCTAGAGTGTAATAATTTTGCACTTTAAACTGACTTAAAGGGACAGAAATTCTGAAGGCTTTTCCTTCCCTCCCTACCGAATGATCTGTTCATATCTGGAAATTCCGGAAGTTTCAGCGTAGGCAATCTGCGAACTGGATAACACGTTTGCTTGTACAGGAGCTCACTCGATGGCCGTGATCCTAACTGGATGAGTGCTTATTGAAAATGGATGGAAAATGACTAAAGTGACGATTCGGAGGACGTGCCCTTACGGGTGGTCCCGGTGAGTGAAAGGGGCTAGCTCCAGCCCTCTGCAATCAGCAGCATCAATTTCTGCACGTTTACACCGGGTACCTGGGGAAAAGCTATTTCTCACACAATCCACTTTCCGGCCTATTTTTCTAAGCGCTCCAACGTCGCCACTCCCGGTTGGGGAACTTTTAAACCCACTGTGAAGTTTCTATCATGAGGTCAAAAATAACAATAATAAAAAAATATCAATATCCAGCACTACAGTGTTCCAGAGACAAAGACAGGGTAGCAGAGCAGCTCCCAACAGCTATTAAATACTGATAGGAAATCATATTTTTATCAGGGAGTATATCTCCTTCTGTTGATATACTGTGTCTTTCTTTGTTGTGGGTGGTTTATATTTAAAAGTGTCCAACAGAGGTGGAAATTACAGGTCCAGAAAGTACAAATCCAGACAAAGATTTTGTTTCAGTACTTTCTGGCCCTGAACTTTCCACCTCTGGTTTCCAGTCCTTTTAAACAGATCAGAGTGCCGTGTCTGCTTGTTGTGGGCCCATTTACAGATCTTGGATTGATTCTTGATTCTTCAAGCGACAACCATCAAGTAAAGCACAAATTTTTTGCCGGTAACTAAAGATCCAGACATGAAGTCAGGTCTCAGTCACCCATACTCATTTGAGGTGCCATCCTATTCGCGCGTCTACTAGTTTCTCTGATTGGGGCCAAACCATCTTACCGAAATCGAGATCCTCGTGGATTTTGAAGCGGTGACTCACTGCTTCCTGCGTGAACACCTTCTAACCGGGAAGCGTTTGAAATGCACATCTCCGCACGCCAGGCCAGGCAGTGAAAACAAAGCTCCGCAGATTATTGCCTGTCAGCGGCAATGCCTGCCGAGTTCGTGCCGAGCACGTTAGCCACGGCCGATTTGCGTCTTCCTGGAGTCAAACTTTCCTAGCTCCCGAGACTTCCCCGCATCTGTCTCCCTGGTTGCCGATTTTCCGGTTGGCGGACTCCTCTTCAACACGACACGGGCTGACGCGTTAGCGCACATTGTCCGCCCTGGCAGCTAGCGAGACCTCCGCTTCCTCACTCTGACACTCCAATATGTCCAGACATCTGTGCTATTAAGGAAACTAAGCTCATTAGACACGGACACTTGAACCCAGGGGGTCAAGGCAGAGGGAGAGTTCAGCCCTGTCAGGCTGGGATCAGAAATTAGCATTACTGCATCATGCGTCTCATTCTCTCCTGCATAATTTATGAAGTTTAGCAGAGAAAATCAGTCTTTCAGTGAAGTGGGATGAGGTACGTCTGGTGTCAGAATAATAATATACTTTGTTACTGTAATCTTTTGTAAGACAGCTTTTTCAATGTCTGCCTCCTTTTTTTCCCCGGGTAACAATAATAGTGATGGTCATCCTCATCCAGTCTTGATGAACTGCTAATGCAGTTAAAAATTACACTGCGGTGTCACCGCAGCAACACTTCATAAATCATCCCAAATCCTCTTTTCCGGTCAGTTATTGAGATGTTTAATTTCTCACATTTCTCTCATTAAATCGGTCTGCACAGCGAGGGCGATAATGGTGAGAGGCTGGCGTGACGGCCATTGCCGGCTTTGTGTGACGATCTCCCGACCCTAATGCCCTACTGAGAGCTGGCTTCCTCTCAGAAGCTCCTCCTCTCCATCAGCAAAGCGGATTGACGGCTAAAGGGCACCGAGATGCCATAATCTAAGGCCCCTCCACTTAAAATTTACAGTTTCGGGATATCGGAGACGTAAAATGTAGCCTAGAGGTCTTTCTGGAACGGTAATGTTGCGACATAAAGAGGCTCCTCCAGTCATCCTTCAGAAAGCGACCCAGAGGACTGCTGAAAATCCACCAGTATTTGGCGCCACATTTCCGGGCAGTAAAGCAGTCGGCTCATTTTCCCAGGAGCTGTAAACAAACTGTCCCCCAGCAGTCTGCTCCCCTCTCACTGCTGGTGACTTTGCCTCTTTCAGCAATGACAAAGTCACTTGTGTTTTACCTGTGAACATCACATTCTATTTATTTGCTACTGAATTCCATGCAGTACCGTCTCTGACATTCTTTGCATTCTTTGTTTATTGTCATTTATTATTTACTGTTCTTGTCTACATGTCCTTTACTTTCTAAATGTGTGTGCTGTACTACTATAAACCTGCAATTACAATAAAATGTCCATCCATCCATCCATCCATCCATCCTCAAATAATACCTGAACCTGCAATCAGTCAATGCTGCTTCTCCACCTGAAGCTCCTCTATCCCAGTCAGACAAAAACCCGCCCAGTCTTCTTCCTTATGTTCATCCATAACATCTATCTTCCTAAGTGGTAACAGCCACTACGGATGTCAAGGAACTGATCTGGGATCTGACTGGGACACTTTCTATTGTACTGTACTGTAGCAAAACTTATGTTCTGCGACGTACTCAGCCATGTCTATGGATCAATAGAAAGAGTGAAGGCTTTGTGACTCACTTTTTGCAATGTCATACCACTAAACATAAGTGTGTATTAACATCTCCTGAGGCTGGGCAGCCTCTCTCATCTCTGGACATTTCTGTCCTGCGCTAAACACCGGCCCCATTGAAACCTCTACCTTTGATCCTTTCTCTGTACAAAACAAACTCACATGCTGCCGCCCTCAGGCCTGCTACATTCAAACAACAGTCTAGCAAAATGGTCTCTGGGCCCTCAGTGGACAAGGTCAACGCGGGTCGCATCCTGGCCCGCATCAAAGGCGCATGCCCCTGGCCTAGGGTACTCCCTGGGGATACCACACCCCTGCAGAAACTCATCTCTCATCATGACCCACACCCACCCGCCCTGGCATTGACTGCTCACAAGGCTGCAACTCTCAATATCCTAACAATAAAAAGTCATGGTGCCTTCAGAGCCCACCAAACCCCCCTGTTCTTCAGCCTGACTCTGATTAACATATACAGTATATATACATATATATAGAGCAAAGCTAGAGGGCAGGGATTGGATGATCGGTTGCGTTTCCATAGTGATTTATCGTCAGCCCTGAGCCCACAGAGTTGCCAATTAATAAAAAGCACCTGGACCTGATTGGGCTAATTTAGCAGATAGGGAGTGAAATAACTGTAGCTAGATGGATGTGGGTGAGCACCGAAGGAGGATTTTCTGAAGCAGCTGCATATTTTCTTGGCTTATTTGTTGTTTATTTCTGTGTTGAGATATTTATTTCGCTTCTGGGTCACTCTCCTGTCTCGTACTTATAGCTGTCCCATTTTATGTCTTATATATCGATATACTGCATATGTATAATACCCATAAATAAAAGAAACAGGAGTGTTGTTTTAATCATTAAAATGCACTCATGTAGAATGATGCTTGCTGAAATTAGCATCTAATCACACTGAAGCACATTATTGCTATGCCTGATCGCCGCTTGTGCTGACAGATTTACATCCTGGTATTAAAGCTTGCTCAGGTTCGAACAGCTGTTTTCTTGGAATCTTTCCTCTACTGACTGACTTCCCTCCCTTTAACGAGTGGCCAGAAATTACGACGGATCGTCAGTGTAGCTCCAAATCCGAATCTCGTTTCGGGTGCAGGGTGTCTCTCCCTGGGTGTCCCCAAATCCCCCATTAAGAGTCACTCTCATTAGCGGTGCTCAGAGTCGCACAGGAACCAGTTTGATGGAGTGGGAATGGGTTGGGCCCACATCCGTCTCTCTGAGAGAGGAGAGAAACGAGTGAAGGACTGACGGAATTAGAAGGAGATAGAGAAATGAAAACAGACAGTTCCATCGTCCGCTAAAAATGAGGACATGGGAACATATGGGCCGTCTCATTTCTTAGTTTTGATGTCTTATAGAGTTTTAATTGTTCCTGGCAGCTGACAGACTAAGTAAAGCCTGCTCCTTCACAATAAAACTGGTAATCCAGGTAAGTATTAGCAAGACGTTGGTCTGGGCTGCTAGCAGTTGTCTGTTCCTCTCACAGCCTGAAAGGAAATGATGCAACAATGAGATTCCTTTTAAACACCAAAAATCAGGATTTTCACTAGACAGTGTCTCCTTTTCCCTTTTCACGGAAAATCACAAAATTTTGGCATATAAAAAGCCTATCAGCTCAAATATGTCAGAATGTATGGTAGGAAAGCCCTTACCGTTTCCTGTGTGCCTAATTATTCATCTCTGGGAAAGAACAGACCTTTAACACGTGCCCATCCTTCTCTCTGATACTCCCTGATTTTACCCATCATCCAATCAAAGGTCATAATATCAAAAGCCCTGCCCCAGAAAACACAGCAGAGAGACAGGCCCAACCTGAATGATATCCCAGCCAAACGTGAGTCACTCGATCACAAACATCACAGCAGAGAGACAGGCCCAACCTGAATGATATTCCAGCCAAATGTGAGTCACTCGCTCACAAACATCACAGCAGAGAGACAGGCGCAACCTGAATGCTATCCCAGCCAAATGTGAGTCACTCGCTCACAAACATCACAGCAGAGAGACAGGCCCAACCTGAATGATATCCCAGCCAAATGTGAGTCACTCGATCACAAACATCACAGCAGAGAGACAGGCCCAACCTGAATGATATCCCAGCCAAATGTGAGTCACTCGCTCACAAACATCACAGCAGAGAGACAGGCCCAACCTGAATGCTATCCCAGCCACATGTGAGTCACTTGCTCACTAAGATGTTCGCTAACAACTCTGGCCAACGTTAAAGCCAATTTAAAATGTGTACTTTGCTAAACCAGAAACCTTAGGATTCAGAGGCATGAGTCGAACTCATAGCTTTAATGCTGGGAGGAGAAGACACCACACGCTGAGTTGGCGTAACACCTACATCCTGTGCTTCGATCACTTGGTTCTATTTTTACCTATGTTGTGTTTTCAAAACAAGGTGTATCTCATGCACCTTCTTACCTGGTACTGTACAGAATGAGAATGCTCCTGGGATAGGGAATGGGTTCCGTTCAGCAGAAGACTGCTGGTTCACGCTCAGAGGAGGACTTCTGGAGATAGCTTAGAGGTGCTTGAGTTTCCTCAGCTGGATGAATGGCAGAACCGTGGATAAAGTCACGCTGAGGGTAACAAAATGAAAATGGTGATTGTCAAGAAACATAGACAATATAGACCAGTGGGCCACACTGAGGATGCAACAGCTAGAAGTATCACGCGAAAATACAAAGGTGAAAAGTGCACGCAAGAAAACGTAGGAGCGAGTATTATTCAAAGCCTCAGGACTGAAAGTTTACGAGTGCTTGGTAATTATATGTAATTTCAGGGAAAATGATGTTGCTGTAATTGGTTGGAGACTTTCAACACTATGCTGCTTTACGTGTCTGTCATTGATAATTGGGCGTAATTACATTCAGTAAAATGAAACTTTTTAATGATATTTTAAACAATTCATTGTCACGGTTAACTGTTACAGTGCTTTAAAATACCTGGTATCATAGATTTGATGGGCAAATTTGTGCGTGTGGGCATTTATGTGTGTGGATGAAGGAAACTCTCTGCTTCGTTTCATTTGCGGGGAATATTGCACACTTCATTGTTTATTCATTCGCCAGTACCATTCGCAGTCATTTAAATAATTATTTTGCACAGACATATTTTCCTCATGACGCGTCAATGTGGAGAGCATGAAGACGGTAGGAATTCACAGCTCAGGGATGAACAGGAAAATTGCCCTGTTAAAGCATAGAGCAAATTTAACTCTTGGATTTGATGTTTGTGTGAATTTCAGTTGAATATATATCTTTGTAAGTCAATCATTGTTTGTTGGGTTTTTTTTTTGGTTGAAACCAAATCTTAAATAACGGTGATATTCTTACCTGTATCACGATGTGTATGTTTACCGATTTATATTCTATGTATCACATATGCTGACTTTACTTACAGAAGCAGAATCAATCATTCAGAGTTTTATTTGCCACATACACAAAAATGTTTTGTTACTTAGCGCCAAGATGCTGAAACAAGGGACGTAAGTGACATGCCTCTATTCTCTGTAACTACTTGTTATATTCAGGATTTTAGGGTTAGGGTTAGGGTTAGTGGCCCAGAGCCAATGGGTACAAGGCAGGAAGAAATCAAACACCACAAGCACACTTGTGGGAAACCCCACAGCGACACGGGGAGAACATACTCCACACAGGGAACTCTAGAATTAGAGAATCTGAAATGAAAGAAGCTTTTAGAGATGTAAGCTGAACATGCAAACAATGAGCAGGCTGTTGGAACGTTACTTCGTTAGAGTCAGTCAGCTCTGAGTGCTTGTTTTGTACATATACTCCAAGATAGCAGGGATGACCTCATCTTCTCCACGACACAGCTCTTAAGAAACATCCCGGTTGACATTATGACACAAAAAGCCTCAAGGGTCGGTATCAGTCACAGCTCCATGAAACTGAGCATGATTTTCCCATGTCTGGGTGGAGACGCGGTCAAACACTGAAATCAGATGTGTGAAATTCACAACGTCTCCTGGTACACCGTGTTAAAAAAAGACAGGAGATTTCCGAAACCTCATGCAGCTGTAATGAAGGCGCACTGCCAGTCATATCCAGACAGTCATAACCAGAACAGTTAAACCTAAAACAAACAAACGGATAAACCACTGATTCTGCAGTGGATCAAGCTGCTTTTCCCATAACCGTGTCAGTAAGAGACCTGATAAAAACGGAGGCCGCATCTTGAGTATGTGCGATGACATCATCAGCGTTCGTTACCATGTGCCTTCATGTCGTTAACATCTCTGCTCCTCAGCATCTGTCAGCTCATTCACACCGAAGTACCTCTCCGCGGCTAATACCTTTCTCCCGATTGTGCATTTATTCTTCTGCCTGTCTCATTCTTCCCCTGAAAAACTTCGCCATTATACATCCAATATGGTCTGCAGACAGACGTAGAGGAGTGACCCCAGAATTTCACTTCTACTGGTATGACAGGTGGGTTTATGTGTTTGATGACGCTAAAAAACAAAATGCCGCGTGTGGTGAAATTTAGTGATGGGATGAAGCCAGGGAACGAGGCCGTTATCAGGCAGAGATCTGACACGGCTGCTGATGCAAAGGGGGCGAGTTTTACATTTAGCAAGAAATCCTGCCCACTTCTGTTTTTCTGAAGGTTCTAATACAAACTCCAAACTTTTTTTTTAATTGCAGTTAATTGCTTCGGGGGGGTGGGTCGGTGGGGGCCACAGTGTATTTGGCATGACACCGCAGGGACACCCCTCTCTCGGTACCGAGCTTGACTTTGCCGACGATCAACGTGGCTCTGCAATCAAGACATAATTAGATGCATTTGTAAGAATTTCAGAAAAAAAAAAAAAAACAGCTTTTATTCCTTCCAGCAGATGCCTGAGAAGTTAGCAGGTAATGTGAGAAAAGACTGAAGGCCAAGATCAACCCCTTTCCATTGTACTTCAAAGGATGTAACTTAGCATCAATTATTTAGATACTTAATTAAGTGGTTGACGTGTACAGTTATAAACTATTATTGATATGAGATTTGCGACGGGACCCTCTCTTGTTGGGTTTTGTCCTGTATTATGAGGACAGGTGTGTGGTTTCTCAACTGTGCCGTGAAACAAATGAGGACAGCTGCAGGTTCTCTGTCCCCCATTAAGAAAAGCATCACGGAACCCAAACACTGTTCTGAGACATCTGGACAATACCTATTATTATAATCTATTAGGGTGACTACTAGATATCGTTTGATTTATTTGAGCTAAGAGGTAAAAACCATATGTTGAAGCACAGTCAGCATTATCCCACGATATTACAGTTATAAAAATTAACTGTCTTTATAATTCATATCTGGACACATTCATATGTGTGTGGTCTTTACAAAAGTAAGATCTTTGTCTCTGTATCCATCATTCCAATATGCTGCTCAGTACTACAGAGACCATGACCTTAACTTCTGAACCCACTGAGACCTCCAACCCGTGTCTGCTAATGTTCTCAGGCAGAAGTGTAAATGGGTGGATTTAAGCTGGTCTGAGGGGTATCTGATGTGCTTTTGGGATATTCAATGAGGACTGACATTTATAATGGTTCTCTTATATGTTACTGAGACAATGGTACCTTAGAAGTGTAGCTGCTTCTCCAGGGACGTCTCCCTGGAGATCGGTCAGTCTCAACTAGCGCCGTGGATGCTGAAGTCCCCTTCAGGTAAAGATCCACGTTGAGATCCCACCAGGAGAATGGGCTTTCCTCCATCAGTGGGTTAGGCTCACATCTGAAGTATTAATGTGAGTCATTCTAAAGTATTAATGTTGCTGATGCAAGCCCAGATAATCCTCAATGCATAGTGCCAGCGATAGAAAGTGACTCTCCATATAAGAATCAGGAAGATCGTTTTTGGCCAAGTATTTGACTCATACTAGGAATTTGTTTTGGTTGATGTGCCCTGGTTTAGCATATAATATTCAAGACAATATATGATTCAAGACAGTATATAAGAGAGGAATTTTTTCACATCCTTTTTTTCACTATACTGTGTGCCAACAGTCAGAAGCAGCATGTGATGAAATAAATGGAGAAATAAATGAATACATTAATTAGGAATATAGATTAAAATACAGGGTTGATGATAGAGGGAATTACAGGATCACAGGTGAGGTCATTCAGCTTAAGTCATTTATTGCATGGGGCTGGTACGGTCCTCAGACTTCATTGCGTATCGTCACAGAACCCTCGAGCATTCCCAAGTTCACACTAAGTGCCACACATGGTCGGTCCAGCCTCGTCTAGATCAGTACCTGAACTCTCATTCTGTCAGCACTTGATTTCCTGTCTTCTGCTTCACATTCTTTTTTTTGGACCTTGTCTTAAAGCCTTTCTTACCCATTCAGATCATAACAGAAATGTTTCTGCTGTAGATCTGAACCAGAGATCACAGTAAACGCACCGAACGAGTGATTTTTTTATTTATTTATTTTTTTCAAGCATGGACTGCCTTCACTCTTATTGGATTATTTACCAGTACTGCGGCAAAGCCCTTTTTCTCCCCAGATTCTGATCAATGGATAAACCACAAATGAATCTTATTAAACTCACTAATGCCTTATTGATGGTCAAACTAACCCTATGCTCATATCCATTTGCGGCCGTCGCATTTCATTGTGGGTGGGAGATGCGGGGACTCAGCGGGTATCACTGACTGCTGACCACTGCTGTTCTCAGAAGGAGAAAAATATAATTCAGCAACAAAGAATGCTGGTTTCAGGAGGTTACTGGTTTGATCTTGGATAGATGGATCTGTTAGTGCCAGGAATCTACTTGAGCATACTTCTGTGCATGTTCATCCCCATGCCTGGCCGTAACCTGTCCTGGCGCTCTGTAGGAGACACAAATACAGGTGTTTTGGGGTCAGAGTCTAGGGTAGCCTGTCTCCAACCCACCTGGAGCAATTAGGGGACATCAGTCTACCAACTTTGGGATTTGAACCAACATCCTTCCAATTGCAGACATAGAGCCCTAGCCTTGCTCCCTGATGTGAGTAGTAATTTTTTATCTTATTTTTTTCAAGCTTTTTTGGGAAAGATACAATTGCAAAGAAGTGCCAGTTGATGACATCCACTTCTTAACAACACCTTTTTGCTAATGTATGCAAGACACATGGTTCTCTGCAATAAAGCCAGACAGAAACAAAGGCCTTCTTGGTAATTATTTGCATGGTTAATTACTGTAAAATAATTCTCAACAGAGACGTGGAGTAAGATGAGTCTATAAATAGAGATGAGTCTATAAATGAAATAACCACAATATGGGCTATAGGCCAGTAATAATCAAACTAAATGAACAGTTACAATAATGTCAATAAGTGGCTTTGGGTTTAATTGCACTTTATTTCAGTGGGTAACACTGTGTTAATGTGAAATTTAAGCATTCAAAGCACTTCCGTGCCTTACGGTTTTCAAATCTATTTTTAGGTTTTGAATGCACCAGCTGTCTACGCACCATATAGGTTGATAGCAAATAGCTGTGTTGGATCTGAATTCATGCTTAGTTTTCTCGATGCTTCAATATTAATACACTGAGAAATAATGGTTTTGAATTATATTGGCTTTTGTGAACTCAAATAAACTATTAAATGCTACGTTTTACTAATCTTAATATTAAATATAAGCAAGATGTAGGCATGTAGTATTTGCATCTGCACATAATTTGCTATTTTATTGATCTGTGATTGGACTATTTAAAAGTAATAAGCAAGTAATTAAGTTCTTTTACAAGATTCCCACACCCAAGCACTATAAGATAAGATAAGATAAGATAAGTTAAGATAAGATAAGATAAGATAAGACTTTGTTGGTCCAATGGGAAAGTTCTTCTGCATACAACGGCCCGGTATGTACATAAAATGCAAGCAATGAAACTTCTAGTGCAAAACAAGACTAAGTGCAAAGACAAAGTGTAAGCAAATTCAAACTGTTCACAGTGTCAGTGACAAACTCAAACAGAACCTGCTACAAAAGAACATGCAGGAGATAAACAAATCAATAAAATACAAATTAACAGGGGGTATATGTGTAATTATGTATGCAAACAGACCACTGGACTTTTCCTGCAGCAAGGATGGGCTGCTTGTTGACGTATTAGGGCTGGGGTTGGGGGCAGGGACAGGAGGGGGGAGGCGTTTTTTCCCATTGCTCTTTTTTTTATATATCTTCATATGGTAGCGCCGGTGAGATCTGCGCATCCTGGCAAGCCTGATGAGCGCTCCTGTATTCAGCCCTGTGTCTGTGTAATTGTAAATAGGCCTTGTATTGTTGTTCTTGTGTTCCCACATTGTGTATTGGGGGTTCAATGCTTGTTGGTTGCCTGCTACGGTCCGGTTCAGAACTACAATAAAGAGCATGTTCAGCCCCGGCAAGCAAGTCTCCTCGTACTTTGCTGCCCTCCTGATGCCTCAGACCGCCCCGCACTGCAGTGTTTAATATTTTATATATACTACTTAAAGATTTGACAAGTTACATGTTTATAGACGCCTTTCCGCACAACCTTGTTGAACTCAGCTGTTATTTTTACACTTGTGTCCATCCTGTTAGCTTTAATGAGTCTGGCCCTTCTCTTCTGACCTCCCTCATCAACAAGGTGTTTGTAGCCACAGAACTGTCCCTGACTGGATGGTTTTACTTAATCACACCGATCTCTGTAAAATCCAGAAAGAGTCGTGCATGAAAATCCCTGCAGAGAAACTGTATCTCAGATGCTTCACTCATCACATACATGTCCAGCAAGGGCACCATGTTTAAAATTACACTGATCAAACATATTAGGAGCTCTAATGCGGAGCCACACGGTACTTAAACCTCTTGACCCTGCCTGTGTGCTGTATGTATTCATTTGCAACCAGCAGGCTCTTTGTGTTAATAAGCAGGTATATCTAATAAAATGGCCTCGCAGTATATAATTTTTAGGGCTCTGGGATTTTAACATAAACTCTTTATATATATCAGATACACTAGCAAAGAGTATTGTCCTGTTTCATAATTTAAGCCAATTTTTTTCAAGATTCTTCTATTAGATAAAAAAAAAATATCTCCCCTCTTAAGAGATTCCTTATCAGTGCAACTAACAACTATGATTAATAGCAGAACATTTTATTTTTGCTGCTTATTCATTTGGTCATCACCAAATACAGATCTAATAAGAATGCTGAATGTCCTCATCCATCCATCCATCCATCCTCTGCTTACCTGTGTTGTTTCCCATCCATCCATTTGTCCATCTCTCTTCTGCTTGTCCATGTTGGGATGTTCAGGTCTGAGTGTTTAAGATAGATAGATAGATAGATAGATAGATAGATAGATAGATAGATA
>JAABNX020000001.1:49291896-49339069 GCA_015163995.2 Mormyrus lacerda | reverse complement strand
CTGCGAGCCCCTTGAGTACAGAGGTGGTCGCGTACCAAGGCGCGTCTTGTACCACAGCGCGGCCGCCAGGTGGCGCTAGAGAGTCACACACGCGTCCGTAAAGCGAGCGGAGCGCAGACGCAGCGGGAGCCTTTGTCCCCTGGCACCAGGCGCGTTGCGGGAGCCGGTCTCTAAATATTCACCACTTGTATTAAACGGTTTATTCTTTTTTCCTCCCAGGAGGTAGCCAAGCTGCGGTAACACCCCCCCCCCCCTCCCCACCACCACTACCCATCCCTGCACCTCCCTCCCTTTACAAATTGAAATACAGTATGCGTGCTTCCATGCACAGCAAGCACGTTAACACGTGTGTCATGGTATTTACAAGTAATCGGATGTTTACAGAATGGAGGGATACAGCAACAAATACTAACACTGTTACTGAGACTCACTGCAAAACCAGAAACGCATCAAACTTAAATCCTATCTAGGAAGTTGGCCATAGTTTGTTAATTTACTGTGTGATTCGTGATAAATCTATCAAGCAACATCAACTAGCATGGTTCCAGGCAACCATTAAAACATTTACTTGATCTGTCATTAAATGCTGCAGTTTTGTGTTCAGGCATGTTTATCGTGTTGCAGTCATGGATCAGTTAGTCTTGGGAATCTGTTAGCTCTGACTACATATATTAAATTAAAGGCTACACTGTTAATTATCCAATTAGGGTTTTATTATATCATGCAGATTTACAGTATACAAACAGTATTGTCTTGAATTTATTGCAGTTTAATTATGTGGTTGACTTGTTTTAACTTAAATACCGTATATTGTAAATTTGAAACACTATGCTATATAAGTGGCTTTCCTGTGTTATAGGTAAAGATTAGTTTTTCTTTTTCAGAAAACATCAACATGATAGTTACAAATTACAACATTTGAGGCAGACGTTTCTTGTTTTTTTCCACTATAGTAATTTATTACACACCAGGATAAATTAACTGCAGCAAATGCAAATCAATCTGTGTGGCTTTTGCAAATTACGCGCTGCTTCAGTGGCTGCGAATGATAACAGTGGGTGTGCACAAAAGCACTGATTCCCAAATTATTGTCCATGGAGTAATACAAAAACTCCAGTGCGCTTTCAGTAACTAAAGAGGCTCCATCAGTGACCTCATAATAAATAAGTAAATTCTGTTTCTTCTTGAGAACAGATGCCAGTCTCCTCATCTTTTGCCTTTGTTTGTTGTTTCTTTGAGTTCGGCTCCTCTGATTGGCCGTTGAGGGTGTTAGCTTAAACCACTGGATTCTTGAGTTGTGTTTTAGTTGACCATCATGCTGACAATGATATCGATGATTACGGAGGTGTTGATAAAGGTGACGATGAGTACCAGAATCAGTGTCGTTGTGTAATTATATCTGCTGAGGGCAGAGTCCGGATGATGAGGAACTCTCCTCTGAAACAGCACTGGTGGGATGAGGCCTCTCGGCTGTGGGGGATCACGTGTGGGTGCGTCACAGCTGTGTAAAGCTAAACTGGAATTGGCCACCTCCCCAGTGTCCTCCTTCGGGCTCCTACCAAGGAGGAGAGGAGAAGAACAGAGAGAGAGAGAGAAAGAGAGGAGTATGGATACAGTGACAGCATTACAAGGACATTACACACAGAACATGCACGTGATGCCCAAAATCAGCCTCCTCATCTGAAGATTAATCAGGAGACAACTACAAATAATAATCTCTGTCAGCATTGACAAAGCTGTTCTCAGTCCTGAACAAAGGAACCCAATGCTTATTTATATTCACCCGGCTAAGCTCAGCTCGCTGATCAAATATATGATATCTGGTTCAGTCATCTTCAAAAGTGGTAGTCTTGCTGGTGAATTAGATACAATAGCATCATTTTTTGAGTTGGTAAACAAGGCAGTCAATCTTTGTCTTTATTTTTTCCTATATATACTGTATGGATATATAGACATTAAAGTCAAGTCCTTAAATAACAAGAATAATGTACGTGCTGAATGCATTAAAAAAAAATCAGGTATCATTAGCAATGTATAGTTAGTTTCGATGAAATACGAGTGTGATGACAGAGCTAAGTGGCACGTGAGATTAATTACCGAAACATCTGAATGAATCGAGTCTGAATCATAATGAAGTGTTGGCATCGGCCCACGGAGCAATTTTCGTCCATGGTGTCGAGCGCATGAAGGTATAAGTAACGGCTCAGTGATTTACTGATACCTTCGATGTTTTATGTTTTCCGGGGCTTTGGTGAAATAAATTGCATTTTATGCAGCAGTAATTGCAGGAGACCTGTGTGGCAGCAAGTTGCCGTCTTGCTGCGCAGGATTCGCAGCTTGGCCGCCTTTGCCCGGCGAGTCACGCCAAGCGTGCTAACGGGACCAGCCAAAGGGTGAGAGTAGCTACGTTTCAACGGACCATCTCCTTAAGTTCCCTCTCCCTCCCTCCCTCCCTCATTTGCATATGTCAAATTTGTGTGGCTGAGCAGGTTGGGCTCCTGTGCCCCTAATCGGAAGGTTGCTGGCTCAAATCCCACAGTCAGCAGAATGATTTCATCGCTGGGCTCGTGAAGAAGGCCTTTAAGCCCCGATTTACTCTCTATCCCCGATTTCTCTTGTCTATTTAGATTAAAAAGACTCTGCTAAATGAGTATAATACAGACTTATGAGCTTTAGTATTTACTAATCAAATGGACCTGGTTGCTCTCGTAACTTAAAATGTGTTGCTTTGAAGACTCCATGTGTTACTTCATTCATTCGTGGCTCAATTGTTATCCCTGTTTGTTGCTATGCTATCAACGAGTTCCATTCAATTTGTTTTTATATACTGCCCCTCCCCTGCCCCCCAAGCTGTTAATGCATCAAAAACATTCCGATTCAACTCAAGAGCAATTAATGTCAGACAACTATATAAGAAATGGACTTGAAAGCAATTAAGGGGACGTTCGATTTAGGCAATGAATATTACAACTACAAGGCAGAAGACGAAACAAAACAAACAAAAAGTTGAATCAAGGAAAAAACAACTTGGGGGGGGGGGCAGAGGGCAATGCCAATTGGCAGCCCACCCTCTGCAGGTCATGGTACACTTTCTCTTAATTAGAGTGACTTTTTACTTTCCTACTCTTAATGATGCAACTAATGGGAAATGTGTGGAGAAAAACCAACTATCATGTTCATTCCACTAATGGTCAACTAGCAGGTTGGGCCAGCAGTTGGAGAATCTAGACTGTAGAACAAAACGGACCAAAGAAAATATTCTATATACATAGTTGTGATTGCAATTTGTTTTTGGGGAAAATGCATTAACAGAGAAATACTTGGCTGCTGATGTTAATAGGAAATTAAGTCTTTTTCTGCAATGTTTACTATACAAAGGGAGCAGCAGAAAAGGCCACACCTGACAGATATACTAAAATGTGGCCAAAGCGCCATTTCTGTTGCTTTTTCGCTGTGTTTGTGGTAATGGCCACCCTGACAACGTGTCAGAGTGCTTCCTGTGGCAGACAGAGCTGCGGACTAGACGGGAAAAATGTAATTGTGGCAGCAACACGTTTACACCTGTGTCCATGTCTGCTTGCAAAAAAACTGAGGGAGGAGAAGAGTGACTTTGGTTGACGAGAAGAACCATTTAGGAATATATAGCTGGAAGCTACGTCCTCCGTCCGGCTTCGCGTCATAGACGGCTGCATTTCTCTGTAACCTGCTCCCCTTCCGCAGCATATCTGCGACCAAAAAGGACAATATTGGTTTTATTTAGTTTGGGGCGATGGCTAAGATTGCATTTGTAGGTCTAAATGTCTGTATTTCAGCCCTTAATTTGGACTACACAGACCTTCAGATAGAAACCAGGTCATTTCTGATAAGGCCCTTTTTACAGAAATTGAAGAAGCCTCTCGTCTGTGAACAAATCTCCCCCCGTTCACTATTCCCTCTGCAGATCACATTCGGCAGCTCGATAAATTCAAAAAGTTTGTTCATATAGGAATTACTTGTCCATAACCCACGTGAATAGAAACTGATAGTGTTATGGGATTAATTAACTGAAAGAACTCCACATAGAAGCTGCCTGAGCGAAGAATCACCCCCCCCCAACCTCCTGAGGGGTTTGTATGGGAAAATCAATTCAATGAGTGATCACAGAAACCAGGCGTCTAAATTAAACTATGGGGAATTTCAATGTTTGGCACATAATGGTGGGAAAAGGTGTTTCATGGGCTACGCTATACCCTCCCACAAAATGACTTTACACAGAACAATCACAGTCAAAGAACATAATTGGCAATTGAATATTTTCAGTGTATATCTTATAGTGATAATAATGCAGGCGCACCACATGTTTCAGCCAATCGCATTGTCTTATATTATCATCGACCAAAGAGTCAACCAATGGAATTGCATATACCATCATCATAAGGGCATTGATCTTACCCATCTTTTAGGACGACACAAGAAGCACAAGGTCTCTTTGTTTAAGTTTGCAGAATGATACCGGATTAGTCGCTCTGTTTTGTTTTGTGCAGGGATGCTTTAAATGTGTCTTTCCAAAATGTAAATTTCTTTCCTTTAACAGTAATTTCATGTCGCTTGAAAGCTCTAGTATAGTTTAGTACCATGAGATCTAGAGGGTTCTGCACTGAGAATCCTTCACGAGGTTTCCAGTCCCCTGCTCATATGTGTTGGATCTTCACTCCTTCCAGGCGTGGATGGCATTTGCATGTACACTTCTGAGAAATCAAAGCAGAGGAAGATGTGTAGGTCTTTAAGTCCATCTGCCTCGTGTCACATTTCCAGTTGACTGGCCTCCCCACCGACCGTCATTTGCCTCTTGGCCATGCTGCCCATCACCGAAAAGTTATTTATAAAGTTGATGAAATTCTCCACATTATTTTCAAGGGGCAGGGAAACCAAAAGGCTCTCCTGTGTCCAAGTCTACACTGGGTTTAAGTTCAGAAACCTCAATTTCTCACAAAAGCTTTTAGAACATCTAAGGTGTGAATTTGTGACTGACCACCAGAGAGGAAACACGACGTGTAAATTACATTTAAGACTGGGTCTGGCCTTCCCATCTCACAAAGCTCATTCTCCTTTGCGTCTGAACCCTGAATTCACAACTTTTGTTTCCCGTTGTTTCCAGCAACAGGGCGATAAAGCCAAGATGGGTGGTCATCGCCCAGGCAGCGGGTCTGCACCCGATACATGCAGTCTGTGCTTTTATGAGGATGGGGGTCTCACAACTGATTCTTTGTGGCCGTTTTGGCTTCAGAACATCATGCTAACTACACCCCCTGCTGCCTTCTATACTCCAGCTGTGTATTCATCAGTGTGTATGTGTGTGTGTGTGTGTGTGAATGAGAGAGAAAGAGAGAGAGAGAGAGAAAGAGAGTACAAGCTTATAGACCACCGCTGAGAGCAGAGTAAGAGAACAAGAAGATTACAGCTGCCATAGTCACATGTTTTAGAACACCAGAATGCTCAATTTTCCCTGACGAAGCCCTTGGAAATTGAAAGTGAGATTAGGTCTTATTTTACTTTGTTAGTCTTCATTGTGGCTGCACCTTATTTATTTATTTTTTAATCACTTGTCCGGTCCAATCAGCTTAAGAGAGAAGCGTGACATCGTAGTCCTTCGAAGGGCTGGGAGGATAGTGTCACATCTTGCGATTATAAATTCGACCTATTTGATCCTCACATAGGCAGAGAAAGAGAACAAGCAAGAGAGTGCCTGGTACATTTAAACACATTTTTCAAAGTGTTTCCTTAAATTTAATTTAGGTTTAAGTTAAGCTTAAATTTGAAATGAATTAAATTTAATTCAGTATAATTTAGCATAACAGAAAATAATTGAGTATAAGTGAAATTAACTGACGTGAAGAGTGATGGACATCTCCAAGCTACTTGAAAGCTATCTTAGAAGGCTTGCGTTGTTTTTAGTCCGTGTGTGGCTCAGCGGGATAGGATGCTGTGCCTGTGATCAGAAAGTCAGTGGTTCAAATCCCAGAGTTAGCAAAGTGACATTAGCATTGGGTCCCCGAGTAAAGCCCTTAACCCCCGATTTCTCCAGGGCTTCTCTGTAACTGCTTTTGCAAAAAAAAAATAAAAATAAATAATAATGAATGGTGCATTGGAAAAAAGCATCAGTTCGATAAATGAAATGTCATACCATGTGCTGCTATGAGGTTAATGGCTGCAAGCAGAACTGGGCACCAAAACAGGAGTGGCCATTCATGACTGCAGAATTCAACCGCTGACCCCTAACTTCTCAAATAACTGGAACAGGGGACGGTCTTAGGCTGGAAAACACTCATTCAGTGGCTTTACTGGGCTGAGCCTCTCAAATTCTCATGCTGCTGACGCGGTCATGAAACAGCCACATAAATGGTTCATTAACAGAAGCACCGGAGAGGGCTAATCAGACTGGGGTGGCCCCACAAAACCTCCATGCGAGTGAAACTGAATTCTGATAACTTGAACCTTCTCTGACTCTGAATGCAACTGATGGGGATTTTCAGGAAGTCGTTCTGTTAGAAAGTCAAGATCCCATGGTTGACATCTTCTTTGAAGCTTACAGTTCCCCCAGGTTGTCATGTAACCCCATTCCTACAGACCTCAATCTTCAAGGATCTAGCTCACAGTGAAAGGCAGCTTTTTCAAAAGTAGCCGATAGTGTGGCATTACATTTCTCCATCAGCCGTGAAACCAAACTCCAGGAATTATAATATGAAGAGTAGAGAGGAAGACCTGCATTTCAGAATCACGAAGAATTTTACTGTACGTTGCAGTCATTGACAAATTACACTGCTATTGAATTACTTTCAAAGACATTCTAGATTCAATAGAACATTAAAAAAAAAACTATTGTAAAGCTATTCTAACTGATAGTGAATAATGACCGAAAACAGAACAGATTAAATCTTTTAAATGATTAAAATGTCAATCTGTTTCACGCAGTGAGGAAGATTGATTATCATACTTAAAATTTTGACCCCCTTTGTGTTTTATTGTAGCAGAAATAAGCATTCATTTTGGAAGTACAGCTGCATAAATGCTGTTTTTTTTATTTATTTTGTAATTAATTTTAAGTAACTAGTAGTAATAACATTGGCCCAGCGGCAATCATTGTTTTATTGACTTTTGTGGTGTCAGGCCAGAAGATGGCATGAGATTCTCTTCTTGTTGGTTTGAAAGTTGGAGGCTAATGCATTTGATGAGATCTTTGGAGAGGAGCGCTGACCAAAATGTATCTTCAGCAGAACTTTTTAAATGACTAGCCAGTTGATTATGAGCTAAGATTAGCGAAATGCTAATAAGATTAGCGAAATGATAATGCCGTAACACATTTTTCTTTCCTTTTTTCCGTACAAAGTGAGTCTGATTAGCTGAAATCTCTCTGTATGTCGAAAATCGATTGAGGTAGGCCGAAAAAGGAAAAAAAAAAATTGCCCACTGCCTCACAATATGATGGGCCAGCGTTTGGAATGAAGCCGTCCAATCAGAGCCTTCACGAGTGACTGCTGCTCTCATCAAAGGTATCGACTTTGTGATTATAATCGCTCGGCGCGGGTCATTGCTGGTGGTCATTGGCACTTCTTGGCAGTACGGTGAGCGCTGATGAATTAAACATTTCTTGGAATCGACTGACTCGACGCTCTCCAGATCCACGCCGGATGGGTAGCTATCAGCGAGGCTGTGAAAGGGCAGCTAATTAAATGATGATGATTTGAATATTGTCTGGATTGACGTTTTTTTTCATTTCTTGGTAAATCCATTTCTGTTTCATATTGGGGTGATATAAAGAATTCACGGCCTTGAACCACACTTATTATATTAATGTTTTGAGTTTCAGTTTGTATTTACATCCTTGGACTAGAGGGGGTTGATATAACATGTAAATAGTAATAGTGGGAAAACAAATATCATATATTGCTCTGTTGCAGGTTTAACAATAATATGTTAGTATAAATACAAAAGGTATATATAGCATATTACACAAATATTGGTGATAAAGTAAATACAGACCCACCTGTTTTATTTTACTGCTGTTATTGTATTTCTTACAATGTTGCTTTGAGACAGTGGAAAGGACAGTTTTTCTGGGCGCTTCATATTTGCGAAACAAAAGTCGGTAAGAAACTTTCAAGCACGCTGCATTACTAAAAGCTCTCCAGCACAGCTGCCACAGTGCCTTGAATAAAACAGGTCCTGCTTGTGGGAGGGCAATTAACACACACGTGTTCCTGTTTATGCAAACAATGAGCCAGCAATCACGGGAAAAGTAATAATTACGGCTGCGGATAAGTCTCCGAGAACGGGGGTGCAGCGATAAGCGTTTGTCAGGCAGCCCAGGATTCCCAGCGCCGCGGAAAGGCATCTGCTTGAATCCACTCGGTAGTCCGTAATTAAAACAGACGCAAAGGCCGACATATTGCCGGCGGGGATTATCAGAGGCCCCGTCCGTACTTTCCTTCATTTCGTGAAATTACAGAGGAGCTCATTCGACAGACGGGATGGGGAGAGAGATGGTGGTGCTTAGGTGTGTCTTGGGTGTCATAACTTCATGAAAGGAGGGCAGAATGGCAGTGGAAGTGAGAAGTCTAGCTAATTACAGACCGTTTATATTCTGCTGCATTCCTACTGCCGCTACTGGCAGGAGTGATAATGACCTTTTACCTTTTTACTTTTACTTTTTTTTGTGCTAATAAACAACAAAGAGTAACATAATGCCCCTGGAACTTAACAAGGGGACAAAATCGGGCTTTGATAGAAAGCTAGCACTCAGGCTCAGTCGCCTGGGTATTTAATCGCCTCTGTACTTTGACTTGTTTCTGTACACTCCTCACTCGCTAATTGGATGGGATGTATGCACTTGGATGGAGGCGCCTCCTCTGGTTGAAGGCAGGCATCACAGTCCGATCAGACACGAGAGACGTAGAGGAGTTTATTCCCGGTTCGATTCATTCATCGGTTTTGTCCTCCGCCTGTCACTAGAGGCCTGATTTTTTGCGCCACCCCACAGCTGAAATTGCCCCCATGGTCCACCGCCTTTATATCGTTTCTGTCGTTAATTATGTGTTTCTCCATACGGCATACACTCATCTCCGGGGCAGGCACAACAGTGTGCGTCACTTGGCTGGCGCATTCCGTGGCCCCGCCGCTGTCGGCAAGTGACACCGAACCTCAGCAGAGCTGCGTCAAGCCCCTCCGACAAGTATCCGCTCAAAGTGGGCCAGGCCCAGAGGGAAGTGGGCGGCAGCTGCTACCGCGATATTAATCACCTGTCTCTCTCTCTCTTCCACCCTCCTCAACTGCCTCAGGGGGAGAAAAATCCACGTTATGTGCAGTCCCACTGTGACTGGACTCACAACTGGAAAAACAAGGGCCGACTGAGGGATCGACAGCACAGGCAGTCAATCTCTTACTTAGCACATGGGTCCTTCTCTCGTAATCAGCCGACAGCAGATTGGACAGAGGTTCTGTCAATCATCAGACCTCCTGCTTTGACCTATAAAAACTAGGGTTCTAGGGAATCTATTGAAAGGAATACATAGAAGCATATAGGCAAAAATCTGCATCGAACAGGGCGGCACCAAGCTGGTATTTATCCTTCAGAGAGCTCTCAAATGAGATTCACTGCAGAGAACGGGCAACTTTCTTTGGAAGATATAAATGGAGAAACATTGTAGCCACTGAGACAAAGTTATCATGCAGCCTTACCAAAGTGTTCATGATGCCCTTTCATCTATATTTTGCGGTGCAGCCTGGCTCTTATATGGATTATTAGTTTATTTTTTGTTTATCAATATTTAAACATGACAGTGTTCATCATTTATTGATACTTGGCAGGTAATTTCCATTTTTCACAGCATCATAATGCAGTCTTGTTGGGGGTGGGGGGGTGTGGGGGGGGTGACTCTCCTGTCTTCTCCAGATCTGCACACATTCTGATGTTCAGGATCTGGCATGTACGGAGGCTCCTGCACGCCCCCTGCTGGAGACTGTCTTCCCCAGTCCTCAGGCGATCCCTCAGTGGCACCGGGCTTCTTACGCTGGCTTGGCAAAGGTGTCTGTAACGAATGGCGGCACGATGAAGTTCCTCACGGAGTTCCAGAAGCTTTTTGCCGTGACTCAGTCTCCCATCGCCACGGTTACACCCACCACATGCGCTTTGAGCTAATCGCAGCATGGGCTTCGGGAATGGGATGGCAAGTGCGAGTGGCTGTAACCGTGCTGCTTGTGTTTTGCGGTCTGTCTGCGCATCTGCGAGTGAGGCGATAATGATGCATATGACATGTATTTTGACCTGGCATTACAGTTGAAAATGGCAGCAGAAGGGACACAGATCTCTCCCAGTGGGGGGGGGAGGTTGCCTGTACCTGGGTAAGAACCCCTGTGTCCAGTTCCCATTTACACGCTGCCGCCTCAGTTTAAGTGGATCTCTCTCTCCCTCTACCTCTCTTCCACTTGTTCTTTCCTTCTTCCTCTCTCTTTCTGCCTCCCCAATCATTCTCTCCTCCTCCCTCACTTCTTCCCCCTCTCTCTCTGTCTCTCTCTCTCTCTCTCCACCTTGTAGTCTTATCAGAGCATTCACTTGCCTCTCACTCACTCCAAGCCCCCATCCACCTGGCTTCCAGGTCACTAGATTAAACGGCTCTATTTCACCCATTTTCCTCCTGACATCTGCAGCAACGATAAGGCCTTCTTCACCCAGGGGGTGGGGTGGGTCCATATGTTCAGCTTCAGACCTGCTTTGGCTTAGTGCTGGTCAAACACACACACACACACACACACACACACAAACAAGTAAACACAGAAACAAGCACACACATGCCAATATTTCTCTTTCATGATAGAGTGCTTGTTTCATGTCCACATTAGACTGCAACGATTTCTAAAACCAAAATTTAAGAAAAGATAAAACTTTATTGATCCCAGGGGAAATTCTTTGAAAAAATATTTAATATAGCCAAGGCTTGAACCCAGATCCACCAGCACTACAACACAAACATAAACTGATTAAGCAATTCAGCTCACGACCCGAATTCATGTTTTACATTTCAATATGTAATGATGCAGCTTTGCCACAGGGAGGCGTCTTTCGTCCCGCCCTCTCCTTCATATATTTTTAGAAAACATGACTGTAGCAGACAGTTTGGCATTCCAGTTTTGAGTCAGAGTACGTCAAGATGACGCCATCTTGCTTTTGCACATCACAGGGTGCGTGGCTGGGGTGACTCATGTTTGGTCACTTGTATCTTCTTCCAGAAGAAACCTTTGGCATCTCAGGGGTCCTCAGTGAAGGACAAGAACGTCTGTGAACATGACACCTCAGCTGTCTCCCTGATGTTACCCAGCGACAGGCTGGTTGAGGGTGTTGGCGAGCAGCAGTGCCTTGACCTAACCCCCCCAATTCTCCATGCGCACGTCGTGATTCAACACGTCAGTCAAAGTCCACACACAGAAGGCTAACCACAGCAGGAATATAGGTGCCCTTCTGTGTGACCCCCGGGCACGAGTCTGCCTAGAAATCTTCTCAGAGACATCTCTCTAACCTTCGAGACCTATGTGTCTTTTCTAATGACTTTTGTTTTTTTGAGAGCATATGCGTTTTTGTCGGCAAAAGCGTCAGGGAGTGCGTTCCGGAAGCATTTACACCCAGGAAAGACAGACAACACTGTGTTTGCCCCAATAGTTTTAGAGAAGTGAATCCAAAGACATATAACTTGAAATGTTGTTAATTTTCCATTTGATTATATACATAAATAAATGTGCAAAAAAAAAAAAAAAACTTATAGTACAACAGCAATCAACTGGAGTAATTAAAAATATAGTACATTGCTGGGTCACACTAGCATTATTAGAGTACAGTTAAATTATACATTAATTAGGATTTGGGGTTTTATTTACAGGATGAAGATCTGCCTTATTTAGCATTAATTTGTTGCACATCACCAGGAGAAAATTACAACTTAAAAAAAAAACAAAAAGGTGAGCATAATGGATACCTTGTTACATGGAGCCATTTAAATTGCAGCAAAAATGAATAAATACATAAATAAACTGCTCTGTAAAATGAGAAGCACATTAAGAAAGCGAGCCGGGGTTGAGGGAACTTTCCTGAGACGCTGGGAGAGTAGTAATGGAGGACGTGTGCATGAGCCGCGCTCGGTCAGCGTTTATGCCGCTGCGTCCTTGCATGTCGCTTTCCTTCCCGTCCATTGGAAGTTAGGCTCGTTTGCTGAGCATTTGGTCATCATGAAAGTCCCAAGGCAAGGCTTAGAGCAGAGATGTGTGTGTGAGAAGGCATGTGTATGAAAATGTGTGAAAGTGTGTGGAAGTGTGTGAACGTGTGAAATTACTGCGACGATCACCAAGGCGGGAGAGAGAGGAGGAGGGGAGAGGAGATGTTTTGGCTGAGAATAGGAAAGAAAATGCAGCAGGAAAGAGATTCCGGTAGGAAAAAGATCACAGCAGGAAAGAGATCACAGCAGGGAAGAGATCCCGATAGGAAAGAGATCACAGCAGGGAAGAGATCACGGCAGGAAACAGATCCCAGTAGGAAAAAGATCCCGGTAGGAAAAAGATCACAGCAGGGAAGAGAATATGACAATAGAGAGATCCAGTTCAGAAAGAGTTTGTGGCACAAAAAAGAGATCCCAACAGGAAAGAGATCTTAGCAGGAAAGAGATCTCGACAGGCAAGAGATTCTGACTAGAAAGATCTTGGCAGGTTACCAACATAGGAAATATATGGATATTTGCTAAGTGGGTCGTAAAAATGTGGAAACATTGAGAGGAGGAAATAAAAAGAAAAAGGGATCAACTGTCATTAACTGTCATTCAAAATCGTGGGAAGGAAACGCATTTTTACTCAAGTCCATCGCTGTCCTGCTCCGTTCATCCTCCATTCTCCTGGGCTGCGATATCGGAGTGGTACAGGGAGAGTGGGGGCGACATGCACAGGCAGTCTAAAAGTGAACAGACACCGCCACCGGGCAAACGCGACGGCAGCCACACCACGCCAGGGCGAGCACGCCCGTGAAACCTTTTAGCCAAGCTAATAGCATTTGTAATCCCCTTTTTATTAAGGCCTGCATTAAATGTCAATCCTATACTCTGGTATCCAGCTCTAAGGCGTTTGCCAATGGCCTTTTTCTACCCTCCTAAAGACCAGAACAAGCGGGATTCTTAGTGGACTGAGAGGTCAGCCTCTCCAAGCCCGCACCATGAGCTTCAGGTATCCATGGCATGTCCTGGTCTTCTGAGGAAGGGAGAGAAAGGGGGATGGGGAATGGGGAGGTAGAGGAGTGTAGCTGGTCAAAGAACCAGGTAGAGGAGTGTAGCTGGGAGGTAAATGGACGAGAAGGGAGATAAAGTAATAGGAAGTCAGTAGCCGGTTGTATGTGTGTGTGTGTGTGAGTGTGTGTGTGTGTGTGTGTGTGTGTGTGAGTGTCCAGAAGGAGCCAAAAGTGCTCCTCATCTGTCAGGGCAGGAGAATATCTCCCATTCACTTGTCTGGCCCTAATGTCGATGGCCCTTTAAGAGAGACAGAGCTCAGCTCTTTTCTTGGAGTACTTTCACAGCGAGTCCGGTACTATCAGCTTTCCGGGGAAGAAGGCGTGGAAGCGTTTGAGCTCAGTAGCACATAGACAGAGGTGTTTATTTACGCGTGTGCGTGTGCCTGTGATCCCTGCTTAATATACAGCAGCCGTCAGTGATTTTCCCAGCGTAATTGTAGGGTCCGCGTCCACCTCGCCGCACGTGTCCAGGGCCAGTAGTGCGTGGCCGTCTGGAAATTCAGTCGCATAGTTTTCTTTTCTAGCCCACTGAGGTGTGGTTTGATTTTTTTAATTGAAAGCTTTGACCTGGAAGCGGGTCATCCATGCCAAGGAGAGTACAGATATAATGCCGTTCCCTTTGGTCCATGTGGCGTGCCACGTCTCCATCTCCAGGGGAAGCTGGTCATCGAGTTTGTTGCTTAGTACCAAACTTAGGTCACCTCATGCTGCATCCTAGAGCCTGTCAGTCTCCGGCGACGTTCTCTGGTGTGCATCTCGCTGTCTCGCCGGCGACAGGTGGCGGGGGGGCTGTGGGGGGTGGCGTTAGGGGGGTTGGTGTCGGACAGTGTCATTTACATCCCAGTGCCTGCCGGCACTGTCTCCATGCACTGATGCCCCCTGAGCCCTGCTGAACATTACTTGTCTCTCTGCCTCAGATGTGCCTCATTAAGCCTGGGAGCCTGTCTGGAGAGGGATGGTCGTTTTCGTCAGAATTACCGCCGGGGATGATGTGCAGCGTGCGCTTTCAACAGCATAAAGCCACCTTATAAAATCCAAAATTCCACCGCAGCATTATTCCATGCCTGGAATTCCAAATCCCATTACCAGTCATCTCCCTGTACGGAAGCGCGATAGTGATGTATCTACAATATGTTATCCCATAACCCAAAAACTCATTACCGCAGTACCTTTATGGTACAATACCATAAAATGACTTAATACCATGAGACTCCGTGCCATACCTTTCCGCGCCCGTTTCCGAATAGCATGATAATTTCTACGTCTAGCTATATTTCAGCAGCCCTCTCATTACTACAGTTTATTTCTGCTCTGCAAAACGCCAGACCTTATTCAGTACACAGTAACTCTGGGCTGAGCCATTTAAAATGCCATTTTTACTACATGACAGCAGTGGCATATGGATATGAAAAGATTATTTGTATGGTAATATTGTGTTCGGACTATGGTTATGGGGAAATACTAATGCCAAGCAGTGCATACAAGAGTGTGTGAAAGCCTTGTGTTAGTGTGTGATTGACTGTTGCAAGGCCTTTGCGGAAGATTCCATGGGGTCCAGAGTGAACACAAATTTAGACGTACTGGAAATTACCCCGGAGACTCCTGGTAAAACACTTACCACTAGATCCTGGAAAGCTAATTAGCTCCAAGGTGTCGGTAATTAACTATATATTTTTTTGTGCGTTCATGCATTACTCCTCAGTATTTTTCATGAACTCATGTCGATTTCAGTTACCTTACTGCCTTTTGGACAGTTTCAGAGGTGGGAAGATGTCGAAATGAGATCAATGTCACATCAATGCCCAGTTGGGTCAGTCCTGCTGGAAGTTACATCGCCTTGTGTTGTTTTTCAGCCCATTAGTGGTCAATGATGGTCAACGTTTCGCTGTCAGCATTCGGCAGTCAGCGGCCAGTGTTTGGAGGTAAGCGTTTGGTAGTCAACATTCGGCATTGGGTAGTCAGCGATCAGTGTTTTCTGTTTAGTCTTTGGCTGCCAGTAGTCAATGTTTAGTGGTTAGAATTTGGCAGTCAGCGGTCATCGTTTGGCAGTCAGTGTTTGCTGGTCTTAGCAGTCAGTGGTGAGTTTGGCGGTCAGCGGCGATTGTTTGACAGTCAGTGTTTATTGGTCAGTGGTCAGTGCTTGGTGGTCAGTGTTTATAGGTCAGCGGTCAGTGCCTGGCAGTCAGTGGTCAGTATTTGGCGGTCAGTGTTTATTGGTCAGCGGCGTTTGGTGGTCATTCGCTTCATCTCTGCGTTTTGCTCAGCATCCAAGAAGATCCGCTCTTGCATGCACATGCTCATCTATCTGTCACTCATTTCTCCTCCTGTCCATCATTCCACCCCCCCACCCCCTGCCTCTTCACCCCCAAAAGTACATAAATACCACCCAAGCTGATTTCCCTGCTGTTCCCATGGATGCGTGCCAGCAGTCCTTCCATATCCTCTTAGTGCGATAGCACCGAGTCCGGCTCCGTCGGGCCTTGGCAAATGAATACATTTCAGAAACTGAATTTTTATAGCTGAGTTTAAGCCCTTGCCGTCCTGGTCTAGTGACCCAGGCAGAGAGTTTTCTTGCTCCCATGTGAGCTGCAAGGTGGACCAGCAGCTACCAGGACTGGGGGATAAATGCAGACGCAGTTCATACATCTCGGACCCTAGGAGGATGTTACGCTGCTGCCTAATTATGCGCTGGATATTCATAAATAAATGCAGTACAGCAATCAATGTCGCTACTTTTGGTAGACGTTATAATTGTCTTCACAATGAAAAAAAAAAACAAAATAAAATTAAATAAAACATCACTAGTCTGTACACACGTGACCTAACTGACAACAATACTTGATTGTACTGTATCTAGCTATAGCAGTAGCCCTGCAAGCATTTCTTAAGTTACTTAAAATGATCACTGGTTTCTCAAAAAGGCCCCAATGCATGATGAGGGTCTAAGCTGACCGATGCAGGGTACGGTGCACTGCATTTTGGTGCCTAATGACAGTTTTATAGTGCACCATATAGTGAATTAAATTTACAGTTGAGAATTCGCTACAAAATGGCCGATTGACTATATAGTGGGCGAGTGGACATTTCAAACACAGCCTCAGGTACACCTGTTCGTTAACTCATTAATGCAAACAGCAAATGACGACTTTGGTCATTAAGTTGTAAAATTTTGTTGGATACAAAACACTGAGAAGTCACATTTATAAAGATAATTTGATCGTTTAAATATATAGGATATAAGATTTTTAGCAACAATTTTCAGTTTTTAGCCCCTAAACACTTAAATCCACCCTGATTGTGGGTGACAGGTCACTGGGGGAAGGGCCAGACCCGCAGTGGGGTTACGGGGAAGGCCAGGCCTTCATTCTGGGGGGTAATCGCTGGCGACCGGGGTGACGCCATTTCCCAGGCCAACACACTCGCTTGACAAAGAGAAGCCTGGCAAAGCTCACAGAATGATCCCTTTCATGCAGCAGAGAAGCAGAGCCCAGAGTCATCCAGCACAGGAGGCCGCGGCGGGGGCCCCGGCCGAGAGCCGCCCCCCCGGGGCTGCAGTGCCCTTTGTCTGCTTCACTGATTCATTTTTCAATGTGTTTATTTATTTCACTGTCTGGCCCATACCAGCATATGGGACACTATTATGCAGATAAGCGAATAGCTTTGACTTTTGCATACATATGTGATAACGCACATACACATAAACAACAATATCCAACTTGGGATTACAGGCAACTCAATTTTATGATATAAAAGGGTTTTCTCACTTCCTCAACTACTTCAGAAATGACTATGTGCAGAGAGTTAGCTATTTGCGGGCGTGGTGGAAGTGCTTTTTTCTTATCATTAGTGTTGGTCAGTGGTCAACAACACGAAAGAGTGGTCTGTCATTTGAAAACGCGGCTGTCGTGGTGAGAGATGCCTCCGTCGAAAACTCATTACCGTCCCTCAGAATAGCTACTTTGAACTTCGTCAAACAAAGTTCTCCTCAGCTGGGTGAGAGTGTGGCGCCACCTGGTGGAGGTGTCCATTGGACGTGACCGATGGTTGCCCCTGGTAACAGTCCTGGGGCAGGCACTCTCCGGGAACGGCTATAGATTTCGGCGGCTCACCACGGAAAGTCTGGGGCGTCACTTCCAGCTTGGATGTGGACTTCACCTTGATTTATGTGGCCGAACTGAAGGCTTAAGCAGCTATTGGAGTGTCACAGGAGAAATGAAATATACGTCCGTTACGCCAGCACCCGCATCATTGACACTTATGGCTCCCCCGCAGTTACAGACGGCGTTATTTTCCCCATAATGCTGAGCATCCATACCATTATGTCACAGCAACCCTTCTGTATGTTATAACGGTGCTATGATGCAACATTCAAAGGTGGAGCTCAGAGGTTTTCAACAGAAAGAGCATCCAGGGGTGTCATCCTTTTACAGAATGTGTGTTCCGGGGTTGTACAGTGACCCCCCCCCCAAATAAACTACTCTCAGTTCACATCACAGCGCTGAAATACCATAAATATTATCACTGTACATTACAGTAATCAACCAGCGGTTTTTGAAAGTGAAGCTTCACGCCCGTCATCTTGGAACAAGCAATGGTAAGGAAGCATCAAGCTCTGAGAATCACCAGTGTGTCTCAGCATAATTACAACTTTAGAGATTTTAGAGGCCCTTGTTCGCCAGCTAAGAGGTGCCCGCATCTCGGACCATATGGAAGTGCTTTTCTTTGTGCCGGTTTGGGTTCTCGCCCAAGGACCCGGGATTGACTCGTCGATGAGCTCTAACTTGAAAGTGGCAGCAGCAGATAGATCAGTGATGTGGAACTCTGAGCCTCTAAACGGAGGCCTGCTGACTGGGGCAGTTCATCTGAATTGCTGCAGGAGATTTATCCAGCTGCCTGGGATCTAGTATGAATGGGCAGAGACTTCCAGCTGAATATAATTAGGATCCTCTGAAAGTTACCCAGGAGAATACTAGGGTGAAACTCTGCAGTCCCCAGTAGGTGAATAGGTGTGTGAACAAACTGGAAGCAGTGCGCCAGCTTCATGCATCAGATAAATATAATTTATGTAGATGTTTACCTCTATTTTACCCAGAGTTTAGCCAGGCGTTTCCCAGATGGGCTTGAGCGCAGGAAGAACCCTGAGCACACCAAACGGAGTGAGTGCAGTCCCAGGCAGAGGATCGGGAGACGGCTCTGGAGGAATCAATGGAGCGCGTCTCGGTTAGGATGTGGGCAGAGGAGCTTGCGGGTCGATAAGGCGATGCAGCGTGATCCATCTGGGCTCGAAAACAGTACGTTTGAAAGCCCACGCTGACACGCTCTCATTCTGTCTGGGCCGTGGAAGTCATACATTTTTCAGGACGTATTTGCTGAAATGTCACGCGGGATTTGCAAAAGTGAGTCACTTAATAGGATCTCCTTCTATTTTCTTTGATTTTACACAATATAATTAGCTGGCTATCATGGTCAGGTGAGTGAAGAAGTCAGTATGAAATTGTGACAATTTAAAGTACTGTGGGGTATTTTTGATCATTTTTTTATTGACGATAAACTTAGTTACTTCACCGAAACGAGCAAATGCTGAAGCTCATTTCGAAGGGAAGGTAAAGCAGCAACGGTGCAGATTTGCAGGGACCAGTCATTAGCGTGTGACATTGTGCTAACGGAGAGGCAGACCCCGGCAGGGGTGAGAGTCAAAGCAGGCAGTATTTTTCTAAATTCAGCTGGAGCAAAACTATCTTGGTCCTAAGAAACGAGCGGATGGTGGGCTCGACCAGAAATATCACGCAAGAAATGCACCCAACTTAATATGATTAACGTCACTAGCGATATAAAAACTTAAGAACTTATGCCGCTGCTCACTAATGATAATCAGCCTTATTTCCTAAGTCAAATGTTTTTTAATTAACGACTCCAGGATTTACAATCTATGGTTTTTATGATGGGAAATGATGGTGGGATATCTGGTTGGTATAAATTATTGATCTTAGACAGTAGAGGGAGACACATGTCAGCACATCTATGTGAAGTGAATATTATACCAGACATATGACCAAAAAATCATGTATGACATCATATGTTTTGTGTTCAGGGTGGCGGGTTCAGTTTCTGAGACCTCGGGGAAGATCTCCTCTGTATTTTCTCGGGGCATTAATGGAGGTTAGGGCAGACAGATGGCACGTCAGAGGGTGAAAGGCCCTGTGCTGAATTTTAAGATCGATGAGAGATTTATGAAGTTTTAAAAAAAGGAAAGTTAACTTTCAGAGAGACCTGATGCCATATGCGTGGCGAGTTTCCTCGAGCCTATCCAGCTCGGCTCATCACCATAGGTTTGCTACAGAGGGGTCATAATGTGCATGTTCTACATCACTGAGTTTTAGCCTCACGCCCCAATGTGCGCCGGGTACAGATGTGCTAACTTTCGCCCCCCTCACCCCTTCCCAGACTCACCCTGTTGTGGACGTCGCCGTGGCGAGGATCTGCTCCTTCGGCAGCCAATCCCTGCCCTCGGGTCTTGGAGGTTGTTTTCGAATTCGCTGCTTATTGCCATCTGTGACTTGCCCTGAGGACCTATTGTGCGTTTTCAGTCCGGGACGAGCACCGTAGTGCTAAATCTTCCTCTTAAAATGAATTGGTGTTACCTGGAGGGGCACCGTCAGTCGACAGAGGGATGGGGAAGAGGAAGGAAGGAAAACATTCACATTCACAGCTGGTTTCCTTTAGACTTTTAAATGAAGAAAAAAAAAAAACATTGCAGATTCCAAGTAAAAGTGAGAGCTCAGAAGCTAAGGCATCACATAGGGAACGGACGTTATCTTGTTTTCCGGAGATGAAAGAGGCGGTATCTGTGTTTCCATGGGGCTTCTGAAGCCCTGGTGAAAGCCCACGTGCGGCACGTGAAATGCTAGCTCTGCGTGGTGCTCCTGTGCATTGAGCAAATCTGTGGACATCCACTGGAATTATTTACCCACTGCAATAACACTGCATTTCGCAGATAATTTTATCCCAAATAACATACATTAGTATGAGCAATTGGGCGCCCAACAGTGAAGTCACTTTTCCGAGCCTGGGATGTAAACTAGCAACCTTCACATCACAAGTGCAGAGTCTTAACCTGCTGAGCCACACATCATCCCCTAAGGAAAAACCACAGATCACTAAGCCTGGCCTCTGGGCTCTTTAAATGGCTGTTATGATCCCCGGCCCACTGAGATGGGGTCATCCTGCACTTTCTTCATAGGTGAACCTTGTGGAAATGCTGGAGGTAACACTCAAGCATTCATATCTTGTCTCTTTCATCTACCTACCAGATGCATGCTGGATGGTTCCTCTATGAGCCTTCTTCAGCCAGCAGGGAAATCTGCACTCGTGGCGTGAGCTTTTGTGCCGTTCGCTGGATCTGTTTGTGTGTGGTGGTGGTTCAAAGCTTTAATGTTCAACTAATCTGGGGGGTTTTTCATAGTGATAGAAGCACGTGGGGTCTCATCGCCGAGGGAGCAAAGCCCATGATATTGTATGTATGGCGCATGCTGGCTAAGATACTGGAATATGTGGGGTTTACGCATTTCAAAGTGCAACAGGTTTTGCTGATACAAAAATACTTTTTTTTTTTTTACTTTAGATCTTTCACAAAATAAGTAGTCTAAGCGTAACATTGAGCACTTTTTAAGCTGCCCGGAAAAATTCCGCAAATATTGCACATTTATGCAACCAATACAGTAAATGGTATGATTAAATTATTTTCATGTATACCCATGGATTGATTTCTGTCCAATGGAAGGGACTTACTGAAGGTGTGCTCTGCGTCTCGATCAGGGGTTACACCTTATTTTTTCTGGTAGACTGAGCGTGTTTTCAGTGCTGGGCGGTTTCTTCGTTTTTGCATGTTACTGCATGCTTTTCAATATCTGGCTAGGGACTCGAGCAGTAGTGCTACGCGCCACCTGTCTCTATCACTCTATTTATGATATAAACAAGAATTTAAAATAATTTGTTTTAATAAAGGAGATGTTTTCTTTGTACTTCAATTTTAAAATTTATTTTAAAAAAATGTACTTCAAAGGTAATAGGAACATCGCAAGAAGTCTCACCCGGCTCTGGGACCCAAACGCTGCTAATTAAGGCCTCTTTGTACCTTCTATGGTCATGGTCGGTGTCCAGTGAGGAAAAAGGGCTTTGAGGTCTGGGATCCTGGAGGGTGGGGCAATCCCACCCCCACCCTGGCCCACCTTATAGGAAATCAGCGGGCAGAATTTATAGCTTCCCGTTATAGGTGCTTTTCATATGGCGGCTCAATTTGTCTTGCCCAGTGCCAGTCCATTGTCCAGTCTGGTTCTGAATGCTCCCGGGCTCACTTACACACGTGCGCTTCAAAGCTCTCTCTCTTTAAAAGGAGCTCCTGAACACCCCCTCCCCCACCCATGGCCCTAACAGAGCTCTTACAGATTTCCGTCACCCTGATCTACTCTGTCCTCCTTCTCCCCTCCCACATAGCTGTGTCTCTCCCCTTTGTGTGATGCCCCGCCTTGTTCAGAGATCGACAGCTCACAGTGATCATCCTTTGGATGCGCCCCCACCCCCGATCTTTCATGCTTTGTAGAGTCAACTCCAGCCTGTTTATCGTTCCGTCACGCTCCTCCACGTTCCTGCGCCGTCAGTCAGTGCAGATAGCGACAAGCTCCCGCTATTTATCTTTTCCGCGATACGCGGCCAAGACGGCGCCGCGGCGCCCGCCCGGGGAATCCGTCCCGTCCCAGGTGACAGGGTTACGAGCATAAAGGTGACGTGACTTCATTAGAGAGAAGGCTCACCTCCGCAGACGGCAGCTGTTCCGCTCACGCTGAGTCTCCATGCCGGCGCCGGAGCTGAACAGAACCGCCACGGAGTGTCGAATGGAGGCGAGACGGATGCCGAATGCCTGCATCGTTAGCGCGGATTTCGGATGGAGCAGAGTCGTCGATATTCGTTCATTATTGTCTACACTGTGTACCGTTTGTACAATTTATCTAATTTTGCACTATAAGTTTGTGTGTCTTTACCTTACCTCCCTTGCTCCTGTATGCAAAATAATTTCCCTCTGAGATCAATAAAGTGCGTCTTATCTTAACCTGTCTTATCTTAGCTGTGTTCACATGTCACCCAGCTTGGTCATGGAATAAACATTGACAAATAGAGTGTTGACCAATAGATATGCAGTGGTATTTATATATGTACAGTGGATGTAAATAGTCTACGTAGCCCTGTTAAAATGGCAGTTTTATGTGAAAAAATGAAACCTACATAAATCAGAACTTTTTCCAACTTCAGTGTGAAATTGCGACCTATAAAAATAAAGTGGAAAAAACTGAAACCTTTTAAGAGAAAAAAAAAAGAAATTAAGTACTTAATCCCTTTTTAATATCCTCTGCAGGCATGCTGTATGGTACCTTTTTGAGACTTCTCTAATGAGCAGACATAGTGGTCCATCTGTCCCGAGTCCTGGCCTGCTGTACGTAATGGATGAAGTCTTAGACCTCATGACTGCATAAGCAAAGCCTCCATGATGTAATGGAAGTGCTGGGGATGATTGTTAGAACTCTCGACCAGTTGACATACAGTAAACTGTGAATAAAGAATGATGGTAACTCTGGGATTTTAGAGAAATGCGATTGTAAGAGGGAAGTTGCTGAGGGATTTCCTATTGCAGATAGTAGCATGTGGCAAATGCAGATACCCATCCTTCACTGGTGTAACCTCTTGCTTACATAATGTGAACATATTGCATGGAAAATCCTGTCTGATGTATTTCTGGTGAAACCCAAAGAAAAGTGGGCTCACAGAGTCGATGATTGACAGCCCACATCCATCCCGACCTGGTCCAGCCTCCATCACCACTAGCAACCGTTACAGTGCTTTGTTGGGCTCCTTAACTTGCGCACTGCCAGATAGCCTTGAACTCTGGACACGGATGCCTGCTCGCTCCCAATTTTGGACTGTTCCTCGATCCCCGTGGGGGTACTCTCCTGAAGAACCTCAATGCTGACCTTAAAGGGAAGCTTCTGAGATGCTCCTCACTGCATAACAGCTTGATGGAAGGCCTTCAAGATACTATAGGACATTAAGAATGAATATATAAGCATGAACTGTTTTTCTGTAGTGTGTGACCACCAGTAAAATGTGCTAAAATATGTATATAAAGAATTACTTTTCTCTGGACATCTTCCTGGCCTTCCATGCAGATGAGTGTGAATCTCCCTGAGGGAAAAGACCCAACAATATCACAAAGGAAGGCTTGCACTGGGCCATCTCTGATCTCAAAATAATGCATGAGCCTTTGACTTCTGATTTTAATAGGATGTGCTAGGCAGTGGTATTTGATCTTAAAAAATGAGGTTCTTAAGAGCGGCAAACTCCTTGAATAGGGCCGAGGTCTCGTTTGCATTTTGTTCAGTGTGTTCAACAGTGTGGGGCCATCACATCCGCACATCTGCTACTTGTGGTCCAAGAGAATGATGTTATTTAAAGTTCTTGAATGCAGGTCCAGTTTCATGGAGGGGAGTGACTCGCCCTGGCTCTCTGGGTGGACACACCAGCCTGTGATTCACCGGTCTGTGGAAACCCACCTCTAAATAATTGAGGAGGCTTTGATCTTTATCTTTAAGACGGACGGTCTCTGCGAGTGTGAGACGCAGAGGTGTTTGTGAAGAATCACACCTGAAACCAGAGGCAAACAGGATCCGCCAAGATATTCATGAATCATGAGGTTACCTTCTTATCGTACGCTCTTCATGTTAATGGATCCTCTACTTCTACTTCATGGTGTCCCAATGCGTAGCACTGCAGCCACATACCTATGGGGGTGGGGTTAAGTCCCACCCCCTCTGTATGTCTGTAGCTTGCATGTTCTCACCATTGGTCTATAGGGTACTCCAGTTTCCTCCCACAATCCAAAAAACATCTGGTCCAGAGAATTTGTCCCAGGGTGAGTGACAGTGTGTCTTGTGATGGAGTTGACTCCCCCTCCATAGCTGTGACCTCATTCTGGAAGTATGTAGAGATATGGAAGATGGATGGACTTCGACTTGGGCTTCTCCTTGAAGCTGGAATGAGGGTGACTCCGATATGTATAGCTTCTGAAGTGAGCAGTGTTTCCATATGAGTTCCCAGATTCAGGAAATTAGATTTTTTTTTCTTCACATTTTTTCAGTCATGTTAAAGATTGCAAAACCTGGGGGAAATGTATTTTCATAGCGGCAAAGAAACAGCGGCTACACCATCTAGTCTGCTAATCCCCCTGGTTCTCCCACTATGATCAAAAACACCTCGAATCAGAAGGTTATTCTGACTCTTAATAATATGTTTCAACGGTAACAAATAGCACCTCCCTGCATTTAGCGCAACGGCACATATGTCGTTCTATTGGGTAACCAGCTGATTCAATTAAATAGTTGCTATTACATTCAGTTCCTTGCACACTATGCATACTGAATGCATTCTCATTTTTCTTTCATTTGAAGGAGATTTAAATGCATCATTCTACAGGGCCACAGCGGACTAGTCTAACAAACCAGCGGGCTAGAGGGCAGTTTCTGTGCCACTGTGAAGATAGCAGGGACAAGGGCAGTGATTACTACACTGGCTATTAGAATATGGGCAATTAACATGCGCTGCTAACTCTGGAGTTGTTGGTGAGGAGTCCGTATCAACTGCGGCAGCATTGTCGTCCAACAAATGACTCTCGCTTCGGAAGCAAGGTATAATTTGTACAATACCTTTTTCTAAAATACCACCGGTCATAGGGAGTCCAGGAACACACAACCAGGAGGTAGAGAGTACTATTATTCATGTCCTTGTAGCTCATAGAAATTTTATTTACACAAAAATGTTCTGAGGGCAGAAGAAAAAAAATATTGGTTCAGAGAGATACCCAATCAGATTGGAGGTGGGTCCAAGCAATTAGAGTAGGGGGGACAAACCAATCAGATGTCTTTGTCCTGCCTCAGCTAATTGCTTGGACCCATCTCCTGTACAATCTGATTGTTTATCTCTCTGAACCAATCAGTTTTCTTCTGCCCTGAGTCCCATGAGCGTCCTTGTAGCGTTACACCATATCCATAACACTTTCTGGACTAAGAAGACACTGAGCCACTCTTAGAGAAATATCATACTGTATGGCTATTTAAAGTTTTGGTAATAAGCCCCCCCCCTTAAACTTCGAACATCAATGTAGAAATTTTCAGGAATAGGCCGTCTAGAATTATCTCTGGGAGATAGACTGCAAAAAGACAAATTTAATGACTATCCAGAAATAAAGGCTGCAGACGAGGCAGGAGTCAACAAGGCTGGCGTCGTTTCACTTAAGGCAGTGTCATCGTGCACACATCTCAGCGTGAGGAGTGTGCCAGCCACTGCATTTAGAGCTTAGCCAGTATAATTATGTCACCGCTCTCTCCATCCTGTGTTATTCACCCAATTACAGGGGACAGCAACAGTGTTTGCAGGTTACACACTCAGCACTTAGGCCATGATAGAGAATCACTGGATACCATTAAACTAGAAGAAGCAGGGGAAAAAACATACAGCGATTCACTCAGGTAAAATATAACACAACACCAGTAAAAATAATCACAAACATAACAGCAATGCATTATAAGAAGGATTTATAATGTTCATGTGAAAACAAATCCCAAGGCCAGCTGTGTTTCAAGGTGCCAAAAACACTACCCATGTCTTAATATCAGGCAACAAAATGTGTATAAAACAAATTATAATTTCAAGTTCTGACTAACTCTGATTACAGCCGCAGCTGAAATTGAAGTAATTAAATGGTAGAAACCATGCCAAAACATTGTAGTTTTAACATTTTGTGAATTAAGCAATTCCTAATAAATTTAATGTCTTAGCAGATGCATTCAGTCTTGTTTGAAGCATATACATGCCATGTGACTTTACTGGAATATAACTGACAGCTGTCGTTGTGCACTCTATGGTCCAGTCCCTACTGCTCTGAAAAGCATGTAACAATGGCCCATGCCTCGATCATGTCTGTGTGATTGGTAGTTAATGCAGATTGAAAATCCCATGTTTGTCTGAGCATTCAAGTAATGCCTGCTCTGAGCTGGATTAAACTGGATTGATCTGCCAGTATCAAAGGTTATGATCATCCACATTTTTAGTCACAAGAAACTGGTCAGGACTTACCATCTCAATCAAGTGGGATTTTGAAGATGTGATGGAAAGATGGGCACTTTTCCACATTAGTTCTTGACAGCCCTGTACTGAACATTGCATTAATCCTGAGATTTATGGTGATCTTTAAACCGTTATTAGAAAATGTTATTGGAATTCTAAAAATATGTATTTATGGAGATTTTGTTTAATTGGCCTGCACTTTAAGCCTTTGGGGATTATTGGCCTGTGGGTAAATGTGATGCGATTTGTTTCTGATTCGCTGCATAACTGCGTAAAGTCTGAGACATGCAGCTGACCAAAGCAGGATAACGGAAACCCAGCCGGGAATAACGGAAACCCAGCCGGGAATAACGGAAACCCAGCCGGGAATACCCTACGCCAACCTTTCCTAGGGGATCCCCAGACAGGCCGCAATTTTGCACCATCCCAGCTCCCAGCTAATTAAGAACACGGAAGACTCGATACAGGTGTGCCGGGGAGTAGCAAAAACGTGGACCGTCTGCGGTCCCTGAGTTGGGAAACACTGCCTGTTACAACAGTCAGAGGAAAGTATTCCACTGCTTTAAATAGCTCTGATGCAATTCCAGTCTCCTTGCCAAAGGAGAGGTACTTGGCACTTGTCCCGGCAGCTAGATCCCCGTGGGTCAAAGTTCAGGTGTAGCCACGAAGGCACGCTGAGCTTTAGTGAATTAGCATCTGCTCACACATCACAGTCGTGTCGCCCCCTACTGGCCGGGATGATGTGGATTCTCGTCCCAGATGACGGCACGCAGCTGCTCAGATGTTGCTCTGGAGGGTAATATAACAGGAGGTAAAGCCACCAGAAAGAACAATGACCTGAGGCTGGACTGCAAAGGGGAAACATCATGGCAGCAGGCAGAAGCCATAATTTCAACTCACACTTTTTGCTGCGTGTGTCGGAAAGAAACTTTATTCCAATTCAGTGTTACTCGGTCGTGCAGATGAACAGCTGTCTAATATGCATGACAAATTAAGGTCTGTTACAGTCCTTTTAAGTTTTGGACCCCGAGCTTTGTCAGCTGTGCTGCAGACCTAGCCTTGGGCAGAACCAAAAGAGGGCGGAACCTCTGCAGTGTGGCAGATAAGGCGTGCACACAGGGGCGGGACCACAGCTGGTCCCAGCTGAATGTTGATTGGTCCCCAGAATGCCCCACCCTTGTCACTCACCCATTCAAAGCATATCATTGGCTCATGATAAGGTGTTCCCCCATAAGAATTTTGGCCCCGCTTATGCCGCCCCACCTTAAAAAGTCCTAGAATCGCCCCAGTGCTGGATCAAAAGAGAGGTTTTTCAGACACCGTTAAAAAAAAAGGGGGGGAAACAGGCGAAGGAGATGAGTAGGAGAAGGGATTCATTCACAGGGCCAACGCCGTCGACTCTGGAATCTCAAAGAAATCCCCGCATCAGGATGATTGACACGTACCCAGAGTTCTCCGCCGCCGTTTCCCCTCTGTCCCAGAGACGGCAATTACCGCAGGGACGGCGTGCTAATTTTCCCTTGATGCCGTCCCCGTGTGAATCGGCGCGTGATTACAAACCGCACTGAGGTGCCGATCGATGTTCGGCAATTAAGCGCTCAGGAAATAACAATGGCTGTTTTTTTTTTTAAGTGAAGCTCTCCTCTCGAACCGGGCTTTTAGAAGTTTGCAATTGTTTGTCTGAAAGGCGACGGGCTACGGGGCGGGAGGACGGGACTCGAGACGTGTTTGTGGGCCTCCGCTCTCCCGCTCAGTTAATTAATTTAGCTGTGTGATTTTTCTCAATTGGATAAGGGTTTAAGCGTGTGGTGAGGGCTGTTTCATCCTGTGCACCCATCCACTGCTTTGCAGTCTCCTCTCAAAAACACCTCTCACCGTCATTTTTAGATGATTAAATTCAAGCACTGGGCATATTCCTACCTTCCTTTGTTTTCCCAGACCAGGCCTTTTAAAACCAGACAAGGCTCACTAAAAATGTTAAAAATGTTATTATTTATTTATTTAATATTTTGAGGCAATTTAACTTGGAAAAAAAACTAATATTTCCCCAGGGACTCAATCGGATCTAGCAGACATGAGGTCATTGTAATGTTTTATTCTTATTACATATCAGAATAATCTGCTTACTGTATACCTTGGGACTCCTTGACTAACCTTCTAGTGCCTATTTAAAAACTGTTATGTTAAATATTTCTCAACCTTGAGTGGTTCAAGGGCAGGTAATTCAGATGAAGCAGAATTAAAAAGCAAGAGCAATGGTCGGGGGTTTGGATTTGCATAACGGTTCAAGGGCGTAGTGTATGTTTCCCCACATTTTTAAAATCTGCATTTCACTTTATCTGACATGCAAATCGAGTTCTATTTGATAATTTATCGTTAAAAATAAAAACATACCGACATGGAACGGTGCTACTCTGCACACTGGTCACACAGGTATACAATTAGCATGTTCAGATACATCGGTGGGACATTTGTCAGTCTGTCAATACGGACATCCATCCAACCCTCCGTCCTCCAAAACGGCTTATCCAGTGGATAACGATGAACCAGGGACCCGTTCCTGGAGGCTCGGAGATGCCCGTGGATATGCCATGCCATCACACGGACAAAACATACTTAATTACTTAAACATGTCATTGCTGTCTGATACATGACAGAAATCTTGAAAAATCCATTATTTTTGGAGCATGAGAAAACATATTTGGACAAGGTATTGGGATACCTAGCTATCATAATATGGAACTAGTCACCCCCTTTGTGGCTAAAATAGCAGCCACTCTTCTGGGAAGGTTTTCCACAAGATTTTGTAGTCTGTCTGTGGATGTTTTTGCCCATTCAACTAGAAGAGCATAACTGATGTTGGTGAAATTCTGGCTCACAATCTCTGTTCTAGTTCAACCCAAATGAGGTTGGGTTTAGGGTTCTGTGTGAGTCCAGTTCTTCCAAACCAAACTTACCCAACCATGTCTTTATGGACTTTGCTTTGTGCATTGGGGCACGGTCATGCTGGAACAGAAAAGGGCCGCCTTCCCTAAACTGTTACCATAAATTGTCCAAAATGTCTGCTTACATTTAGAGTTCCCTTCACTGGAACTAAGGGGCCAAGCTGAACCCCTGAAAAACAACCCGATACCATTATCCCTCTTCCACCAAACTTTACAGTTGGCACAATGCAGTCAGGCAGGTACCGTTCTCCTGACATCTGCCAAGCCCAAACTCATCCATCAGACTGTCAGACACAGAAGCGTGATTTGTCACCCTACAGAACACGTCTCCACTGCTCCAGAGCAGCGTGTTTCACACCACTCCATCCGACGCTTGACATCGCCCTTGATGATGTGAGGCTTGCATTCAGCTGCTCGGCCATGGAAGCCCATTCCATAAAGCTCCAGGCGCACAGTTTTCATGCTGGGGTAAATGCCAGAGGAGGTTTGGAACCCTACAGCTATAGTCAACAGAGCCTTGGCGACTTTTACACATCGTGTGCTTCAACAATTGCCCCCCCTGTTACTTTACGTGGTCTGCCCCTTCGTGGCTAATACTCTGTTGTTCCTAAACGCTTCCACTTTGTAATAATACCAGTTACAGTTGACTGTGGAATAACTAGCAAGAAAGAAATTTCACAAACTCATTTATTGCAAAGGTGTGCACTGCGTGATGCCACAATAGTATCACGCTCGAAATCACTGAGCTCTTCAGAACGACTCGTTCTTTCACAAATGTTTGTAACCCTGACTGGTTGGGTGAGTGCTTGATTTTATACACCTGTGGCAGTTGGTCTGAACGAAACCCCTCAATTCGATGATTAAGAGGTGTGTCCCAATACTTATGATGTCTTTTAAAAATAAACCGAAAACAGTGCGATCATTAGCACGACACGTACGCAGCAATCAGCGAACAGCTCTGTGTTTTAAATGTACTTATGTGGATTACGGTCAGCCAGGCTGCTATGTCAGTGTCCTAAAAGATGTATAATTGAGAAAGAAGGATAAGACAGTTCCTGGAGCATTGAGGTTAGCTCATGGGCCCACTGGTGAAATCATGTTCAACCGTGGGATTTGAACCAACAACCTTCTGATCACAGTGTCCTGAGCTACTGACCCACACTCGGTTCCAAACTGAAACAGGCACCTTTCAGCATGTTCCCTACCCCTCCTTCAGATGAATTTTGACCTTGAGCACCGCCAGGGTTACAAAACATTTCCACCAGTTTAAAAACTTGTTTAAAAAGGTCCAGTTAACAAAACAGGCGAAAAACTGTCCCTAGTGATGAACAGGAGAGAGAGCAAAACCACAACTGTACCATGAGTGATGAAGTCACATGCTCCTGGCGTGAACGAAGAGGCAGCCCCTGCAGCTTGGCGTGAAGATGCATTTGTCACGAGCTTCAGATAATGTCTGAAGGGGTCGATAGCATGTCGACCGCGGTTTGAGCGGATAGGAGGTCTGTCAAAAGCGAGATCTTTGTTGTGATTCTTTTCTGTTTGTTTTTTATCAGTCAGCAGCTGAACAATTTTCCGCTTTTGCGAACACTAAACACTGAACTTGGTATTACGTCTTCACAGGAGCCCATAATTAGCGTGCACATTTTCCCTGGCAAAATTAGAGGGAAGATCGCATCCCAAGAAACAGACCCATCTTTGGCAGCGGTAGCACAGCCAGACATCCATTTCTTTTTTTCTTTTTTTTTTTTCTTTTCAATAAGGCCATTTATCCAGCTGCTACCTTTCTGTGTATTATTACAGCAACCAATTTCAGGCAGATACCTCCCTGTTTGTGAAATATTCTAGCTTTCTGCCAGCTGTATTGTTTTATATATTTTATTTTTAAAAAATCTGTTCAACAAACCTCACCAATGTTGACATTTCATAGAGTGAGACGTACATGCAGCCATGTTTGGAAAGCCTCTACAAAAACAGAGCCCCTCTTTTTATATAGAGGCTTTTATATAGAAAAATATTGTTTTCACTTCAATAATTCAAAAAATAATTTAAGTGAAGAGTTCTCATTATTGACACACAGCAGCACACAACGACATAATCCGTCCTTTGTATTTAACCCATATGTGACCTCACAGCATAGCAGGGGGCAGCTAATTCAGCATCCTGGGCGAAGTACCTTGCTTAAGCTACTTCAATGTTACTTTGCTGGCCAGGGATTCAAATCAGTAATTTTTTAATTACAAATGCATTTACCTAATCATTAGGTCACAAATGCTTATGTTTCTCTCAGGACAAGTGGCATTGATCCACAAACACTAAACAGCTAATTATCAGACGAAAGGTAGAGTAGTTTGACGATGTACAGAAGATCGTGTGACTTTGTACTGATCTTGTTCTGTCTCACAAGAGCTGCTTGACACCACTCTCATTCCAAACAGAGGCTGTACTCATACTCGTCTAACAACCTTCATTCCTTAGCTTGGCAGGACATTATCCAGACAAACAGCTGGGGAAAATCATCAGGTGAAAATTGTGTTCATGCAGATGCTATTCGCCAAAGATGGGAATTGTTTCAAATGCAAAGACCTCGCTTGACTCAAAATGGCAGCATCAATGATTGTTATTTTGTCTTACTAGATTGTTTTCTGCTACTGGTGATATTGATTACATGCTAACTTGCTTTGGACTTTTTATGCATTTTAAATTCACCTCATTTATATGTTCTGTTACGATTGGGACCCAGCTATCTGAAGTTGTTTATTGACACAAACTGTAACCTACATTTCCGCAGGAAAATAAAGCTCTGCTTTTAGCTGACAGGACAGCGTGTTTAAGTTGACTTTCGTGTTCGCAACAGATTCAATTTTATTCCGCCGAGCGCCAGATCGCTGCAGTGTCAAAGGGCAGAACTGAGAGATTTAATCCATTCAAGTCTTGTTTTTTTAATGATCATTTTCTTTTCCAGCTGTCTAAGAAAACTTGGGTAGTTTTCTGCAGAGCACCAGATATGCAGAATTGCAATTCCTGCTCCTCGGATCTGAGTCCCAGTGACCACATGACGACCTTTCATCCGAAGTGTTTCAAACATCAAAATCGATTAAAATCCAGCGTATCGCGTGTCCCTCCTCAGGAACGCCATGGCAAAAGCGAGACTGGCTTCATAACACCGGCCCGGTAGTTCTGGAACATTCCGGGCCTAGGAGAGGACTGCGGCACTAATGTGGACGGACAGGCCAGACCTGTGAGCTTCGCTCGGCCTGCCACACATGGCGTGACGGTGACTAGTGAGTGATGGGCAGGTGTGACATCAGATCTTTCCTGGTGTCTGACTAGTGAGAGGCTGTCCTTGGACCCCTCCCCCAACCCCCAGCCCTGTTGAGAAGGCACAACTGGCATCAGGCTGTTACAGCGGGCAGAGTCTCACATTACCGCCTCTGAAACACAGGAATGTGGCTTGTGATAGGAAATGGACCCGCTCATGGCCATTAATGATATGTGTCACATTTCCGGTGCAGTATTAGGTGTGCTGGGCTGCTGGTGGTCCCCTCTGCCTATTACTGAACCCTGTAACCATGTCTGACGACCTGAACTCACCCTACCTGAGAAACTCAAAAGCGTCTCCTTTTCTTTGGCTAACTTAATTTTCCAGGATAGTGGAGAAATCTGAAGTGAAAATACATTTACATTTAATTTTCAGGTGATTTTATCCAAAGTAATGTACTTCATTGAGAAAAGAGAACCACTGACTCTCTTTAGCAATTGAGGACTAAGAGTCTTGCTCATGGACCCAAAGCTGAAGGCCCTCTGCCAACATTGGGATTCAAACCCGTGACCTTCTGATGAAAGGTACAGCGTGCTAACCTGTTGAACCACTCCCAAAATTGACCACCAAGGGACTCAATCCCTTAGCCTTCTGATCCCAAGTCAGGCGCCTTATCCAATAGGCCATGGACTCACACAACATTGGCAATTGTTTGGTTTATTCTTCATGACTGGTTTATGTTTTGCCTTAACCAAAGTACAGATGTGGACCCTTTGATCTAGTTACACTGAAAAGGACACCATCACAACACAATTTTACTGTGTGAAAATTTCATGTCCCTTCTATCACAGCGTTACCACAGACATGAGAGATCATACTGTACAATGCTGAATAAACATGGAAGAATTTCAAACATAACATGTACTGGGAAATGTAAAAGGATCCTTCATGGCTCTGTTTAACACCATTTAAAAGAAAACGCAGAGAACAATTCTTTGTCGCACATATTAATTTTTTAGATCTCATGATATATTACAAATTCTTTACGAAGGATCTAGCACTAGATACAGGATGGGGGGTGATTTTCTCTTTCCAAATACAAGAACAATATGTGTTGTCACACTCGACTTGTAATCTAGGGTAAACAGGCCACTATACAGTTTAACAGTTTAGCTCACATTGTTCGCTGTGTCCTTTAGGGACTCAGGGGTAAATTCAAACATGGGCGGCGTTAGCCAGTGTGTGACCCATGCAGGCTCGATGGCGCCGACGAGCAGGGAGGGAATCAGACTGACAGGCAGAATATGCTTCGGCTAAGGATGACATGGGACAGAATTTGGAAAGAGGTGGAGATGCAAACACAGCCACCATCTGACTTGCCTCCGCTGGGGAAGAGGTCTGGGTGCGGGTGACGGTGCGAATCCGCCCCGCACATAATCAGAGGGGAAGTGTCAAGGGGGGGTGGTGGTGATCTGACAGGGTGTGACTCCACGTCGAGAGCTAAGGTGCTTATGGTCGTGTTGTAATCCAATTTATTTCCACAAAAAAATCGGTGGCAGGTAGGGTGCTGGTTAGGTTCTGAATTCTTGGCACGTGCAGCGGGGGCTGGGGGGGTGTCTAAGCACCTGCCGTATTGAAAGTGCTCCCTTCTGAGTGAGCCTTTTTGATCATCAGCGATTATGCAAAAGTTAAAGGAAGGGACCCCCCTGGTCAGCAAATGTTACTGTTCACTGGCAATCACACTAAATTTATTGTCCCCCTCCTCCTCCGCCCTAGTCAGCTACTTTTACTAATCAATGATGGTCACACTAAATGACCCCCCCCCCCCAAATTTCTGCAGATTAATCATGGTACTTAAATTGAAAATTATAATCTAACAGTATAAGTAGGTAAAAGTGTCAACTAAACTATGGAAAAAACAATTACCAGCCAGACTGGGGATATTCAAGTCTTTTTTCAGCTCTTTAGCACAAAAACAGAAGTGTGAGAGAACGGCTGGTCACATTACCCGGGCGTGCTATAAGGATCATCTCTTATAGCATATATAGCAAAAGCTGGGATTTACAGGGATGGCTCTGTCATTGCACTAGTTGGGACACGCCTAGTGTCATATCATTACCACCACAAAGCACCACTGCATTCAAGGAGAACAACAGGTGGGCAAAAAAAGAGGTTATTACAGGTAACGTGTGTAATGTTAGTTGCGATGACAGCGTTTCTATGGGGTGATCGATTCCTGATTTATTGTTCAAACTGTTTTAATACACTCGAAAAGTTCTGATAGCCCAATGAAAGTGCCAAAGTCTGGACTCATACAGCACATGGTGGGCAAGAAAAAAGCAGATCGAGACACCTTGATGTTCACGTTGATGCTTCTGAAAAGTGTCGCACAGGCAACGACGGGGATTACAGATATTTTTTGCAGACGGCCGGACAAAAGGTCAGTCAAATTAGCGCTAAGAGAGACCTGAGGGAGGGAACGAAATGAAGGGAAGCCGTGGAGCGTGGCTGTCATCCATGGTGCGACCTTTGCGCCGCCGTCCTTAACGTAGCTGCGGGGCTGGGTGGGCCTCCTCTATTTGTCGCTTGAGATTTATGGAGCTTCAGGCGGCCTGCAAGCAGAATGATCCCTCAGCATCCATGCAGCAGGTGGGATGAATGATGGACAGATGGACAATAGAGGATTCAGGGAATCCACAGGAGTCACAAGGGAGAACTCAGCCAATGAGTATGAGCGGAAACAGTGATACAGGTTTTGGTTTATGTCATGAATGCTTCTGTTTAATGTCTGGGTTAGTGGTAGGGGTGAATGCATTTGTGTCGTCCCCCCCCACACACACACACACACATACACACACACACATTGGCATTTCTATATAAAGGGAGACCTTCCATTCATTTCTATGGGACAAACCCTAACCCCAATCACGACACCCTTAACCTCTACCCATCCCTAACCTTAACCATGAGTAAGATTTTTGGCATTTTTACTCTTTTGATTGCATTCAGATTTTTTTAAAATTGAGGTTATCCCGTTTTTGGTCCCCAAATGTGATCTATGCAGTGATGCCAAGCTGCAGGTATAACTCACGAAGAACACGCACATTTTCTGCTTGTGACAGGAAACAGGCAACGGTGTTTAACCCTGCCGTTACCCTCACTTCAGGAAGCCATCTCACGGTTGGGTTGAATGGGGTATACGGTGTATTAGACTGAATTTGGTGAGCCCTATAGCCCACCCCAAATTACCCACCCATCGAATCACTTGTACCTGTCTCTTCCAGCCTCCGAAAGCAGGTGAGACCTTGAAGAACAGCACCCATTTCATCATCAGTGTCTTGCTACAGGGCGGGCCGACAGTACTAATCTTCATTGAGTATTATTTTTCAATAAGACTCAGAAAGGTGAATTAATGAATAAATAAGCAGGATATGTCACTCGATACAAATGATGCTAAGGCTCCAAGGAAGAGGAATTGGTTACTTAGGATCACAGGAAGTCTTTTGCCATCATCCTGGGAATAAATGATACCGGACGAATAGCTGTCTTTTCAACAATTGGACTTCTTTGTGCCGAGTACTGGGTACCTGCCGCTATTGAGCGTTGTGTTTATGTCATAAGCCGTGTCATGTGACCCGAACTGAACCCGTCCTAAATTAAACGATGATTCTGGCTGTTCCTGGACCATCATTCAGCTTGTTTCCCGTTCTATGCACGTTTTCTTGATTACAGCGACATAGCAGAGTGTCATCATTCCACATTATTGAACCAGGAATTATGGGTAAGCATATGGCAATAGGGGGTATTGGATTAGCGCTGCTCTTGAAGCAGGGGTCTCTAAAGGCTTCCTGATCAACAGGTAAATTTTACAAGTGATTAAATCTGGAACATAATCAATACACTGTATACAATTTTTTTCCATTTATTCCATAACTGTGTATGCATTTTCCCTTCTGACTGAAATGGTAATTAATAAAGAAACTTGAGAATCATTTCCTTGGAGGCTACTTGGAGATTCTTCATAATGGCCCATCATCATCACACATTTGCTTGTGCTTTAATAATGTTATATTTCGCTTATACCGTATTTACAGTGTTTGCGTTCCTTATATTCTAGTTCATTGCTTTGTCTGAAATGGGAGAGAATTTCATACAGTAGCAGCCTAACCCCAGCTGGCTCTAGTTTGCTGCATTAGTTTGCTGACATATTTGTGATTCTTATATTACAATTTTTTTTTTTCTGATACACAGTTCTCCCAGGAGAAATTAATAACGTGCTGTTAACAACACAACACATTAACCCAACACATTTTTTTCCCATTACCTCACCCAGATTTTTATAGAACATGAGTGTGTAGCGACAGACAGTAAAACAAGAAGTGGGCTAATTAGATATGCATGTGAATGTAAACAGCGTCCATTTAACGGGTGGCCAGGTGCTGACGAAAAAAAAACAGAAAATTGGTTCTTTGCTGCAATGAGTCGGCCGGTCAGCGAGCTGCTGTTCGTCTGAGGGCAATTAGCAGCGTGGTGTTTACCGCCACTAATACCGCGCATTTGGTTTAGGCACAGACCCTATTGGCGATTGGCGGTCACTACACTAAACGTTAAATGATGCTCAAGCAGCACGTTCTGCTAACCAGCTACGATTTTTCCACTTTACTTACTAGTTATTAGTTTTTGAAACATCTAAGGAGTGCAGGAGCCTTTACTTTGGGGTCCCAGAAAAAACAAACTTGCCCCTGGGGGTCAGCAATGGCAAAAATCTGACCCCATTTATTACACACGTTGTTTAGGGGTGGGGGGACAGCGACAGGGGTGAAATTGCAACTTTGGCGTGAACCTCGGTGAATTACGGCGGCTTTCTGGGTTCCGCTCTCGACGTCCCGTCAGGCTCCCTAACCCCACCTCTCGGTCGCGTCTTTGTTCTCGTTTCCTCAGACCCAGACTGGAGCTTTATTCATTGAGCTCGTATTTCTCTTATTCCCAGACTTGCGACTCAGCACTTCTGCCAGGAATCTCACAGATCTTGTCAGACACCCTCCAGTTGAGTTTTATTTTCACGACGCCGGGCTGTGGCCGTCCCTCCGCAAGCTGCCTCACAGGGCCCAAAAGGACCCCAACTCAAACGAGCCGAAGTGGCCCCGTGCCGTTCACCAGGAGCCCAGCTTCGGGTTGTACCACCCGCTCCCTCAGGGGGGGCAAACTTATTCAAGAACAAATCACGCAGCCTCCCGAATTCTGTGATGTCTGCATCGTCTGATTTTCATTACATTTTAGATTTTTTTCCCCTAAATGCCAAGTGTGAATAATAATCTGCAGATAATTATCAGGCAACCCTTGATGCCATAATCATGGCAATTAGAAAAATTTAATTAAAAAAAACTATTTATCCAGCTCCGTTAAAAATGATACAGCCATCTCAAGATGGCACCTTCATGGAAGTCTGCTATTTCGTAAATTAGACAACTTGTCCGAACCCAATAAGATGAAATAACTTGTTTATGTTCTGTGTGTCTCATTTAAATTAGGCATCCAAGATGTAATATTCATATCAGTAGATATGCGTGTTGGGTATATAGGCCTAATTTTCCTTCATGCAGTGCAGATATAAGTCTCATGGGTTGATACTCATAATAAATGTATTTTTTGTGACTAAAAATCAAACTGAAAACATTAATATAGACATTTTCAGCTTCCTAAGAGTAGTTCCAATGGATCTGTACAGGCAGTCTGTGGGGCAAGAAGGATTCTAGAATTTTTAAGGTTGTGGAGCCTAAGAGAGACCATAACCCAAAGAATCTCAACCGTATCATTAGCCAGTGAATGATATATTTTCAGCGGGGGCCCGTGACCCCGCCCCTGTATACACCCCTGCTGCTAGGTAATGAAGTTCACAGTGTACATTTAGCAGTAAACGACACCTTCCTCCACCAGAGTGTTTTCACAGTCCAAACGCGTTTCACTCTAGCTTGCCTCACTCTCACCTGGTGCATTATCTCATTAACCAATCCGTCGATATATAATCCCCCATTATGGAGACGAGGGATTAGAACAGACATGTGGGGGCCCATTCCAATGAGGCCCATCTGCACACTTTGCTCTCCCTACCTTATTTTCTGTGTCACTGTGTTGTCGAGAACGTCGTTTGCGGGAACTTAGCATGTTTACGCTGACCAGGTCATTCTGTTTTGTGGGAATGTGTCCATTAACGTTAGCTAATCTGATTCCTGGGTTGTTTAAGATTTGTGCGTATTTCTCCAGGGCACGAACATGGGGTCCCACTGGGATTAAGGCCTGGCGGGTTTTCAGCTCATCCCCACCTCAACCCAGGCCAGTTTGCGGGAATCCGAAAGCAGAAGGGTGCACTTCCTCTGCGAGGTGCACCGACCTGTCCCGGACTCCAAGGGGTGCTGTGGAGCATGCGCCTGCTCATTAAGCAGGGTCCATCTCAGAGCACCTAAATTCATCAGAGCTATCGTATGCATTATACACGTCTTCATTTTTCTCAAATAACAACTCATATGGGTGTAGATAAATATAAGTAGAGCGCAGGTGAAAAATGCTTATTGCTTTTCGGAAAATAGCCGTTGCATCCCAGCGATACTGAATGACTGAGTGTCTTACTCTGCTGCAGGCACACGCTTTACTGCAAACACTCCCGTCAAGCCACAGGGAAATTTCCGGAGCTGAGAACTATTGCTTACTTTTACTCTGGAGAGAAAAAAAGTTATATCTACAGTGTGAGTTGTATTTCTTTTAAATTGAAACATATAGCTACTCGTACAAAAATGTATAAAACTACCCTGCTCATGTTTTTAAGAGATAAAAGCTGTCTTGGGCTAGGGGCTATCTGGTCTGGGGCTGTGGTTAAGGGCACCTGGTTATCCTAATTAACTAAGAGAACAAATAATTCACTTAAGTGGACCCATTGAAATCTTATCTGTCATATTAAAATGGTAATAATGGGCTCTGTGGTCCGTTTTTATAACATAAACGGACAGGGCTGCTTTTTCTCCCATAATGCCGAGAGTGGCATAATAATTTCCTTTAAGAATCTCCCATCGCTGCAGCCGCATACCCTGAAAGAGCTAATTAAGGGGCGAGAGCAGAGTTCAGGCCTGGCTACTGGCATTCTCTGGCTACAGACACACGAGCAGGATGTGGAGTGATGTGGTCTGTGCCGATCCAGAGGCCCGTGGGCTCGGTGAAATCCGAAAAGGTCACTCCGCTGCTGTAATGGACTCTCGGCCTGGCCTTTCCGCAGCTCCCCGCTTCAGGTCTTATTGATTACACTCCCATCTGCACAAACGCACTCCAATGAGCCAGAAAGCTGTGTCAGGCCGTCTCAGAGGATCCCAGCGGCGTGCACTGCTCTCAGGACCCCTGTGCCAGCGCGGGGAGGAGGGGGGTGCGGGGGGCATCCATGCGTCTGCCTGACATGTTTTCAGAGGCTCACTCGACACGTAGCAACCAGGCAGGTACTGCGGAAATGAGATCGCTTGCTCACGCGTTGATCCACACCATCATCTGCGGTTCACCACCCACCTACGGCCTGTGAGGACCCCTCTAATCGGTGCTGGTAAGGGTTACAGCTATGGAAAACCAGAACGATCAGGATTCCTTGGTACTGTAGCTGTTTAGCATGGATCTGTGCATTACCAGATAATTACAGCAGATATCTGCATGAGATTGAAACACATGAAAGTTGCGTTACTGTCACTGGTTAACGGCATAAAACGGCGAGAATAAAGTGTAGTTTTGATCCTACTTGCTGTAAAAAAATAAATGTACTTTTACTTTTTGTTTGGCTTCAAATATAGTAGCTACACAGAAAAAGTCATCTCCTGTCGAAAAAATGGAACGTCTTAAAATTCCACAGCGATGCAAGCTGGGAGATTGCTTCCTTGGTTGTGACCTTGGACAGAAAGGCTATTACAGTATGTTAGAGTCATTGAAATGTTATTGTACCCCCACGTCAGCTGTGGCGAGCTGCAGTCAGATTTGGTGCATGACTGTTTTAGAGGCGGAACAAACACACTTCTGGCATAAACCCACCCCCCTTTTTTGCATATTAGCTATTTCTGGGAAGGTATATATATCAGAACATGCTTAAAGAGCAAACGATAGCCTAGCCTCACACTCAGAGAGCTTATCTCCTGCCTTCCGCTCAGACAAAACGTTTCAAGCCTTTTACCATTTGTGCCTGAGGGTGGCCGGTCTTGAGCCCCCTTCGTGGCCCCCTTCCAGGGCTTAGCCAGGTACACAGTCTCCCACAAGCCCCCCCACACACTTCCACAGTCCTTCTAGATCCTTCAGAATTTGATTCACTTTCACCAGCTCGTGTCTGAGAGAGAGAAATATATTCTCAGTTTATTATTTTCCTTTTTTTTACTTATTAATCAGATTATGCTATTTCTTCTACCCTCCGATGACTCTCCGATAAAGCCATTCATTAGAGGAAAGAACTAAACATGCTAATTTGTTTTTCTCCTCTAAGAGAAGCTTCTTCCCCCTAGAGGAATATCGAGAACCACAGAGAAAATCTTGGATAAAGAAAAGGTCATTTTAAATATCAAAGGTATCTAGTACAGATTGCAGTATATTGCTACTTAATAATATATTTATTTTCACACGTTTTTTTGATGCCCAGGTTGAGGAAACATATAAGGATTACTTTTATTATTTACATAAGAAAATACTTTGTTGAATATTATGGGGTTTAGCAGATAATTGGCATGTTACCTAAGTAAAAATTGTGAATGCCATAGTGCCATGCGCCCCAGCATGCTTTAAAGGCAGGTGAGCACAGAGAAGACTCAGTGCATTATAGTAGTGACCTTTTCCTACAGAGATACAGGGTTAAATCAGCCCTCCCAGTTTGTAAGTAAAACTTCTTGATAATAGAGTAGGCTTGGCTATCTCTTATGCACCTAGCATGTGTTCGATCTAGTATTCAAATTTAATTCTGATCTTGAATTTGGATTGTAATGAGGGCTGGTAGACTGGTGTATCATGGTAGGCAATGAAGCTTTCTGAAGCTTTTCTTCCCTTTTCTGTATCCACTGCAGTTTTTTTTTTTTTTTTAAATTTAACGGCTCATTGCCCATTAGGTGTTTATTAGACATGGACTCAGCACTTTAAGTCGTACCTCCATCCCTCCCGTGATGTTTGAGTCGTCCACTCTCTAGTAATGCGTCTCATTAGCCCCCCCCCCCAGAGCCCCTGCAGCATGCAGAGAAACAAATTTTTATCGTTTCATTTGACCTTTTATGTGGATGATGCTGCCTGTTAATTTGAAAGGATGTTTGCTTACTTGGGTCCAGGTGTGTATCCAGGAGTGGGGAAAAGAGGATCTCAAAGCTGATTGGCCTCTGATGTGCCCCCACCATTGTGTTATGCCCCCCACCTTGCCCCTGTGGGCTAATTAGACTCACTACAGGAAACAGTACTTGTTTTTCATTTGACTCCGCCCTCAGCTTGGCTCCTTGCAGAAGGACCCAAGGGTCATGACACTGCGGGCGACGGTCGGGGGGGGGGGCACCTAAATAAAACAGCATACATTTTCACAGCCTGAGAAGCCTGATTCTTATTTTACGTTCATTTAACACTCGCCATCGTCCACCGCGATGTGCAAATGTGGAACGCTTGGGGTCAGAGAGCGGGATCAGTGTCCAGCACCCTTGGAGCAATCAGGGTTATGGCCTTTGAATTTAACCTCACAACCTTCCAGACGTGGGTACAAATCCCCCACTTACTAAGCCAGACGCCAGCAGTTCCCAGTGCAAGTGGGGCGTTACTTGAACCTGAGAATCAAATTTCCTGTCAGATGAGGGAAAAAAAAGAAAAAGCAGCCTAGTGATTCAGACCTCGTCCCCAACTAATAACCCCAGTGAATCTCGCCATCTTGCTCTGATTGGACAGTGAGTTGTCTCACGCTCTGATTGGACAGTGAGTTGTCTCACGCTCTGATTGGACAGTGAGTTGTCTCACGCTCTGATTGGACAGTGAGTTGTCTCACATCCTTTAAAGGGGCCTTCATTGAGTCCTACATTTCCAGACCGAGGATCATTTGATTCGCCCGCTACGGACGGCATCCAAGAACGGCGGCTCCCTGGGGCCACATTTGCCTGCTGCATGGCCCCTGACGAGCTGCCATTTACCTAAACGAGTGTCATTTCCTTATAAATGAATCCCGATGGGTGGCTCTTCTGGTAATTCCTCAACGACACGAGGGCAGGTCGTCCGGATCGCCCTCAGCCCTCTTCCCCTGCAGCGAATCCCACTAAAGGCAGCCCTTTTATCCACTGCCCCCCCCCCCCACAATGTCAGCACGACACGTGGTCACATAAATTAGGCGGGAATCAGGATGACCCAGAGGACACGAAGGAAGGCGGATGATCCCCTCGTAAACCAGGAACAGAATGCTCCTTCTGGACACTTTAATATGTTGTGGGAATGTGATGGCCATAATGGGATTTGCCCCTGTATCACGGTGTGGGGGCAAAAGCCCTTCCTCAAGACAACAGAGGTTGAATTTTCAACTGCAGAAACTGTGGGCTGTTTTAACACATATTTAATCTTCTCAGATCACACCCCCTCCCCCCGGTTCGCTGTGGCATTTTAACACCTCTGGTTTGTGCCATACAGCTAATTAGTCCATTTAATTACATTCCTCATTTTTAAAGGTGTTTCGCGTCTTTTTTTTTTGCAGAGTTTCCTCGATCTCAGTGACCTCGGTGCGGGGATTGCCTGGCCATGACCTCATACTGAGGCCCGTGTCAGAAATCAGAAGGATCCAATTGAACCGTAGCTGTATCTTTGGGTACTTGACAAGCCCCTTTCCCCTGATTTCGCTTTGCTCTTTAAAGTGTTTTGAAAGAATACACTATGTGCCATGAGATCAATCCACATGGGAAAAGAAGAATACAGAAGGAGGGGGATATTAATCCCCCCCCGCCCTCTGTGCCAATGGAATACCCCATTAGACCCACCATGGTTGGGTTCAGCTGTCCGGCAAAGCTGCAGGGTACCGGGTTATTGACGAGCCTTTTCCCGGGAGGATCGACAGGAATAACTCATACCAAGCGAGGCGTGGGAGAGCAGCAGGGGTGACGTGAGCCGGATCGTCGGCGTGACCAGTCGCGTACCCATAATGCACCGGCCCACACCAAGCTTTTCTGCAATAAGTGTAGAATAATTCAGGGAACTTTCTGATGGTGACCCGGCGTAGGCAGATCCCGGGAGATACGACAGCAAACTCAGAGGTGTTTGATCACCTATGAGGTCTTTATTTTCAAGTGGTTGTTAAGGAGCATTCAGAGGGTATGTATGGTTAGACAGAAACGAGAGGCAGGCATCTGGCCTTAAGTCGTCGGTACTTTAATAAGAGAGGCTGTCCTTTCAGGCGCAGTCCTTAACGAGGAGCTCGTTCAGCCTTTCAGCGTGCCCTCCCCCCCGTGACAGCCGAGGGGGGCGCTCCGGGCTTTCTCACACGGCCGGGCAAGCTTTCAGGAAGCGCCTCTGCAGGGGAGGTCCGGGGTGCTGTAGATCCTCTCGGCCGGTGATAAAAGGATGGCTGGCCTTCTTACAAAGCCCAACAGTGTCCTGGTGGACATCCTGAACTTCTCAATAGATGACTTTCTTTTTCCAAGCAACTATTGACTATTATCACAAAAAATATCCGAGATACACACATAAAGTTCACGGTCAAGCTGAAGCAAAAAGATGATATGCGCCTTGAAATAAAATTGCACTTTATATTTTCATGTATATATAATAATAGTATATGTTGCTAGTATATTTTTGGCTTATGTGTTTTTGCTATAATGTGTCTTGAATGACATGTGAAGGTATATCCGACACATAAAATTTAACCTAGGAACACTTATGTCCGGTGAACAATGAAATTTCAGAAAACTAATGAATTAATGTTCCACGAGGGAAAAGGTGTGATTGATAGATGAAGTTTTTGGCTTTAACTACATTCATAAACTAACAGCTGTATTCTCAGGGACCAAACCAAGTCGGAGACTATCCACGGACTATCATGAACCACTTTTTAGAACTCCGCTAAGCGACGTTTGTGATGCGATCAGGGCAGCAGGTTGTAGACGATCTGATTAGCGGAGCATGAATGGTGAATGATGTAACTATTTGCTCTACTGATCTTCGTGATTTGCTCCTATTGGATTTGCCTCTCGAGACGAGGGACGGGGTTTTGTCCTGTAAAGGGTTGTTCGGGCAATCTCTGGGTATGTGACAGCCTGTTTGGATAGGCGTACCAGACTGATGCGTGTGTCCAGGATCAGGGTGTGCTTCTGGGTCAATCACCCTCAGCCATTGTCACGATTATAAGTAAATTAACAATTATAAAAGGAGCGTGTTGTAAGCACAGTAAATGTAAATGTTTTACACAGCCTTGTGGCATCACCCATCAGGGCAGGACTGGAACCCCATTGCTACTCTGCGTGCATGTTTGCATGTTCTCTCCGTGTTGCGTGGCTTTGTTTTCAGGGACTTTGATTGCTTCCTGCCATCCAGAGACATGCAGTTAGACTAGCTGGCATCTTTAAGTTCAGAACTGCCAACTCTCATCTGGCGTGAAACTCACACTTTCAGACTCTCATGCTCAAGCAAGAAATCTTACAGAAAATCTGTATTATTCCATTATAACCCCAAAATTTTGGGTTGGGGTAGTTTTCAAACCCTACAGGTTATTTACAATGTAATAAAAGTGAAATTTAAAAAGATGAATAAAAATCTCATGCCAGCCAGCTGACCGAAGTTAGGGACACTGTAAATTATTCCCTGTGCGTGTGTGTGTGTGTGTGTGTGTGTGTGTGCGTGTGTGTGTACGCGCACCTGTGTGGATTAGGTTTATATTATATTGTGGGGACCACACAATGTAATACAAACTTCTGTTTTTGATGTTGTGGGGGTCTAAAAAAAGATCTGTGAATGCGATCAAAAAAGTAAAAATTTTATTGTGTTTGGCTACTTATGGTTAAGGTTAGGGCTGAGTAGTTTTCCCCATAGAAATGAATGGCGAGTCCCCACAAAGACACAATTACAAAGCTGTGTGTCTGTGTGCTCTTTAATGGGCTGGAGTATATCCTTGCCTACTTCTCTTTGCTGATTGGGTTAGACTCCAGGCCCCCTTTTACCCAATCGGAATAAGCAGCTGGAACCTGAATAGATAGTACTTCTGAACATTTTTATTTATGTGATTATATACCTCCCTGTTATGCAAGGGAAGATTAGTGTATAATGAAATACATACATTCGTTGTGATTATTAGGGCAGTGTGTGGCTCAGTGGTTTAGGATGCTATGTTTGTGATTAGAAGGTCACTGGTTCAAGTTCTGTGATCCGTAGTGTGGTTTCACAGTTAGATCACTGAGCAGGGCCCTTAACCCTCAGCTGACCTGACCCTGCTTTCTCGAAAAGAATATTCTTGTTGCTTTGAATAAAAGCATCTGCTAATTCCTTTTTTTAGCCTCCTTGCTAAGGACACACTGTTAGGCATTGAGCCAAACTGGCACATTTCTGATATCAGGGGGTTTGTAAAGACAACTGACAGCCACGTGTGAGACGAGGGCAATTTTCACCAAGTGGTCTGGGAGAAAGAATGACATACTGGGATCTGAACTTGTGGTGTTTCTACAATCATTTGGTTTTTGCCTTTTGTTGTTGCTATGTACCAAAAATCACAATGTTCTGGTGATGTATGAGCGTGGAAACAGTTACCCGGAACGTGTGCGGTGTTAGAGGAGATAACATCTTTTTGGAAAGATGTCAAATTCTCTACTTTGGCACCGAGCAAAATCTGTTCGCCTCGAAGCAGGAGGAAGCTGCGCATTAGCTCCGTCGATATCTGCCCCTCCCTGAAAATGCACCGGGGAGCAGTCATCGACCAACTACATCAATTATCTCCGCTAAACCTGGCTGGTCATTTACTCAAATTTAGCGGCTTAGAACTTGTGGGGCGTCATGAGGCGCTTATATAGAAGCTTGGATCTGTCACCATGATAGCAACACAAACAAGGAGCTGTAACTCGAAACACAAAATCATTCTGCTGGGATTTGCTAGCCAAGGTATCTGTGCAAGCTGACCTGACTTCCTCAAACTTATTAGAGGAAAAAATGGCCTTACTTTCATTTCAAAACCTAGATTTTTTAAAATGTTTTTTTAACGTAAATAAAAACACATGCCGAGTATAGTATAATATTGACATCAAACGAATGAATAATTCGTGTGCGGGTGTTCCTTCATGTGCGGGTGTTCCTTCGTGTGCGGGTGTTCCTTCGTATGCTGGTGTTCCTTCATGTGCGGGTGTTCCTTCATGTGCGGGACGTTCCATCATATACGGGTGTTCCTTCATGTGCGGGTGTTCCTTCATATGCGGGTGTTCCTTCATGTGCGGGACGTTCCTTCATATGCGGGTGTTCCTTCGCGGGACGTTCCTTCATATGCGGGTGTTCCCCTATGTGCGGGTGTTCCTT
>JAABNX020000001.1:49278434-49289132 GCA_015163995.2 Mormyrus lacerda | reverse complement strand
CCCCCCCCCCCCCCCCCCTTTTGCTAAACAGCTACCTGCTGTGGCGACTGGCTAACAATGTGAAGCTCACTGGAGCCGAAACGCCAATGCTCCCAATTTATGACATGTCAGAAATCACCGTCTCTGCTGAACACGAAAATAATTCCCATTCCCCGTGGAATTATTTAAAACCAGGAAATGTGGCCAATGCCCAGCATCTCATTTAAAGTGCTTTCTACCCTCCAGGGCATTAGCAAAATATTAATCGGCTCTGATACGTATCCCCATCCTTCCTGTCTGTTTTTTCCTACCCAGGTAGCTTAATTTGGTGCCCCTGCAACCGTACATTTTATTCATTTATGTGTGAAAATGTTTACAAATGTGTGTTAAGTGTCTGTCTAAAAGGTCACTGACGTTAAAATTAACTGCCCAAGGACAGTTGTGATTAGTCACAGACAATTTAAGTAGCGGGAGAACCTCACGTCTCAGTCTACAGCAGATATTAAAGGGCAGTGTGCGTGGAACTGAAATGGATGCCGACGAGGTGTCGCCTTTTACCCACCAGCATCCATCCCTTTAAATGTCCTCCATAGCAGAAAACCAACACATGTATGGAGGTGAGAGCAAGGGTTTGGGTCAGAACACATAGTCAGCCCTCTCTCCAGTGTCCATTGAGAATATTTTTTGGGGGGGAATTAAAGCACTCGATCAAGGGCCTGACAGGAGTGTGGCTACTCTGCTGAACACGGGATTTGAACCAGTAACCTTCTAGCCATAGCCACAGAGACTTAACCCAGTGACCCATAGAGCAGTGAATTATGGACGTGCCTGAGATGTGTGAATGAGCCCTTCAGAGGAGTGGAGGCTCGTACATCACCGCATGGACGGCTTGAGGCCGGATTGATCTCTGCGTCCTTCACTTTAAGTGTGTACGCTACAATATGAGCTGTCTTATATCACACTGCTGACTTTATGTAGGGTAATAAGACTGTGAAGGTCTTTTGGGGATGTTAAAACATGATTTTTGTTGTTCTTTGAAAGATATGTTATTCAACTCAAGCCTGTACATTAATTTATATTGCGAAGAGAGTGCTTAGGGTTCTAATTCAGCTGCACAGCTTGACTTCAGCACTTTGTGTTTATGCAGGTCTTTATCATGTAAGTGTTCTGAGTTTTTTTTTCCCTCTCGCATGGTGAGACAAACTGTTATGCGACTTAATACCCCGTTTTATACCCTCTGAAGATGGAGGCATCATCGTCCGAGGCTTTGACCGGCCTAATCGATAAATTTCTCGTGGTAGACAGACTCCTCATGTACGTGTGTTTACATGAATGCAACAATATGGTGCTCTGCCACCTGTCTCTGTAGAGCTGTGATTTTTAAAGAGACATAACAGCACTAATGTTTTATTGAAACCAGAGATGAGAAAGATGCTCATTTTTATTCATGTAAATATCTGTATTAGTATAATGCTATTTTACGTGTGTATTATTATAAATATACAAAAATTCTTTGTTTAGTCACCGAGTTCCATTACAACAACCAGGTCATTAAGCGATTGGTTGCTGAGTAAAAATCACGGCACTACAACCATGCTTACGACTTTACTTCAGCCTTCCATATTCAGTTTCTTTTATCATTCATCAAGTGTATATTTTAAACAACAAATTTTAAATTCTACTTAAAAGATGCCTTTCACTCTGGCGTGTGTTGTTGTCAAGCTTACAAAATTTGATCGTAGATGTGTACATTGGTTGGAAAATGAATGATTTTTAACCCTCATATTTGCAAATGGTTGCTAACAGAGGTAGTGGTTGCATGATTAAGAGTAATATGAATTATTAAATATAAATATAATAAGAGTGGAATACCCTTACATGCAATCCGACATGCTGTCAAAATAACTAGTTCACTTAAGTCAATGCGATCTGAGGTGCAGCAAAAATCAGAGCTAGCCCACAACGACATCGCAGCTCGAGAGTGGCGTGTAGGACCCAGAGATCATCTGCTTTATCTGTGCGGCTAAGTCAGAGTGATATTAAGCCTTGCTTGGCAAAACTTTGGGATTGTTTGGAGGAAGTGGGTGTAGATGTACGGGGCAGGTGAATTCTGTGCAATCAGTTTTGTTGGTTCTGATGCTTGGAAAAAAACATTTAGAAAACTTTGTGGAGCAGGTCGAGGGGCACGATGCCGCTGGAACACTTGCTTTGCCAGTTTTGTTCATTCAGCAAAAGTGCTCTGGATGTTCTAGGAAAGTGGGCCACTTGTATTACACACATCATCTACTGAAGCTTCCTCCATACTTTGGCACCAACTTCTAAACTTTTCTCCTTCCCAGTCTGAGGGAGAGGTATACAAAAACACAATTCCAGGATTTTCATGCAACCTGCTTTTCTCAAACTCCATAAGCTTTCTTCCTTAAGAGGACATAGAGAGTATTTTACACATTTCAGACAGTGGGAAGCGTAGACGTTGTGGTGAGTAGGCCGCACTGAAAAGCAGATCCCCTCTGGAGTTGGGATAATGGAATTCCGGGTGATATTCCCAGGTGTGGTCAGAAGCCTTGAGTTGCAATGCATCCCTTTGCTAAGCATCTCATTCACACACCTGCCGATCTCCTCCCACTGAGACTGTCCAGCTCCAGACCCCGGCACACGGCGCCACTCCCCATTCCACGCACCCCTGTGATTGCATCGCATTTGGCTGATTGAGCTGTGTGCACCGGGAATTACATACAGCATAGCATAGTCAGTGGAAATAAAGCTCCTTCTCTGGGAAAATCCCAGCAGAACTTCGCATGCGGTCTGATCCGTTGGACACCTGCTGTGTCAGGCTTACCTGCCAATTGAGGCTAACGCCTGACAGTATCTCTGTCCATCAGCAAACCACCAGACTGGCCCTGGAGAGCAGATAAAGCTGTATCTCCTCCAGGAGAGACTCTAGGTCTGCTGGGTTTGCTTGCTGGAGGACATAGGCAGTGTTTAACACGGATAGCTCCCGTTTAAGCAGATCAAATTGTAAACCATTCCACTTAAAAGTGTCCAGATAAAAGAGTAAAACAACCAAATGCAAAAACAGTGATTAAAATGTAAAATCCGGTGCTCATGCTGCTTAAGTTCTCATTTGTACTGTCAGGCGTGGATGAAAGTGCCAAATTGTGTCATGAGGACAAGTTCAGGAGCTAGATCATTAGCATAAATGCTTGCGCTGCATTTTTGGAAACCTCTGTAACATCTATACATCTAGTCAACGAGATTAATAGCGGGGTCAGTCATAATAGATCCCCCGTTTAATAAGCAATGTCCTACTTTATACAGCAGGCATATACATGATGTGTAATGTGTAACACAGGTGCCTGCCTGTCTGCTGGTTAAATAGTGTAGACTGCCCCTTATCTTGGTGTTGGGGATATTTTTTTATGGACAGGATATAACAGGATTCTAGCTTCATTAACAAATGATCTAGTTTGTCATGGAAGACATTTGACTAAAATGAGCTGTTGCTCCATCTGCATTGTTGCTCCATCGTCAGCCAAAGCAACTTCGTGATGTCGAAATAATTGCACGAGCCACCAGAGGGTGCCCTTGAGTAGTTAAATGGGGCCGTGTCACGCTGTCATCATCTTAGCATGCTCATATTTAACATGCAATAGCATTTCAAGCCATGTGGCATCAGAGTGAAAGTAAAAGCGCACGTAGATGCGAAAGTGTGGCGATAAATGCTCCTCTATCATCCAGAGAGCGACAAGATGCCTGCCGGCTGCCTCACTTTAGCAGATAAATGGCAAGATGCGTGTCAGATCCAGGGCAAGTATAACCCTCGCTTAAAACAAAGGAGACAAAGGGAATTATTTAGTCAAGGAAATGCGGTATGAAACAGATCCTCCAGACTTTCCTTTTTAGGAAAATCAGTGGTTGGTAATTCTCTCTGCAGCAGATGTGGCAAACTGTGGGAGGGTTGGACAGGCAAGCGCTCACAAGCTCACAAGTGTTAGCTACATGCTGTAATCATACAGGATACAGTAATTTAGGGGGGAACTCAACTGCAAACCAGAGCCACGGGTGTTGCTTTGCTGACTGTTGTTCACATTGTGGCTTGAGCAGTAATTCACATGTCAGAGGAAAATGACAAATCTCTAACATTTGTGGCTCATTTTGCTGTCAAGCAATCAGGCCAAGTTATATGTCGAGGGTCAGCATTTGGCAATGTTTGCTTGGAAAGTCCCAGAAAGCCGTCAAACCTTCCGTGCTGGAGTTCTTCTTTGTTGTCATGTGCTTGTCTCTCTAAAGGACTAAAACGAGGTCTAAATGAATCACCGTTACTATGAAAAGATTGTGCTTCTGCTTTGCACAGGAAATGTTCTAAAAACTGACCTGACGTTAGTACCTCTTCCCTGATGAGTTCTCATCCTCAGCTTGACGGTCTCAGGGTGACGCAGAGCCAGTTCAATGTTAATGGGCATGTTCCCTGGCCCGTCTGCGTGCTGAGTTTGGCGCCATGCCACTCTGAGGTGGCCCCACGCATTCGCTGCTCCTGGAAGGACGTGAGTGAAGGTCCAGGTAGCTGAAAGAACATGACCTCATGCCCTTTCAGTGGCTTCCTACTCGTTTGCCAGGTCCTGACTGTGAAGCAATGTGGTTCCTGGGGTCCGTGTTTGTAATGCAGCCAAGACATAACAGAAGTCCACGCAAAGAGCAGGATTATGGTCATTTTCTCTGTGAAAATGAGGCGTCTGGTGAAGTGTGTGACCGCCATGTCTGTTCCATCGGCCCGTCTGCTTCACACAGCATGAGAAGCGGCTTCACACATGGTCACCAGACAGCAGAACTTTAATGGCGAGATGATCTTACTCACTTGCAGCTTATGGGCTGGCCTCTTGCCCTTCTACAGACGCTCTACATCAGTGACTTTCTATCGTCTAATATACACCCAAATGCAGCCCCTGTTTGAAAGCAGCTGATGAAATCTTACTTCATGGCAGATGGGTTCTGCACTGCCTTGAATTCTGAACCAATCCCACCTGAATACACCAGGTAGTAAAAGTATGAGGATCAAAAGAGCCATGAAAATCTGACACAAATACTAACTGGAAACATGCTGATACAAATGTCAAATGTCAATGAGTATTAATCAATTAATTAATTAGTAGTTGTGATGTATGGATGGATGGATAGATGGATGTTTTCCCAATTGAAGTTCTGTTTATTGATATATCTTCTTGATATTCTCAACAAGAATGTGAAACAGTTTTTTTAGTAAACTGATAGAGCAGAAGTTCTGAAATAATGAACTCAAAGGAGTTAAGATGACCCCTTGCAGACTCTCTGCGCCTGATGAAATTTAAAAATGTTCCATATGGTTTTTTATTCCTCTATTGTTCTTGTTAATGCGCAGTAAGGAGGTAGTGAACAGGACCTGCCCCCCCCACCCCCTCCGCCCACAACAATCCTTCCCTTGGCTCATGCTAACAGTGCAAAACCAATTATACAATGCCCTTGCGGCATGTTTGGTTCAATTGAATGTCAACATCCGTCAACAAATGGCCTCACTTGGTCGTTAACGCGGCACTACCGGCTGCAAACCGTGTCAGGACCGCGGCTGCTTTCAAAGCCCTTTCCCGGCCTCGCTATCCCCTCCCCCTCTCTCTCGCCCCTCTATCTGTCCCCCTCCCTCCTCCCTTCCTCCCACCTGCTACATGCCACATCGCTCATTCCCCAAATGGTGCCCCGCGTCTGCCCCTCGCGTTGCTTGTCTCCTCCGCAGTCCGTGGTGTTCTTTAGCGGCCTCTGGGAAATATGACAGTAGCCACTCAGGTGACAGGTGAGGAATCTCCATGGCTCATGGCAGGTACGATCGCCCCTTTCCTGGGATAGGGTCACATGACACAGGGTAGGTTTTTTCACTGGCTATTTCTTGATTTTTAAGTTGCTAAGGAAACCCGCTGAGGCGGACAGGATCTTTATTTTTCGGCTCTGGAGGGACAGTCAACATATCCTGCTGATTTTCTGCACCGTCTTGCTGGGTTAGTGACACAGGATCTCATTAAGCTGCAGACCCCCTGACTACCATCCAGAGGATGCAGGAGCGGCATCCATCTTTTGAAGAGCCTCTAAACGTCATGGATATGTTCCTCTGAATATCATATACATTAGTGTTACACTTGCCCCAAGACCCTGACCTGCATAAGCAGTTTAGAGATGGATAGATGGATGGATGGTTGCATGGAAGGATGAATAGCGCTACATTCGTTTTCTTCTGCTGTTAGATCATCCTTGGCTGACCTGCTTGAGTTCAGGTTTGTTCTGTGGTGTGTTTAGGGTAGCCTGAGTTATTTAGGCACCTTCTGAATGTGCCTATGGTTGCCTCTAACAAAAAGCAAAGGTGTCATTTAAGAAAAAAAATAACGAAAGAGCATTTTCAATAAAATTGCGTTAAAGATTTGTGGGTTGAAGAAGCTTGTAAGCCAAAATTGTTGATGGCAGTTAGGGCTAGAGGGCAGGGATATTCGGAATTGAAACAGATATCAAATACATCAATCTTAATTGAAAAAAATCTCATCGCAGTTCTTAATTGTTTTATCAACTCAAACATGCATACATTCAAGCATTAATATTCTGGGCTCACTTCACATGCAGGCTTTTAAAGTAATGAGCTCCTGCTCCCTTTATTTCATTAGCACTCATTTCATCGTAATTGTCCACGTTTAATAAAGTTTCGATATGCTGCAGTGTGCAGGCACGCACACACACACATAGACAGACACACACACACGTGCACACGCATACACAAACACACAGACAATTTAGTTGTAATTATAGTAAAAGGTGCAAATGTCACCGTTAGAGATGTAATATCCACTGGTAGCAGGTGACATTGTATTTGTACTTCGCAGACATTATCAAGCTTCTTAAGTGTTCAGTGTCATCAAAATCCCAGTGACTGTTACCTGTGTAATGAAGAACTTATTGTTACTTAAGATACTGGCTTTATTGTCACCTTTTTTCAGATTTTGCGAGAGAAAAAGTATGAATAGGCCTTCCTTACTCGAGTCATGCCCTTTGCACACGTCTGTCTGAAGAGCATCGTGAGTCTAACAATGTCCCTGTTTTTCTGGGCTCTTGGCCCTGCCTGGAGGCTTCCAAGCAATCCAGAAGAAATGTACGCGGCATTCAACAGTCTGCAGATGAGGTGTGTGACCTGGCTTAGATGCTGTCTGAGAGGCCGGCACCAGCCAAAACAGTGGACGGTTTCGTTTTAAATGTTTTAATTTATTTATCAGATTTCATAGGGCTGAAGTATCACAGACAATAATGGCAGCGACTCGTTTTCAAATGAACAAAATAACAACATTTTATTTCCCCCTCAGGCGTCGAAATAGTCTGACGCAGTTATTCCTACATGCGTGTGGTATAATAAATAAACGCTGATGCTTTGGGAGGCCGAGGCGTCCGAGCCAGTGCCTGCGTGAATTGAATTCCGTGACCCCGACCATCAGCCGAGATGGATACCGCAGGTGCAGAATTCCCCCGAGTCCAAACCTGAAAATCAATGCGGCTCGGGAAATAAAAAAGAAAAGTAGCCAGCGACTATGATGCCTGATGGGAAATCACAAATTTGGAGCACTGTATTCAGGCTCTCCCGGAACCAGAGAGGATTATGGGAAGTGAGGCTGCTGCTGAGTACAGAGCCTGAACGTTTCTATTAAGGTGATCTTCTAAAGGAGGTCGGTACTTTATTAGCGCTGATTGCTTATGTCATCGACATGACATCAGTTACAGGTGCATATACAGGGGCGCCAGCTCAAAGCGGACCGACTTCAGCAGGGTCCCCTTTCTCGTCACTCACCGATTCAAACATATCACTGACCAATGATAAAGTCGACCCCCCTATATGGACTATGGCCTTCCTTCTGCCCCCCATTTAAAAAATATAACCCCGAGTGCCCCCTGATCAGCTGGTAATAGTCTGGGGGTGCACTTTCACGTACACGCTACTGCTCATTAATTATATACTCACATTGGTGGTGGTGAGGGGGGGCTGATGCTTAGAATGACTTGTTTGTTTGCTTTTAACAGCATGTGGTTGTTTTACTGTAAATAAAGGTGTTGCCGACTGTGTCAAGATTGCAGTTTTTAATCTTAACTGTGAATCAGCAGGCATAAGTGTTCCTCCCCGGGGGGGCAGACGCACCCCACCGTGTTATACCTGAGTGTAATTGATATCCCCCACGTGTGAACTGCAGGACTGACAGTATTAACAGTAACAGAATACGCACCATTACTTTCACAACATGTAAAAATGTATTTTACATATTAAAATTGTATTATTGTTTTCTGGTTATACTTTTAGGCTGTTCTCTTCATATTTCAGTGTTAATCCTCTTATACAGAATGCTCCTTGCTTTACAATAGTTCAGTTGTTATTCTGACTTTACAGCGGTGCGACAGCGATGGCCATTCAGTAGTTGGCTTTGAATTCAGGTCTGTTCCCGGGCTAGCAATATGCCGTACGATTCTTTCTGCTGATGCCGGGGCGACGTACGCATCCATGCAGCCATGCTTCCAGTTTCTGCTGCGATCGCAAGCATTAGCATCTCATACAGTTTAACGACATACTGTTACAGTGTTTTTTTCTATGTTTAACCAAATAAACTTGCGTCCATTATTTTCCATACACTGGTCTAGATAGTTACAGTAATTATGTATTTATGTATTCGGTGACAGAAATGAATTTTTTACTTATTTATTTATCATACCATATTTTGGATAACTTGGGTACATAGGAATGTAAAACATCTGGGAAACTGCTTCAGTGAGGCAGTTTTGTTTCGTAACTAAGGAGCCTGTTTATTCAGGTATACCAGCATATGCATTGGATGATCTGATTTCTTGCATGGAATGTTTGGGTTTGGTCAGCGGCTCAGATGCTGCCCTGTTTCTACCTTCCTCCACTGTCTGTCGTCCAATCAGGAGGCTAGCCTGGACTGCTGGTCCAGCCGCTACTGAAACATAACTGGAGGAATGTTCTGTGCCAGATGCCTTGGAAACAGAGGCAACTAAATAACAATGGTGTAGCAGGGAGGCTAATTACCATGCACAGTATGAGAGGCGATTTGTGTTTTTTTTTTCCTCAAAGGGCCCAGTGCAGACGTATCTCTGCAAGACCATAAAAGGAAAAACAATTGTCAACATTTTTTTTAATACTGGCAACACTTTTTGTTGTTTATTTTAAATCAAATAACTGTGATGTAGAGAGGCCAAGTGTAGCATTACGCAATACAGCACATTCATTAATGAACGGGCGGGATACTTTTTTCTGGCACATTCCAAGGCCTCGCATGTGTATCTTAGATCTTTACATTTCCCTTCTACTCTTCATTTTCATGTCTCTTCTCCCCATTTTCGAACCGTGGGAAATAAATACATTAAAGGATATAAACAAAGTGACTTTGTTCTGACTTCTGTCAATGAGACGAAACCCATAATGAATAGCACAGGATTTGATGTTGACAGCCCCCCCCCCACCACCCCTGTATTGTGTCCTTTATCTTACCCCGACGGGTATTCCGAGGGGGGGTCATCGTCTTAATACACCCCAAGCTGTACCGCTGCCACTCCCTTAAGGTAAACAACTCCAAACATGCAATGCAACTGGTACATTGTTTCTATTAAAATTCTGTGCACATCATAAGCAAATCTTCTGTACGTAGACAAAGTTAACTGGCTAATAGGGTATGTTTCCATTAATGGCTGTCATGCAAATAATACTCACCATTTATCATCGCAGGAGACTGAGGACTCATTCTTCAACACTGAATATCCACGAGATTGCAGCTAATTATCATGACTTATGTATCTACTAATTCGCAAATTCTGTTTCCATCGCAGTTTTGCGGCCTACTTCTTTTTCGACTCCTCGCAAAAAACAGCTTAAATGAATGTAAAAAGCTTTTGTTGTAATATTTGAGGATTATTTCTTTAAATTTGTCTGTTTCCCTCTAACAGTAATCAGTTAGCATTTTCAAAATGTGCAAAATCCAGGTCAATGGAAAGTCGTCTGGTGGCTCTTCACTCCTGAGTCATAGACCGATGAATAGTGTGACTGAGCGATGCACCGTTAGCGTGTCTTGGCTAGCTAATGTTAAAGTCCACGATGGTTCTGGTTATGATTTCTCGTTAAATTACAGCCCCCGACTCCAAATACATCATGTTACATTTAAATTGATTTCATCTGTGTCCTCTACTGCTAATCGTCACTGCAAATTTAATAATCACTTGAATATGTAAACAGAAGAATGGCAGCCATTTAATGGTGACAGCAAAGACATAGCGACTGATCGTGACCCACCAAGGGGATTAGCCAGTGCGAGCCTCAGTACAGACGGCGGTGAGGATCGGCGTGTCACAGGTAGCATCTGCTAATTGGTGTCTTACGGATTCTGAGGCGAGGCACCACAGCGCCCCGTCAGAGCTCAAAGACAGCAGGCTTGCAGATGCTGATTCATGCCTAAACCCCCCTGCCAAATGCAGCCCCCCCGTCAGATCCCAAATTGGCCTAAACTGTACTATGGACAGTATAAAAATATTTTACAGTGCATGGATATTGTGGCAAAAAATGACTAATCTGAACAGGAGACATGGATACCCTGACAGATTCAGGGGGCCCTGCACTTTACAGGGGCCACAGTAGGGACATGAGTACCCTGACAGATTCAGGGG
>JAABNX020000001.1:49254452-49272366 GCA_015163995.2 Mormyrus lacerda | reverse complement strand
ATCGACTGGGTTTTTGGGTTTGCCCCCCCCCCCCCCCCATAACTCGAGTCGGCTCAACAAGCACACAGGGTAGGGGGAGCTGGGAAACAGTGCAGGTAAACCGCTGTCTAAGACTGTGTCTATTGAAAGGGCTAATAACTCTCCACTCATAACTCTGACACTCAAATCTATTTATTTATCGCATATTCTGCTCATCCAATTTCATGCCAAATTTGCACAATCTTTTCCTTCCCTTTTGTCTATGTCTTAAAATGTCATATTTATATTCTGTTTATCCATCTCAATATTTATATCCTATTTATTACTCTACACTATGACCATCAGGAATGATGTTTCACCTCAGTGTGTGACCCGTGCATCATATATATGGGTCTGACAATAAAAGAATGACTTTGACTTGACTTTTCCACTGGCTGAGCATAATGCGTGTTCCCCTCCAGATGCACCCCCCCCCTTTTTTACCCTACCACCCCCACTCATTCTTCCTCCTGACACCACCCCCCCTTGCAGTACTGAATGGTACAGCCCATTCAGATGGGATAATCAGAGGTCTGACAGATGCTCCATGTTTGAGTGGACGTCTTTCACTGCACTTCATTTGGGTTTTCAAATGAGAACTAGAGCACCAGGGCTGAAGGACCCTTGGAGTAATATCTCCATTATTATTCACGGCAGACCCCGTGTATTAACACGCTTTTATGTTTACTACTCCGCTTTCTTCGCTGTTTTGTGAAACCCCGCCTTCGTTCCGGAAAAGTCCGCGTTCGGCTCTGCATTACTATTGTCTTTCTGTGGATAAAACAAAACAAGTCCCATTGATTTTGGCAGTAAGAGCAGAGTTTCAGGGAGCACTTCACCTTTGGGCGTGTGAGAGCCTGACGTGTGCCTGCTCTCCCCAACCTGCCCCTCTTACCGACTCACGACCAAAACATGATATTGGGAGTGTCAGATACTGTAAGAAAGATGCCACAAGGCATATTTGCACATTTTCTAAATGTGCTTCAATTAAAAAATTGCAGAAAAGCAATACTCATTAGCACTGACTTAAATAAAATGAATTGATTCATTCATTTACTACTTCAGGGGTATTTAGTTAGTGCATGATGTAATATATTATAAATACCAATAATACATAGTGTAATAGAGTAATATCTAGGGCTTAAAATACACTTACAAATGTTAATATTAGAATTCAATTGACTCAAATTTGCTTAATTACTCATAGTTTCCTGTGGACGAATAACTATAAATGTCAGAAGCCTTGAAGGATACATTTAGTATCCATTTGTCCTTCTGACTTAAAATGAATCTAACATGCAGATTAAATTTCCACAGCAAGCACATTAAATTTCCAGTATTTACTAATATCAATATGGCATTTCTTTCATTCTTGAATTTTGTTGACTTTGAAAGCTCAGTGTTGAACTGTCTGTTTGATCCACCTCAGATTTTTAATGCAGGATCTGCATAACCATCAGTGGAAAAGTACACAATAGAGAAATTAAATCAAAGGTGGTTGTAATTGCAGTGACGGCTCGGTGGATATGATTTTTTTTTTTTTTTTTTGATCTGTGTGAGGCTTCGTCAAAAACTTGAATGTCAAATGATATAATTTAACCTGTCAGAATGTTTCACCATTTGACAAATCACACTACATGGATTGTTGAGTGGTCCCAATGATTATTTTAACAGCTCTTCAGACCTTTTAAAAATCGTAATAACCCTACTTACTGCACTTTCATAAATACATTTTATGCCTCCCATAATACACGAGAGAGCTTTGATGCATTTTGTTAACCACAGCAACCCAAGTCTTCCTCACTACTGGTAAAAAAACGAGATGGATTCATAATGATATTTTAAAACACGCAACGGCAGCCATTTTTCGCCCAGCAATTTGAATGCAGTTTAATGGAAACATTTAATATGCTCACTACTTCCATTGAAGGGCTTGGATTTTAAACCCTTCTCAGTGCAAACCGAGAACCTTCAACAGCTGTAAAACGAACTCGGTGATGCTCAGCTTAGAAAAACAGTTTAACCTTCTTTTTTTTCGATAATGTTATCTGCCCACGTCTCCCGTGTTAATAATTAATTCATATCTGCGCTTGTAAAAGCGACGATTTTTCGAGCCCGTCCATCACTATGACACGTACACATTACGCAAATGGAAACAGCGGCACTACCCACGAGGAAATCTGGGTCAAGTGTTAGCGTGTAACTTGCCCGTGGGACGCATCTTTGCCCATTACAGCCCGAGCGATCGCGCGAGGCTCCTGTAATATATTGCCGGCGCGCAACGCATTTGGCGCCTCATGCTGTAACGTAACCGAAACATCACGAAGAGCCAGAAACACACGGCAAATTCGGCAGCCGCTTCATGCGGGGAACATGGAAAACATGTTGACTCACGCTGTCTTGGATTAATTCTCAGGATCTGACAAGGACGGTGGTGAACACAGTTATTATATGGAATTGCCCTTCCTCGGGCACATATATCTGTGTATTATAACCACTGCTGTCTTTATTTTACCAAGTATATTGGCCTACAAATTATACAATGCAATATAGTTATACCGGTCAATTCATTTAATTTTAAAATTATTTAACTTCTTCAAGTGCTTAAAATACATTTGCCAGGAAGATCAGAATCAAAGATGGACATATCAGCATTTAGTGTTATTGCATTGGCCAGAATATGATTATTTTATTACATAGGTATGTTAAGGAATGAAGACGTGCAGCGAAATCTGGAAACAGTTTGTGTATGAAGCATGTGAGCTTATAATGATTAACAGGGAATTTATAGTGTGATTCCAGCAGGCCGCTACTGGAAGGGAGTACTTCCAGATGTTGTTTACTCAGTGCAGACTCGTATCATCCTTGCTTCGGCTGATAAATATACACCCCCAACTCCCAATCTTAAAAATAAATAGGCCCCTTATTTTCACTCTGGGGACGCAATTACCCCATATTTAATTCTGGCTAAATAAATACCCTGTGGTTAACGCTCACTCCCCTGCAGACGCTTCTCGCCACCGTCTTGGTCACATTTTTATAGCAGGTGCTACCCAAGGTCTGGTTCCCAGTCAATGAAAAGCCAGACGCTCGACCTTCCTCGAAATCTCGACCGGGACCCCATGAGGGTGACGGCGAGATGGGGGCGGCTTGTTCCACTAATTTTAATCAGTTGTCGGCCGATGATGAGTGTCTTTTTTTTTGTGTCGGTTTGGTGTGTCGGACATACAGGTCAAAGGAAGTGTTATCGGCCATCATTCAGAAAGCGTTTATAAATGGATATACATTCAAAATGAGCCCGGCCGGTCTCCCATGGCGACAGTTATCCAGGAAGCTAATAAATAACTGCAGGGTGGGGGGGGGGGTCGAGCCGAGGATAAAAAAGGATAAAGGAATTGGCCGAAGATAAGAAAAAAAACACTGTTAAAATGGTGCCACATTGATTGCAAATTAGTGTTGGCAAATGGGTGCCTGAGTGCATTAACCAACCTGGGATGGGATCTTATTTCTGGTGTTGGGTGTCAGTTCAAATTGGTGCATATTTGACGTACTTTGTATTGTCAAAAACTACAGCATCTACATACCTATACATACATCTTGCTATGCATGCGCCTCACTCAAACAGTCTCTTCAGGGCACCCCTGCAACATGCAGATGGTTCAAAAACTAAATAAATAGCTGGGAAGTTGAGTCAGAGGATGGTATCTAGCTAGCCAATTAGTAGAACATTCTTCTTCAGCATCTCCCAAATAAGGAACGTGGGTATTTAATATTCAGTGGAATGACCGGTTGTGGCCAACAAGGGGCCCCTAACCTCAGGGGTCCCACACAAATGCTTGATCTGAGTGGTGGTATACATCTTCTGATTCTGTAACACCCATCACTGACAAGTCAGGTTGTCAGGTTGTATTTCATGTCACTGGTCTGCAGGTATGCGTGCGTAAAGGAGTCGTCATTGACCTTGTAGGGACGCTTGTTCTGATGGCGCTGGAGCGACTCTGGCAGGCAGGAGGCCAAGCACAAGGGCTTTGAAATTCAACCGCGGCGTTGAGCCCAAAGGGCTCCGTCTACCTGGTTCATTTGGAGAAAGCTGTCGCCGACGGTGACAGGCGAGGGGGCGCGGCAAGCCTGGCCTTGCAGAAGCCACCGGGACCTCAGGGCCGTCCTGCTTAGTGACCTGCGTCCATTCCTCTCTCTCACTCTCTCTCTCTCTCCTTCTTCCTTCCCCTGCTATCTTACTCAATATCCTCGCCATCGTTTTAGGTCACTGCGCTGCCTCGGTCTGTGGCATCCATTCCTTTCCCAGCATCTCCATGCAATGCCCAGATCAGCAGAGGAAGAAAACATCTTATTTCACTGCTGAAAGTAGGGGCTCCCTGGCCTCTGATTGGCTGCGTTTTGTGGGCGGGGTGTCCGGAAGTTGCCCTCCACAGACCTCTTCTGAGTAACGGATGGCTTTGTGAAGCCAGGATCCCTTGTTGTCGGAGCAAGGATTGTTCACTGGTGCGTGCTATCCCACGTTCTTCACGCTGCCTGTTTTTCTGTTCCGTCATTATTGAAGTGCCGTTGTTTCAATTTGGTTATGTAACTTTCTCACTGACCGTGTTGCCAAACTGGCATTTTTGAGGTAATTGCCCAAGGGTGCTTCCCTTCAAGCTGAGTGCAATGCACTGAATCTCTTTATGCTTGAGTCTACGGTAGCTTTCTCTAGCATAACCCCATTCTGATCTTTCTTCTTCTACTCCTCCTCCTCCTCAGTCTTCTTCTGCTCATTTTTGTTTTTTTTTTTATCCACAAGATACACATTTGCTTTAATAACGTGAGTAAATGGATTTGGAAAAAACAGACAATTAGATATTGCTGGGTAATAAATAAGCGCATATGGGAGCATTAAGGATAACCATAGTCTTAGCTGCCCTTCTCCAAACAGGAAGAGTCTTTGTCTGGTTCAAATTCCAGGTTTAACATTTTTAGCTCCCACACACGTGAACCCAGAATGCTAATATGTTAATGTCTGGTGCTAATATGCTAATGTATGAAGCTAATATGCTAATGTCTGATGCACATGCACTTTTTTTTATCATCTTGTATTGCACACTGTTGCCCCCCCCCCTCTCTGAGACACACCCCTGTCCCCACAGCCTCTCATCCTGGGCTCTTCTAGATTTTAATAAATAATCATTAATATAGCTTGGAGCGAATAATTGCCTTTAATAAGTATGTGTCCAAGGAGCCTGTAGCTGTGAAGAATGGCTGCTTTCATGCCCAGCAGAGGTTGGAGAGCGGCCAGGCTGGGAGGGGAGCGCCTGTCCGCCCCTGAGACACCGATCGGCACATCATGGAGTGAAGCGGGGGAGAGGGGGCTGCATCCCAGGTCCAGTGATGCAGCGTGCAGCTGCTGCTCTTGATGTAGCTGATGCATGTCTCTGAGACTGCAACTTTGCATTTCACTGAAAACTGGAAGGGCGGGGTAGCTGCAACTTTGTTGCAATGGTCTTCACCATGAACTTATTTTTGCTGCTGATATTGCAAACTTATTTAGTTATTCTGCACACTGTAAGAAACGTCACTAAACTAAGGTTAGGCTGTTATTATTATTTTGATTTATATTATTTATTGGAATGGGCTGGGTAGGGAAATTTGATTCCATCACTAATAATCACTGAATAATTGAGTTTGGAGCTTACAAATTACTGAAGATCAACCAGAACCATGTCCCATGTCAAAACACCGCAGCCTGACCAGGCAATATGATGTAAAAATAGATTAAAACTCACTCAAGCCCTGAATAGATTATTAATGAAGTATCAATCAAAATGGCTAACTAACTGGCGTCAGTGAAGCTTGAAGGTGTTCTGTTTACAGACACTAAAGCATTCCAGTTTGTCTCACGTTGTGAGCACAGGGGAGACGTGTTTTTGCAAAACATCACGTTCATAAAATGGCAGGTGGCGACGGAATTCGGGGAACTGGCTGGAGGCACGGCAACAGCGCATGTCTGGGTTTGACTGACGTGCTGTGTTGCCATGGTGACCGATCACCAGCTTTGTGCACACAAGTGCATGGATTTGGAGGTGGCAATTGGAAGAGGTGGGTGCTGAAGGTGAGAATGTTACAGTTTGGATAAAGCAGGCCCCTGAAAAAGTACAAAGTGCTTCAGAATGTGTTTGCTTTTTTTTTTCTCCCACTTAAACAGATTTTTGGGTTGGTTGTCTTAAAGGGACCTTGACCCCCTTATTTTTGTTGGCTTTTTCTGTCTTACAATAAACCCCTTTTGTTGGGTTAATCCTGACACCCAACAACACTGTCCTAACCCCAGGGGACTTTGACATCCTTTGGTGTCCCTGGCAGGCGTTATCCCCGCTCTCCTCTTCCTCAGTAGTTAAAGCAGTATTCCCCCCCACAAGCATAGCTCTGCTGAATCACCACGCTCCATCACAGACATCGCGGGATGAGCTTACATGGGGATGGGCCGCTCGCGCAGGTGCTGCCAGCTGCTGCCAGCTGCATTATTTTGCTGGAGAGAGGCCTGCCATCAAACAGTATCACATCCCGTAGCGTCATTAATTAGCTGCTGGCTCCTCTGAGCCGTATTCATGCTCTCTGTGCGTGTACATTCAGGAGAAGTAAGTCAACCCTGTAAGACTCGCTCCTGTGCGGATAAAAGGAAGCATCTGACGGGGAATGGGCTTTATTCCAGGTGCAGAGAGACACGAGCCACAGGAGCAGAAACTGGTACAGCAGAAATGCACATGGAGACTGGCAGGTCAATTTGGGTGCAAAATGTGGAACCTTCCTTGGGTTGGAGTTCCTGGATGGTTCGTGCCAAGCATCAGAATCGGGTCACCAATCCACCATCATGACCCAAAAACCGGGATGGTGCTGTGGGTCTCTGTGGGTTAGGGCTTCGTGCCAGCGGCCTGAAGGTTGCTGGTTCAAATCCTGCGGTTGACAGAGTGGGCCCTTGAACGAGTATCTTAATTCCCAATTGCCCCAGGGCCTGACTGACCCTCCTTTCTGAAATGTACATCGCTTTGGATGAAAGTGTCTGCTAAATGAATAAAACGTAAGTAAGACAAGAAGAGCTTGCTGGGTTTGCAGAGGTCTCACAGTAGCGATGATACACGGATTATGTATATGTAGTTTGACTGTGGTTGAAATTATAAACCTTCCTGCAGCAGTAACCAGCAGCGAATAATGCTTATTCTGTTTTGTGATGTAATATAATGAACATTTGGATCACTGTTGGCAGTCACTGTCAGTATAGCTCCCAGGAAAACATATGTGCCAACCTCACAAGTTCTATGTACCTTAAATCAAACTGCACCACTGATAATTTATGGAAGATTGTTGTTGACAAACATGGAAATCAGAAAGTGTGTTAATTCTGAACTTTCCAGTGCCTTTCCTGATCCAGCCCTGTCCAACACAGTGAATGACCCTTCACTCTGTGGAATGATAATGACAGACTACACCTACATACCCAGTGCATCAGATGCCCTGCATATCAGAATCCGTTAATTTTTATGCTTCATTTTGTTTTTTTATCTCTCTTTCGTCGTTCTCCCCGGTGCTGTCAGCCCGCCTGCTCTTCACGGTGCTGTACTTCTCAGCGGTGGTGCAGGGGAGGTGACTGATGTGGTCACCCCTTGAATCAAAGTTTAACCGTTGTCTGCGCATCGGTCATCTCCTCCCACTTATTGAGCGGTCAGTTTGGCTGTGCCGGTCACCCCTTCAGCCATCACGATGCCCCATAATTAGGGAGGGAAGACAGACGTGTGTCAGCTTCTTCATTTTCAGGTGAGGGTAGGCCTGGCATGATCTCTCGGTTTTTATCATCAGCTTATCCCAGGCTAAAAGAGGGAGGCAAACACGATCAACCCCCAACCTTCAGCTCTGGAAGGTCTCCAAGTCTAACCCCGTTTTTTGTTGTTCCACACTGACCTCCTTCAGCCAAGGAGGAATGGCAGGGTTGCTGCTCGTCTTTCTTCAAAATGACATTACGCCAGCTGGGACACCTTGAAATGTGGCTGAAGTAGCCTGCTGTGATTGGTGTCTAATCTAGGAAGGATCAGCATTGTGTCAGCAGATTGATTGCCGTTGATGGTGTCAGATGATTACACAAATTTATGACTGCTGTGCCCAGCCCCACTCGCCTATCGAAATCCCCGTCATCAGAGTTACGTCTGACAGTCTTCAGTATCCTCTATAAATAGTCTAAAAGAAGGGAAATGAGTCTGAATATACAAGTTTAATGGTTTGTGATTTCATTAATTATGTACGCCATGTAGGGTGTCTTCATTATTGAGCTGCTGCTGAATGCTGCTCACTAATTAAACCTGAAATAATACATAGTATATACACAGTCTCGTACAAAAAATGTAAACATAGATTCTTGCGTAACAGTTTAGTAGTCATACCCGAAAATTTCAAGCTAAATTTTTTTCGCACCCAAGCCAGTTGGCTAGCTCCAATGTCTCTTAGGTAACTCTACCCTGGGCTATATCTCTGCTTTTCTCCAAAAAAATTCCAAATGAAAAGTACAGATCTGTATCTGTAAACATCCTGCATCCACATGATGTGATATATCTATTAAAAAAACTCTACTATCAAATATCAAAACGATCGAGAACCTAAGAGGAGCGGCCGGAGCTTTCCAGAAGCCGGCCAAGGCCTCGGAGGGCACCGGAGGGTACACTTCCAATGAACGATGGGAAGTAAGCATTGGTAAATGTCAATAAATACATCAGGCTAAATGCCAGCGTGTTTCCCACAAATGTCAGTCCAGGTTTATTTTGGCTGTTTATTAATCATATACGCCCCTGAATGACCCGTTACGAAGAAGGCGCACATAGAAGCTCGGCGCATCTGATGGCAACCGACGCCTCGTATCCGTTCACATTCAGATCACGGCCAGGCGCTCGCTTGCACACACATGTTAATACCCGGGTGTGTTTCACCTTTCTTTCGGGCACATGTACGGACAGTCACACCTCAGCTAGGCTGAGATAGCACGCGGAACAGTGAGACATGAAGCGGTCGATGATGATGCATTTGCCCTCTCTCTGAAGCAGAATGCTGCTGAAATATGTCTCATATCTGACAGAGCAGGACCGATTCCTTAAATGCCAGTTGGCTTTTAATAAACTCCGTGTAGCGTTTATAGATTCAGCAGCCTAGACCTTGTGTACAGGAAGTCCAAAGCGCAGACTTAAGTGATGTGTAAATAAATGATTATAATTACGTGGACAATGTAGATAACCTTCTCTGGGACTGGCTCTAGGCCCACTGTAATCTGGCTCAGGATCAGCACCTGAAAGATGGATAAATAATATGAACAAAGTCAATACAAACACACTAGACAGAAGATCAATACTTATTAAAACCAGGTATTTTGTGAACTATTCTTGCAATTTCACTCTGGAGCGAAATTAACAATTCATTAATCGCTGCAACAGCACTCACAATATATAAGGTTGAAGACACTGATATTTTAAGCTATTAAAAATATTATTTTCGGTAGTAGTTTCTGGAAGGTTCTTTTCTTTCAGTGTTTGTCTTTTCAAAGTCTGTTTGCACGCATGCAGATGTGCAGACACATCAGCACACAATAATACTCAGCTGTGTATCACCAGTGCAATGGAACGTCTGAGCGCGATGCAGTCCCATACTGGCAGAGAGTTTTTATGCTTATGTCATACTGTGCTAAGCATTTTGTTTTATTTACTGAACAGATGCTTTTATCCAAATAACAGTTTCTGCAGCAGCTGGGGGTTAAGGGCCTTGGTCTAGGAGGCAACAGTGAAAGCACTTAATAGACCCTGGTATCTGAACCAGCAACCTTTCAATCACAGGCATAGTGTCCAAATCCACTAAGCCACACACTGTTCCCAATAAAAAATATGCCAGCTACATGAACAGCATCCAAAGAGACCCCCCCCCCCGAGGACCACAATAATGATTGGCGGTTTATAGGACTCTGGTGATTGCAGACCTCTCCCATGATAGCCTACAGCATTACCTAGAGAGCCAGGCTTCCTGTGGGGTACAAACCCACAATCATCAGGTCACAAGCCTTCCTCGTTAAGCAGCAGATTTTCTGCTGCCTTCCGCCTACCGGGGAATCCACCTGTAACCCACTATACTAATGCCTCTTTGTGGGGTTTAGGGAAACAGGATCAGCGTTAGCTGACAACGTAAGGATGGTATCTAATGGACTATGACTGTGGTGACCTGCGTCCTTGAAAGGGACTCATTCCACAATTCGCCCTTGCTGTGGCAGATTCTGTTTCGCCAGCTTCCTCGGACGTGCGACGTTCCGCACGACTTATGTTCTAGGCTTCTTCCTTGCCTTGTCATAAGGGGACTGTAATTCATACAGAGGGCCCAGCCTTATCATTAGCCAATGATATGATTCGAATCAGTGAGTGACAGAGTAGAGTACACTTACTGGGCCAATCAGCTTTCGTCTGGAACCAGCGCAGTATACGCCCCTGGTTCAATGAGAAGCTGAGAGTTAGCGAGCAGCCGGAAAGTTCAGGTAAAGCGACGTCATCTCCCGTGTTTTAATGAAAACGTCCGAGGCCCATTTGCAGAAGGCTGCCAGGAGCAGAAGTGAGTTTGTGAGAAGAAACCCCACAATCTTGCTGAGGACAAAAATGTTACGATAAAGCCAGGAATATTACGCAGAGTCTCCATTTCTGAAGAATATAGTTAAATATCCCCTGAATAGGCAGGTTATTATTCGGTGATTAAAATGAAACGATGGCCATTTTGGGGGGGTATTCTCCTTTACGATCACTGCGTTTTGTCTTTTTAAGGAATTAACTGGCGAGCTGCAATCTGTGTGCCAGGTATTGCAGAGGGACTGACTGGTGAGCCGTGGGCATTGCACACTGGGTCCAGCCGAGATGTCAGTCAGCAGTTTTACTTCAGTTTGCAGTGGATAAGTGGGAGCCTAAATTTGTAGATTCAACAATTGACGGCTTCGGTGTTTAAAGGAAAGGTTTCAATGTCAAAGGGGAACGATTCCAGACAAAATGCCACAGACTGACTCCGTTCCAGTGAAGGCAAATTCATGTTCACCTCCCCCCAGCCCTCCAATGTGGTTCAGTCCAGTCAATGTCTTTTTACTCCCCTGTGCTGCTCAATGGTTCAGCCTCTTCGGGGAATGTATTTCAGCCAAGTCCAATAACTGAGTAAAATGAGGCACTGCCCAAATCAGCAAAAAGGGCAGAATTTCAAACTACTGTCAGTTAGACATTGCGGCGGTTTGTGCTTGATTTTTCGGACACAGTGTAATGATAATGAAAGCTCTTATGACAAATTAAATGTAATGTTGGATCCAGATATAGCATTAACCTCAACATCTGACACAATTTCACTAATAAAAACAACATGGAACAGGAAATGTAAATGAAAAATGGAAGACAGCTTGTTAACATGGATTCAGAGCAAAGGCAGTTGCATGAATGATATATACACAATATACACAAGCTGCAATGCAATAAAGATGAATATCAGGGTGGGGCGCAGGCCATGACTGTAATAATGAGACTGTATGATTAGTATCAAAGACCTGATTAAATTATTACTGATGTGTGCATTTTCTCCCCGGTCTTTCAGTTATTCTTGATTTATTCACAAGATCGGCGAGGACAGGAAGGACAGTAAGTCGACCTTTAGGATGACATGCGTTAGAAATGGCAGCTATCGCTTAGCGCCCCTTGGCCCTGGACGAGACAGGTGTATTGATAGCGGCTAGTAAATCATGCTGATGGAGAGTGTTTTGGGCTCCGATTGCCCGTGATCTTGTCTGCCTGGTTGTGAACTCCGAGGCTGAAGTCAGATGCGGTACTTATCTTCACTGGTCAGGCAAGTAGGAGTTTTAAATAATGTAGCCTTTAGCTGCAGTGAAATATGAAATATGAAATCCGGGCAGAAGAAAGAATGACTCCGGTCCTGCGGACTTTTATGGTTTTTCATTAAAACCTTTGAGACGTTCGTCTCTGCCGATCAAGAGCATGTGCAGCAGCCAAGCCTTATTTTTCTTTTTCGAAATCGCTAATTCAGTCTTTCTTTTCTCTCCTCCTCTTTCTCTGCTCCCCTGACGTGTTTAAATCTTCACACCTCTTCACCTAATGGCGCTCCTTATCTCCGGACTAATCCTCTGAATGCTGAAAATTGGTTTTGCCTCATCATCCATACCACGCTTAACAGGTAAGAAAAAAAACTGGCTTTGCGTTTAAGCTCTGCCTAAGAGTTTTCTTCATCGTTGTATATTTCTTTGTTTCTGTTTTGCTGATTGTCCTGATGGAGGTAATCCAGCTGCCTTTACTGTGTCCCTGCTGTGAAAGTTAGAGCAGCGACCTTGTGTTTTGGCATTATTGTGGTTTCGCTGAAGCATGACACCTTTTATGTGAACTTTGATGGTGGTGCGAACGGCCCCAGTCCAGTGCACTGTTGAAATTTTGGGCTCCTCAGCTGAGATGTTTCCTCTAATATATAATGATTTTTGTCAGACAAAACATTTGTGTTTTTTTGTGAGAAATGGGAAAACCATCTTTTAATTGTGTACTATTTATTGACAAAATAAAAACAATAACAAAAATAATTGATTATCTACACATTGACATGAATGAGAAATGGAAACCTGCATACCTCGTATGCATACAACGATAAAGTACCTCAAAGAAACGCACAAAACATTCCGGCAAACAGTCATGTGGTAGAAACACAATGATGACAGTAACAAACAGGGGCTCTGACAGAAATCCGCAGGACCCCCAAGTATCGATCGGACGTCACTTTGATCTCCCCCAAAGCCAGTGGGATATAAGTTGCCGCTTCCACTAATGAAGGTCTCACTTTTGCAGTCCTGAGGCATTCGGTCTTTTTCAGATGCACCTCATGAACCAAGATGCTGGCTTTGGTGCCAGCGATCAGATGTTTCCAACTGAACTTTAAAGAAAAGATTACACATATGTGGGCAGTTTCAATGCCAGTTGAGCATCGATCTCTGTTTTGGTCAGCATGTAATATTCCCGGCTCCCATAACCAGGAGTGCGGTTTAAAAACCCTCTTCGACTGTGCAAAATTGACATCATCTCGCCTCATCCATGTGGCTCTCCTACATTCATCCACAGACCTGCTGTTTGTGTGGATTAGTGTCTCCAAACATCCCTCAGCATCTGAGTGATAATCTGACATACTGCCTTCCTCGCTCACACTGACCCTGGATCACTGTCACTCCTAGAAATGCAGGTCACGGGGCAGGTGTAACTGGTCTGCTGAAAGAATTCGTATGTCGATTCCTGCCCAGAAAGTGTAGACCACCCCACCAGTGTTGTCAAGCCATTGAAAGTCCTTGTGAGATATGAAATACAAGGTTGGGTCCAGACATAACATTAACCCTAACAACTGGCACAATTTCACTAATAAAAGCAACATGTGATGGAAGACAGGGGAATTTGTACCTGCAACCTTCCGATTGCAGCTACATGGCCCACATCCACTGAGGGTGAAGACCTCTTTCATGACCTCTTTTAGCTCCCTGTAAGGTTATCAATCCCCACTTGTACATATAATGATTTCCACAAGCCCAATGGACAATGGAAAGATGACCATCCACTCCTGAACCCAAGTAGAGATGTTATATGTCTGCTTCCAAGCTCATGACACATTCCGGCAGGCAGGATTCTAATAGATAAATGTCAGCGTTGAAAGCAGCTGTGGTGTGACTGTAATATGCATGTGTTTGCATTGAAAATGTTAGCGTTGAGCGTTTCGCAGCGCCGTCAGTCTGTCGAAGGCCATATGTTTCGATCCGTCGAGAACATTTATCTCCAGGGGAATCTGTGATCCTCCGCAGCAGGAACCTTCACGGTGTTACGGTTTTCTTCTGGCACTTTCGCGGTATCCATGACACCGAAGTCATTGTTTGTTTTTTTTTAACTATTTTTATGTGCAAGAGTTCTATTTATCGTATGACAGCATCACCAGGGAATTAAAATAAAATGGAATGTATCTCAGCAGCCGCTAACGTTTTCAGCAGCTCTTCTCTGGTCACTGTGGATTTCATAGCTTGCTAAGCCCTCTAGCAAATTGGCTTTCTATCTGAGGGCGGGATCACCAAACACGGTTGGAACATGGAAAGTGTGGCCAGTAGGCTTTGTGGCCTCGACAACAAAAAATAAAAAATTCATATCTACGGAAGCAGGAGCTTGATTTCTCAAACCTAATCCCTCACTTTCCTGTCGTTTGGCTTCCCTCTACTTCATCCTTTCAGCAGCTGTACTTCACTGAGTTTCTTAATGGGACTATGGACCTCAATTACTGGTTGCAACCCCCCCAGTAATCAAAACTTACAAATACCAACCCCTGGACCTCCATAAGACCTCAACCCCCACAGTGCTCAACTGAAACTTATGCCCTTGAATGGGACACGTTTTTACTAGGGCCAATCTCTTTATACGACAGTAGGTTTTGTTGACTGTCTGACTAATGTTCTTATGCGTGATTATTCCAGACAGCCTGAGCAGAGTCTCCGAAGTTATTGACCTCCCTTTTTCAGCCTCCTGCCGTTTTTGAACGCATTGGAAGGCTGTAAACAATGAAACGGAAAGAGCGCATTGATCCATATTGGTTTATAGCACTTGTAAAGTCTTGTAAGTGCTCAAAAGACACACAGGAAAAGCTCTTCAGGCTCCAACAGGATCTATAAGGGCCTTTGCTAATGTTTCTTGAGTTTTCAGTGTTTTTCTACAAAACAGGTAATATTTCAGTCCATGTAGAGAGGAGATGGGAAGAGTCAGGATATTCTGGAAGGTTCTGCAGATAGACAGACAGACACACACACACACACTGTACTGTAAAAGGGGCAGGTTTGTTCTTCTTTCTACAAGCTCACTCAAAAAGTCCCCCCAGCAGTGTAATGACAGTTTGTGGTCCACAGGTGGCTCCCAAACATTGGGGGCCCCATGCAAATGAATGATTTGAGGGTGGGAAATATTGACACTAAATAACAGCATTATTTGTCAGTATTTTTTATTTATTTACAGCTGATTTCATCATTTCAATGGCAACTGTATTTGCAGGTTTCAAATTATTCTGTTGTAACCAGCAGAAAGTTGTTTAATATGCTCACCCATAAAATGTTAGTGAAGAGCTTGCATGTGTGAGCTAGGGGTCAGGGGGGTGGAATAAGGTCAGGGCCAAGGGACCAGGACAGGGGACACTAATAAATTCAGATGGCAGAATCTGCATATGTTTCTGCATATTTATATTGTCATTGGCTGGTGGTGATTAATAGCACAAGGCAAACCAATTAGATTCTCTGTAATACACCTAGCTGTTAATTTTATTGACACTAAGTATTTCCATGCAAATATGAAATTATAACCTTGGTTGACTTTGATTTTTAGCCTCTGTAAACACTAAATAAGCAGAAATGTTGTTTCTGAGGCGTAAGCAAGCTGCCAGTGGGTCTTGGCGTGCTAGCATTCAGCTGTCTTCACACGAGCACGCGGACGGATCCGTAATACAAATGAGGCTGCTGTCCAAGGTCCGGCAGAATGCTAAATGCGCTCTCTGTCCCGTTCACCCTCTAGATGCTGCTGGCACAAGAAGGACCGGTAGAACCACATTCGGAGGCTTTATCTCCATCTCGGGAATCGAGGCAGGATCGGCCAGAGCATCCTAACGAGTGTGCTGGCGCGTGGGCACGCGCACATGCGCGCATGCATGCATGTGTGACACGTGCCGAAGTACAAATGCGGTCGCATGTTCCGGAGCACGCGGCACGCCGGCTCAATAACAGGGGCATCGTTCACCCCGAGGGGAACGCGATACATTTATCCGATCCGTTTTTTTACCACAGCCCAGGATGAAGACATAGAGAGTATCATACAATTTTCCAAAGGCCTTTCTGTAGAAAGGGGGACCCTGGTTGACTCCTCTGAGACTGAGGAGAATGTGGAAGCAGAAAGGCAGCTTTTATTATTGTATGACTTTAATAAGTGTTGCCGCAGTGCACGGAGCAGCTGAGGCTTGGGGGCATGGCTCTGAGATGCCTGCGTCCGAAGGCGCTGCGAGTGTGTTGCACTGCCGAGGAAAAGGAAAGCGCAGGATTTAAAATCATTGTAGTTAAAGCGTTGCCTAGATTGTAAGGTGTTCTGTTTTCTCTTTCCCAGATAAAATTCATACAGTGCTACGCAGAAGATCGATGATTCTGCATCAATAAGCTACTAACCGGATGTGTTCGTGAGAGAGAGAGAGAGCAGAAAAGAACGACGGCGCAGGCTTTATGGTTCCAGCCTTTCCTGCGACTGTTTAACTGAGACAATGGTGAAGCCATCATATAAGCATTTATTTTCAGATCGGTTTTAATAAATGACCTCCTTCAGGGCTTAACAAATAAGCATCCTCGTCAGCAGAAGGGTGACTGAATGGATAAATCAGAGGACTAGATGGGGCGTAGAGGGGATGTCAGCTGTGGAAAAGGACAATAAGGCCTCTACCTATATAGGGTGTTTTGTGGCAATATTCAATAAATACATATGTTAAATGCTTATTTAAATTTTAACTTAAATTATTTAAATGAATATTGATAAATATGTCATTAAAATGATTATTTAAACAATTAATTAAATTGCTATTTAAATGATACTAGCAACCATTAAAATAATCTGTCAGAGTGACACATCAAACTCAGTGGACGGGCTCTAAAAAAAAAATGGCATCTTATTGGTTACACTGTGAATAAATCACAACAAATCGATCTTAACTGTTGAATACTCATTTATAACCGCGTTTTGCTTGTTCTATCTTGGGGCTGTATACATCCTAACTTGCTAAAATCCTACATAAGCTCTCCAATCATTAGGACAAGATTTAAGATATCTTAACTTTCACTCAGCTAAAACTAAACTTATTTAATCCATGTGGCTGCTCTATAATTGCTGTTGCACAACCAAGAAACAGTTATGGTGACTTATGATATGTGCAACCTAAAAAATAGACAGCAATGGAGTAATGGTACATTTAAAAGCTGTTTATAAGTCTCCAATACAGCATGGTTGTGCACAGAGAAAAAGAGGTGTGATCTGTTGATCTGTGACCTGTGATCTGTAAAAAGCAGCACCTAGTATGCATGGAGTAAGGACCGTGATATACTAGACCAGGGTTCTCCAAATATGTACCTCGATTCCAAATCCAGGCCTTGTTTTCAGTTCTCCCAGGTAATTAGTTTAATAATTACTGATTCTGATTGGTCAGAGGCTTCACACCTGACTGAAGTAAGACTGTAAAACCAGCAGTGCTCGGACCTCGAGGACCGTGATTTGAATAACCCTGTGCTAGATGCTATACGATGTGTGCGTACTTTATATCAGTTGAGAGCATTAAAGCATCAAATCCACCAGAGGGCAGTGTGAGGAAAAAACATCTTGGTTGGCTCCTTTGTTTCCAGTCTTCCTTGTTTGTTTGAGGTTGTGACATGAAATGTTGTACAATCATTGTCTCAGACTAGATAATCTTGAAAAGGAATGGCCCTTAAAATTGCAAAGCCGGCAGTTTTTACCCATAACAATATAATTGTTCTAGCGCAACAAATTCTACACTCTCGTCGAACCTTGTCATCAAGATTTCTAAATTCTGGAACAGTATTGAAAAAAAAACGTTGCTTATGAAAGGAAAGAATTTAATTGTACGTTGTATGTGTGACACTGCTTTCTTAGCTCAGATTGAAATTGGAAGCAGAAAATAGGGAGGATAAAGACCCACAATCTGTAAAAGGCCGAACATGCTATGCATGGAGGAAGAGGGGCTAAAGACCCGAGATCTGTAAAGAGCAGCCTGTGCTATGCACCGAGAATGGGAGGCTAAAGACCCGTGATCT
>JAABNX020000001.1:49230625-49247602 GCA_015163995.2 Mormyrus lacerda | reverse complement strand
GATTCGGCCCCTGATTCCCCGGGACGGGCACAGCAAACAGAAGCTGGGCCCCAAAGCCCACGTAAATAAAGCCTAGATTCGGCCCCTGATTCCCTGGGACGGGCACAGCAAACAGAAGCTGGGCCCCAAAGCCCACGTAAATAAAGCCCATCACTGGGTACAAACTCTACAGAATCAGAAATCCAAACTCATTATGCTCAGTATTTTTATTTAGAAAATACAATTAAACTCATTCTAATAAAGCCTCCATTCGATAAGCAGCTGAAGGAAATTGAGGATAAATTCTTATAAATAGCAATAAATGATTCATAAATAATAATAATAAGTAATAAATAATGCATTCGCTGGATTTTGCCTTCACCACTCTTTCCAGAAACATTTCCCATTGTTCCTGACCAGTCTTATATTATGCCAGTCAAATTCCTTGGCCTTGCGGGAAAGAGCAGAAGTATGTTCATATCTTGGAGTTGTGCTGGGTTACGTATAATGTTAATACAGAGAGATTCCCAGACCCAAAGATGGTCTTTAAGGGTTAGCACATATTTTTCATCCAGCTGATAAAAAAATTAAAAATCTGTATATGTTTAATCAGCATCATAATAAGATGTAATCACATTTATTACCATCCAGAAGTTGTTAGAAGTATCTCGGAAACTCTTGAAAGAAAAAACAAACCTTAAGATGTTACTGGAAAACCATGCAGATCCTTGCAATCCATCATTCTACGGGATTTAAAGGTAAGCAGTTGTGCATGGAGTAGCAGGGTGTTTTCTGATGAGTAACATCTATAGATGATTTAGCTCTCTCTGCGTATTTATTTAACCTCGTTGATTAATTCGCATTAAACGGGCCAGAGTTAGAGTGGCACTTTATCAAAAAAGTACTAGAAGCAACAGTGATGGATCGGTGGGCTTTTTACTCAGTCTATGTTTCCGCAGTGGGGTCAGGGGAAGCGGATTTGTCTTGCTGCCAGATTTGCTGGGTCCATTCTCATATTTCAATTAATTCTGCCGAGGCTCTCTAATTGAATAATTTCCAGTCGTAACCAATCATCTGCTTAATGACCCATTTCAGCCAATAAGACAAGTGGTACTTTCATTCCCCCCCCCCCCCCACATTTTCTTTTAACAATCATTAAGATTCTTTTTAATGTATATGTATCTGGTTTTACTGCATGGACTCTGTCCAACAAACCGAAGAGTTACGGTGACTCTGATTGGATGGGGCACCTTCGTCCTGAAGCAACAGCTATACACAAAAGGTTCGTACAGGATGTTCACCTGGGCCAGTCGGAGCCCATGTGGTGCCCTGGGCAAGCTTCAACCCCTGTGTCCCCCCCACAAACTTCACCAGCCAATATCATTCTGCATTGGACGCTTGTCGTCCCCTCAGAAAATGGTGCCATGTCTGAATGTATTCACTGATGAGACTTCTAAGCGCTAAGATAAGTTGCTCTGGCTAAGGGCGTCTGCCAAATACCATAAATGTAAATGTGAATGTCTTATCATGGGTCGACCGCTGCTAATATTCACGAACGAGAAAATTAAAAAAGGACACTGTAATCTAGGATGTGCTGTGTAAGGGTCCCCACTACTTAATTTGACAATAGAAATCTATGTAATAGCCAGTTGCATCGATCTCAGCTGTTTAATTGTTAATTGTTTCACTGTTAATTTGTCTGGCTGATGAACAATTAGCAACCGCACCTGTTTGCTAAGAGCAATTACTGGCTACACGCGGCTTTGTTAGAGAGTCTGCATCGTTAGCTGGCCTTCTGCAGATGGAGCTTGCGTGCTTGTTTTTATGCATGAAATTAGATAAAATTGCCCCCCCCAGCACTTTGTTCAGAATGATATGCGGGGGGGGAATTCTGCAGAAAACTGTAACCTAGTTCTCCCCGGAATGTTTCTGTGATGCTCGGCTAGCAGATGCGATCGGGAGGAGTCCGGTGCTGACCGGAATGGACCGCATCGCCTGTTACGTAAGAAGGACCGGCGGCAAGTGCGTGCGGAATGTCTTTTGGGGAATCTTTTTCATGTTCAGGAGTAGCGGAGAAGGGGGTGGAGGTGCTTGGGGGTTAAAGCCCATGCGTTATTACAGACGGATGCTTAAAAATGAACATTTTGAGGTCGGCCAGCTTATTTGTGCTTCTGTTCCTCGATTCTGATTATCCCCGAGATGAAAGCAGTATCTGGCGAGTCCTGGTCACGGCCCCGTGAATCGCTGACACTGCTTTGACGGGCTCCTCAGAAGCTGATTATCAAAGCTGCCATTTTCTCTCCTCAGACAGATGTGTGCCGTGAGCAGGACACGTAGCCCATACAGCCCATTCATCTGTCCATTGCTCTCTGTTCCGGGGCTGCGCTGTTTGAAACACGCTGCTCTAGAGCGACTGCTGCAGAAATGTCCTCCCAGGAGTAGCTCTCATCCACATGGTCACTCCAGTTTGCTGACGTAGCTACTGAAGCAACAGACCCCTGGGACTTTAAGCAGGGAAACCTTTGCTGTGTTTTTGGCTTGGGGTTATTCCCCCCCCCCGCCCAAGGTTGAGATGGGGAAAAAAAAAAAACATTATAGCTGTTGTCCGACTTTGACTGGAGAGGCACTTCGGTTCGAAATTCCCCAATAGGCATTTTACAATGCTGGAATCGGCTGAAGATTGAGGTGACATTGAGGGTCTTAGTGGTTGCCTGTTTTAAATGGGAACTTGAAAACTTACAAGCGTTTTATATGTTTGTTGCCACAGTGGATTGCTGTGGCAAGCCAGACATGCGATCTTACAACAAAACTGAAGTGAGAGCTTTCAGATTAACAATGTCATGTTATAGAGGCTGTAGCTACACCTCATATTCTCCAGCGTTTAACAGAACTACTGAAAACACAAATAAACAATATGCGTCGCAGTTGCTAGGGACGACTACACCGGCAGTAGTCAAAATAAACCGGCAGTAGTCAAAATAAACCGGCAGTAGTCAAAATAACTTAAAAATGTTAAACTGTAGGACTGTGCTGTCGGTACCATTCTTAAATTCATAACCTTCAGGTAAAATCAAGACTGAAGAATGAGTTGATCATGTGTTAATCTAATTCTCAGATGGGGTCTGAACACTGTGCTTGGGGGGAGGGGGTGTTCTGTTGCTATGATTCTGTCATTGACTTTCTGCCTGGGTCTTCCTCTCCATCATGTTACAGTACTTTTTTGTACGGTTGACAGCTGGGAAAAACGTGTCACATTCGTGTCCTAATACCCAAACAAGGACTGAAATGGAGAGAAGCTGGAATTGTAGTTGAAGAGGCAGAAGTTTGGGAGGGGAGAAGAATGGGAGGGGCTTGAGGGACAGATAGATGTTCAGTTGTCCAGCGGAAATGTCCCACAGTGTCACAGGAACAAGGCTTGACATTACTCATGTCAGGCAGATGCCAATGCTCCCCAGACAAAACAATGTCACATGCCATAACACACATGCGGTGGGAATGTTCCTGAGAGGATCCTGATCACCTTACAGTGTAACATCGATGTCAAGGACCAGGGCGGACTTAGGAAGATGGCAAGGCATGATGCGGGCAGATAGGTGCACGACCCACTTGCGGCTTGCAGGGAAACAGGGGTTTATTAAACTGAAAACTCTGAAAACACTACAAAAACAAACTGACCACGGAGAGTCAAAAGCAGAAAAAGGATAAACAGAGACTAAGTACAAATGGGGCAGGGAAAACAAGGGGGGGCGGGCGGGCTACAAAATAACAGAACATTCAACATCAGCAACAAACATCAATGACTCCAGCAAGAACAGAACAGGATCAGGACCTTAAATACAAAAAAGATAACGACACAACAGGAGTGACACACAGACGATTAACCAATCCGGAAGGGTGCAGGACAACGAGCAATCAGGTAAAAACACAAGGGTAGGAACAAAACAGGCAACAGCTGGAACTAATAATTAAACTCAGGAAACTCTAACTAAGAAACAGAATGTACACTAGGGGAATAACAGACAGGTAAAATCACAAGCACGGGCACAAAGCATGAAAGCAAAACCACAATACAAAAGACAAAGGAACAAGAAAACTCATACAAATGAAACACTAGGGAACCAAATACTCAAATAGAGGAAGTGGGATTTGAACACACAACAGGAGTTAGCAGGTAGTCACATGCAAGCCACATGGCGCATTGAGCCATGCAGCCAATGAGGAACAGGGAAACACTACAGGCTAGGACAACGGGGGAAGACAGGATGGCCAATGATACCTGCTGGCCAAACGGGGAGAAGACGCAAGACTGGGACAAAACAGGTGCTGACCCTAACAATCGATGCTCGAGCATTAATCTAGTGAATATCTAGGTGATTTGTGGAACAAACATGGTTACATTTGCCATTAAATAAGAATTCTCTACTGACAGCCTCTGATATCTGCACTGACTGACACCCAACACTCCATTTTCACGTCAGCTCTCTCTACACTTCACACTACATCCTCTACAGCCATTGAGAAAGCTAAGGTAGCCGTGGTCACCGTCACAGACACTGATGGGCTTTGAAGGTACACAGTTATACCCATAAGCCACTGAAGTCTGGTGAACTTTATGGTGAAGGCTTTACCTATTTATTAGCTTAGCTTACTGTCAAAAGTCAATGTGTCTTTATTTTCATCTTCAACTATATGATGCATGGGTCATACACTGAGATGAAATGTCAGTCTTGTTGGTTGTTGTGAAAGAAACAGTAATAAATAGAATATAAATTCACAATTATAAAAGTGAGATTTTGAGACATGGACATGAAGCAGAAAAATAGTTAAAATACATTTTAAAAGAGTTTAAAAATACAGTACAAGGGAGCAATAACACAAAATGAATAGGAGAGTGCAGTACCATAAGTAGATTTTGGTAGCAGTAGTCTGATTCCAGTGCAGAGAGAGTCCATTTACAGTAGGAGTGCCGTAAAACCATCGCTCACCCGCCACCTCTGTTCATGGTTCATATTTTTAAACATTCCTACACAAGCGACGGACTCGCCTTCCAAAGCTCACGTTTCCACTGCAGGTTGTCTGCCGTTAGCGCCCATCTCTCTGACACTATAAAATGCTAATTATTATTTAGCGCCGTTGCCATGGCATGCCAGCAAGTTCCCTGAGCCAATCTCTGTGGACCATGAGTAGGCACACTTGCAATGGACACTGATTCTCTGTGTCTGAAACTAATCAACAATTATCCGTCTCTCTTCCCCTAAAAAAGGGAAAACATCAAAAAGAAGATTTATTCCTGGCTCCTGATTAAAAAAGAAGCAGGGAAACAGTGTTAAGCCCTCAATTTTGAAGATGTCTTAAGGGATTTCGCTATAGAATCAGAGATGAATACGGTTCTATAAGGATGCATCAGGGCCTGTAACGTTGAAGCTCCTTATCTGCTCTGTAATCCTGTTCTACATAAAACCTGCTTTAACAGATGAATAGCTGAATCAAGCTCGCTCTTCTCCGTGGGGCCGACATAATTGGGTTGGTGTACAGAAGTAATAATGACGGCGATGATGCAGCAGCAGTTAGGGTGGATGGTAATTAGAGAGGCATTGCATCATCCAGTACGTTGCAGGGGGGAGCTGCGTCTTGTTGCGTCACTCTGCGGTGGCTGTGGGTGAGAATCCGACCCCGGCTCCATGTGTGAGGCTTACGTGAGGTTTCCGTGTTCTCCCTGAGTTTCTGGGGGCTTCCTGCGGGTATTCTGATTCCGGCTCGGCATCTAGGGTGACAGGTCACTGCAAAAATTCCCTCAGAGATCCGGTGCTTCCAAGGCTACCATATGGATCACTGTGAGCAGAGCTCGGTAAGCGTTTGTGAAATATAAAATAGAAAAGTGATTCTTTATTAATCCCTGTGGGGAAATTCTCTTTTTGCCTACCTCATCCTGCTCTCCATGAGACACAGAGACTCATATACTAGTGAGAAGCTCGGGCTTAAGGGCCTTGCATAGGGGCCTAATGGCGACACCGGTCTACTGACCCTAGGCTTCAGACTAGCGTATGTCTCATCACGTGTGTCATGTTCAGGCATGGATGACTTCCCACAATGCACCTTTCAATTTCATGGAATTTTATTTGAAGCTAAACTGAAAACATAAAAAAACAAGGGACAGGCAAGTGATTATAGAACTAAAAAAGAACCTCCAACAGCAAATACATTCAATAGCTGACAAGGGAACTGAGGATAGACAAAGAGTAAAATGCACGAGTAATGAGGCTTAGACAAGGGCAGGCGTGGGTCATCAGAGTTGTAGCTCTCAAGATCCGCTCGACCTGATCTTGGTCTCGTCTCAGTCTTGAGCCCATTTTTTCTTGCTCTTGCCTTAGTCTTGGTCATAAGTCTCAAAATATTACAAAACATGTTTTCTGAATCGATGTGCAAATATACGTCTTTACTCTCACTAAGCGCAAATCCATGTTTCTTTGCTGTCCTCTTGTAGTAGTCCTACTTACAAATGTACTACATTTCCCAACTGCCCTGGCAATATAATGCCATTGGACAGCTTCAGATGGTACAAGAGCTGCTGGGAAGAGATACTGAGCAAACAGGCCCATTAAAGATGAACGTGAAAGACATCAGGAAGATCACGCCCGTCTATTTGTTTGTTCGTAGGTCTCTCACACTAATGAAACATGTTAATTATAACCACAGGCTAGGCTTCTCTGGCATGTTATAGCTTGGGTCTTTCATGTTACACTTAATGGATTTGATTAGGGTAACTAATGTTTCACACAATGCTATTGATAAAAAATAGTAATAAACAACTTATGAAGGGAACTGTATCAGTAAAAGGTATCTATAGAAACATTTCAATTTTCAAATTTGGATATCAGTCTTGATCTTGTCTTGATCTCAAAACAGTGGTTTTGAACACATCACTGTGGGTCACCAATAATTACTTAAGAATTAAGTACTATGACACCATGAGATGCCAGTAACACCGTAGATACAAGCTAGCTGCAGATATACAACTAAATCACAGATAGAGTGAACCAAGAACAACGACACGAGGGGCAAAGACTGCATAAACACGAGAACCATGATTACACCTAGGGTTGAGAAAACAAACTCCTGGGGCATAAATAACCAAAAGTCCAGTCAATGGTCAGAGGCTGAATGGTTATCAGTCCCACACTCAGCTCCTTCAGGTACATGGTGGCCAAGGGAACAGGGAGAACTATGAGGATTGTGACTGATGATAAAGCTATGGGAACACAACAAGCAGAACAGAATGACCAGAGACACCAGCTGGTCAAACAGGGAACTACAACATTAGACTTTGACATTGGGAGAATACCGAGACTTGGACTAGACTAGGAACACTAGGAAAGACTGGTCATCAGGAAACTTAGGGAGATGAAGGACAGAATGCGACAGGGCAGGGACCAATCCTGACAGCGGGCACATTGCCTGAACCCACTGGGCCACAAACCACCCACTGAATATAGGAAACTCATACAGAAGGCTTGAGTTTATTGTTTTTATTTATTTGTTTGTTTTTATATTGAGGGCTTTGCATTAAAAAGGTGGTAAATTTACCAATTATTCAACATTAACTTTAATGCTTTAGCTGGTTTTATAGACATTTTATTGTCTTTGACTTTGGTGGTTTATTTATCTACACACCAGAATTTACATTTTTATTGTTATTTTACATTCACATTTTTATTGTTAATATTCAAGTTATTAACAATTAGGCCAGTAAGTATATAAAATAGCAAAACCATTCATTTACTAACAGTGCTTGAATAATATATATAAATGAATGAATGAACGAACAAACGAATGAACGAACAAATGAATGAAATTAAACTTTATTATCATTATACATTCAGTGCAATTCTACTCTCTGGTCAATATAGTAGAGTAGCACAAAGATAAGCAAGAATAATATTGAGAGGTCATTAACAGTCTTCAGCCACAATCTCCAGGCTATGAAGTGATCTACTCATGTGCTTGTGTCATGTTGTGCCTGATAAAACGTTATAATATCAAAAAGTTTACGGAGATAATTACCACACTTTATCACTTGCTTTCCCCAGTTTCCTAATCAAAAATATTTTCTTTTAATCCTTGTATCTGGCATGTCCATTTGTTACCCGTGAGTGCAGTACTCCGAGAGCTGCCATTGTCTATTCCTCTGTGTACAGTCTTTTATTTCCATAAGACTCAGATGAATCATCTTCATTTCCCGCTTTCTGACTCACCCACATGGCATGAAAGAAAAAGCACACAAATTAATAAATGGCGAATGGAAAAAATGGAAATAAATAAATAAATAAATAAATAAAAAATCACAATGACTAATTTAAAGATAACCTTGTCTGGCACCTGAGATAATCCAGTTTCTCCAAGGGATGGAGAGAATTAAGGGAGCATTCAAACAGGAAAGAGCAGTGGGAGATGGGAAGTTAAACATTTCGGAGGTAAGAAGTGAGGTACGAAGGACATCCAGAGAGGAGGGAGAGAGGGAAAAAAACAAGGATGTGATTCAGGAAATTAGAGTGCAACATGGAATGTCAAATGAAGAAAACCTCTGTTTTGTGGAGACTGTTCAGCTTCTGCATCGTAATGGGGGGGTTGACAGTGACGGCAGAGGCTTCTGATAGGGTGACCGGGGGGCACTGCAGGGCCTGCAGTTGAGGGGCTGGAGTGTTGTAGCTCAAAGGTGCCCCTTATCTATGGGGAAGTGGCATGATGTTGAAAATGGGACCAGGTCATATGGATCGTGCAAGATGAGATTGAGATAGTGAGAGGAGGGAAGAGACAGAGGAGAGTGGAGGACTTTTTTGTGAAGGAAGAGGGTAACAGTGAAGGTGGCGGTCGACTGCAATAGACAGATGCTGGTGAGAATCCCGGGGAGTTTGCGGGCTGCTGTATGCACCCCTCTTCCGACAAAGACAAATGGATCCCGTCTGTCCCCACGGATGGGCCGTATCCCGTGGTTAAATGCCCTTCCTTGTGTGTCGTAATGATGAGATCAGGCCAGGCGATGGCTCCCGCTACTCGACGAGGGATAAGGGATATTGGGAATTAACACAGTGAGAATTTATCCTCTGGGAATTGACACTGTGGGTCTTGAGAATGCAGACGCCTCATTCTTGAATCTCAGGACCGTCATGCAAACGCCACACCTCAGAGCCTGTGGAGGCTCCATGGATTTTTCTGGGCCTCTCCTGACTGCAGTGATAATTGAAATATAATGACGTGTGACAGTTTATGGCACTGTGATAAATGGCTTCTCCTACTCCTCAGTGCACTTCCTCCTGTCCTTTAGTTTATGCCACCATCCTCTGGTCAAGGGGCTGAATATTTACTCCCCGTGGGTTGCCAGGTGTGACCTCTTCAGCCGTTTGTTTTTCCCACACTACAGTTGTTAACAATGCACTGGCACTGACAACAAGTAAACAACCCCCCCCCCCCCAAATCATTGACCCAGATTACCGGCCTTCATTTTAACGTAGAATGATCTGCTTTTCCAATGCAGCAGGTACCGTACTTTTGTTGTACACAATGGTACAGTACTAGCGCCAAATGACATTGCAACTTGAGGCGGGTTATTTTGTACTAAATTCAAAAAATGTCTGTAGAATTTTATAGGGCTGGACAATGAGTGATATTAATACCAACATTCCATGTTATGCGCATACAATTCTTACATCACTAATCAGCTATATTAAAATCAGGTCTTTTCTTGCTTTCAATTCTGTATGGACATTATAGCAAGAGGGTTAAATTCTCACTAAAATAGTTTTACTCTGTTACTCTGTCATAAGAAATAACTTGCAAGCTTTGCAATTGTCATAATTATTCCTTTTATGGATATGTTTAAAAATCATGCATTCCCTGAGACAGTCATAATCATTTGCTGTATAAATCACTCATAGATGAGATTCTGAGAAATTTATGAACTTTTTTGTTTTATAAATTATTACATTGCTAAATTTACAACAAAATCCCATCACTAGGATCATAGTATTTTAAATACATCCTAGTATATTAAACGAAATAATTTTCTAATTTCTTGTCATGCGATCCTGATCTTTTTTTGTATTTGTGCTTCTGACCAGGTCACATTTTTTATTAATTTTTTTTTGCTTCGCCTATCGTTGTTTTCTTAGTTTGCAATTGTTTTCAAAGCAGCGTTTGTATTGTATTTCAGCGGCAGGCTGAATATTTACATAACCAATTTACTAAGAAAAGTGTTTCCCACCTCAAAGTACCAAAGAAGTAGCTGGTTTGGTACTTCTGGTACTGGATCTGTCAGTACTGGTACTCAACTGGAATAGAGAAAGTGTCAAAAGAACCTCAACAGGAAGATGCTTTTTTAGAGTATAAATCTGTTAACTGTGCGGGCAAAGATGTGACTAAACCATGATTGTAGAGCTGGACAAATCATTAGATAAATGTCGGAGAAATTAAAGGAATTCTTGAATTGCTGGATTGAAGCATACGTCATACACTTTACTTCAAACAAGCTGTGAAAAAGCCAGTCTCTATAAAGAGCTTAAACAAAGTGTTTAAACCGCAAGCCTAGTCAGTGTCTCTTGAGGAATCTGTAAATAAAACCTGTAGGAGGGGGATGGGACTCGTGCCGAGGCAGAGAGGCTAATCCCCAGCGCTCTGCGTCTGCGTCGCGTTCCCCTCCGAAGGTGGAGGAGCCCACAGGTCACATGGCATCGCTGCCAGCTCTGGCCCGTAAATCCCTCTCCGGGGCATCACGTTCCAGGAGAATGAAGATTTCAAGTAAATAACATATGACACGGAGACAAAGGTAATTAAACTTAATTCCTGGGAACGTCATTCCCACTCTGTGCCAGACTCCACACTCGGGGTGGGGGGAAGGGGGGGGGGGCATAGAGACTGTAGCCCCGGGCAAACACTTAGATGTACAAAAAAAACATATAGCATAATCAAGATTATATTTACATTTGAATAAACCTTGACAGGCGCTGATGCGCATGAAATTATTTTAATTAAAGTGCCATAGAAATTCATCTAAGGAGAGCGGTGCTGATGGAAAATATCAGTCTTATTAAGTAGGAGATCTTTCCCCATGACAGCAAGCGCAGGATATTCTGAATGCTGTATTTCCTGTCTATACGTGGTGTGTTGTCACATTATAATTTAAACTGATGGATTTATCAGTATAGTTATATGCAGGTTTGTCTTCATCATTTTCAAGGGGGACGTCCTTTGAAAATAATTATTCATGCTGCATCACATTTTGTTCAACCTTTCCGTAGCTTTGCAGAGACCTTGTGTGACTTGTTTTTTTATATAGCGATTCAAATCTGGCTTTTGATCATTTATGTTCTCCTGACGTTCTGATCTCAGCAGTCATACCTTGTCTGTTACCACGGGGCAAGAGAGAAAGAGAAGATCCATGAAGCAGCTAACAAGAAACAGGAGACTTTATTTAACTGAAACAGAACACAAAGCAGAAAGCAGAGAAGAAAGGGACCACAAGGGGTCAAAAACAAAACAGGAAAAACAAGAACTAACTAAAGGATCTAACTAAAGTAACGCATTAAGGAACAGAGAAAAATCTGGGGCAACATTGGGAAACAATACAGCGACATCCAGTAACGCCTACAATAACAGAATGAGGAAATGAACAAAGGCAGAAATTTAAATATACAGATAACAAGGACTAAAAGGGGCAAGTATAGGCTATGAGAAATTAGGGGCAGCTAGGACCTGGTGAAGTCAATTAATGGACACAGCAGGTAAAAACACCAAAAGAAACTATATCAAGGAAAACAGGGAGCAGGGAGGAAACAGGGACTGTAAGTAGAATACATAGACATAATACACTAAGACAACATAAAAATAACAAAACAAAAAAAAAAAAACGCACAACAAAAGGCATCTCAGTGATGGCCACTCAGTCCACGACTCTCCCATGGCAGGTTGGAGAGCAGGGAAACACTGAGGGGCTACAAGACAGAGGGGTGGACAGAGTGTCCAGCAGCAAGACTCATGGCACAGCGTCAGATGGATCCTGACAGTCATTTCATAACTGCATTTCATTTGCCATTTTAGTGAGGCATCATTCCCCTTGATGACAGGCTCAGTGGCCCCTAGGTGGAGTAGCGTCTGTGCCCATGTGATTAACATCACGCCCATTGCCCATGTGATTAACATCACGCCCATTGCCCATGTGATTAACATCACGCCCATTGCCCATGTGATTAACATCACTCCCATTGCCCATGTGATTAACATCACGCCCATTGCCCAGGCCCAACTGGAAGACAGCACCTACTGTAGAGATATTAACCTGAAGGCACATTAAGAAAAGCATTGAAAATAAGCAGGATAATTTTTGTAAAGCTATGAATCCGCCTGTGAAGATTGTTTTTATTTATTTATCAGAAACTTTTATCCAAAGCCATGTACAGTACTTTTATTTATTTAATTTTTTTTAAGACAGTCCCTGGAGCAATGGGGGTTATTGGTCTTGCTCAGGGTCCCTCTGGTGAAATCATTCTGCTGATTGTAAGATTTGCACCAGCGACCTTCTGATCACAGACACAGTGTCCTGACCAAAAACCTATGCCTAATTGTCATTGTTTAATTGAATAACAGCCCAAAGGACAGAATTAATGGTGAAAAATGACCTCAACATGAAGAAAAGGCAAGTCAACACAGCCAATTAATGCAGAACTAGACTCACTATAAGTGGGCACAACATGCTTCATTCTGCTTTTAAATTTACAGTCCATAATAATGTAATAATAAAACAGACCAAAGCGTATTACATTCTGTAGTGACAGTTATTCCCCATCACCCTAGACGTGAGGATGGTTTATTCAATGTTCCAATGCGTCAGTCTTGCTCACATTCACCTGCAGATTAATAAATTAAATAAATCTGACTTGTTAACTGCAGTTAGTCCCTCAACGGGTGTCAAAATGCCTTAATTCAACATGCTTCTCTAGCGGATCGATGTCACCACGGCCAGCTGTGCATCCAGCTGTGCTGACCGGCTGTCCCTCATGAAGGCCGGAGTTAATTGGTGTTAACGAGCTGAGAATCGGCAAAGCCAATCAAGCCCTTCCAAGGGTCTGCGTCATGGCGACAAAGAATGTCCACAGATGCTAATTAGCCCATCGCTAATGGCATTATTCGCCCTGATCAATCTTATTTTTCCATCGCAAATCCGATGTCGGTAGGAACTTCTCTACAAGCTTCCGTCTAACAATGGATGGATCTCAGCTCCCCACAGAGAAGGTTAGCGTGACATTTTTTTAGTGCTTTTGTTGGCTTCCTCCCAACGGACAATCGAGGCTGTTTGTAGATGCCTGCTGTAGATCTCCGGTGCTTTTTTGGTCTCATCGGCTCTATTCAACCACGACAACGCTCCGGAGAAGCGGGGTGGGACGTTCAGTTGGCACAATCCCCCCCCCCCCCCCCCAACTGCGCTTGTGCTCCATGGCCTCCACGCCCGCATCGTGGTTATTGATCGCGGTCCTCGCCGCCAAAGCAGCATAGATGCTCAGAGTCACTCGTCTGCCAGACATCATATCGCCATGACTTTCAGTCCTCAGTAAATGTTAGTGATGAACTAAAAACACATTTATCTATTTAAATTCATATTGAATATGGGCTATAGGCTGAGATGTTTCTGCTTTGATACTGTAAAATATACTAGTATTGCATAAAATATAATCACAATCATCTCAGCAGTAGAACGTTTTCTTTCTTAATTTTTATATGCCAAGCAGGTGTTAGACAAAACTGACTGGCAGGAGATATTAAAACTAATAAAGCCCCAGAATCCAGCCGAATTAGCAACTAATACTCTCATTGGAAGTCTGTCATGAGCCAAATTAAACAAATTAATAAGACTTCCTATGTGGAACACATAATTCTCTTTTAAAAAGATTGCAAGATAGGAGGGGCGTGGCCTAATTATGTCAGGTGACTGGGTGTTGATTCAGTCCTCCTGTTCCTTGTTTAAATAGTTATTTGTGTTGTGTATTCCCTGTGCTTTGTACACGGTAGATCTGTCCAGATTCGAATGCCTCACACCACATGAAACATCACGCCTTGCTATCTGTGCTCAATATTAAACGATGTGAACTAATCCCATAGGAGCAAAACAAGAAGATAACAACCAACTAAGACTGAACTGACAAGAGAATGGAAATGTAAAACCAGGAACAACAAACAAACAGCATTTCGCTGCCATGCACCTAGAAACAGCTCACTACTAAATAAGTGAATTGAAGATAGTGTCACAGTGCGATGTGCACAAGATATTTTGTCCAGTTCAGTTTCCTGGAAATTGGAAGAAGAAGGCAAAACAAAATCCATCCATCCATCCATCCATCCATCCATCCATCCGTCCATCCTTCTATCCATCCATCCATCCATCTTCCAGCCACTTATCCCAGTCTGGGTCACCGGGCCCAGAGAAGATTGTCTCTCAATTTGTTAAAGGAAGCAAATTAAAATGGTACAGTTGAACAAATCCATTAACTTTTGAAGATGATTGAGGATTTAATTATCCTTCTATTTATCTGATATTTAGTAGAAGATGGAGCGAAAAAGCTCAGTGAGGCAAATATGTCACTGATTTTGCAGAGTTTCCCTTGAGGACACAGTAAATGTACCACCTGTCTCCTCATTTCATCTGGGGAGCTGGTAGCAACATTCCTGTGCACTCATGTGCCGTGTTGATCATGTGATTACAGCTTCGTGGCTGATTTCCTGTCTTTGTACTGCAAAGCCCAGCCCCCTGTCCTATTCATGCTCTTTTTATGTGGCAGCCTTTGCCTGGATTCTTTTCCTCAAGCAGCAGGAAACATGTTGAAGTCTTAAAGGCTTGAACTGCAAGCGACTCCTTCCTGCGTGACACATTGTGAGGGAGCGTTCTCGGCTTTTTCTGGATCCGTGAGTTAAATAACAATGCCTTGATTGGACTGTCACTCTTTAAGATTTTTAAACCCTGTGGGTACAATTTAGTAGGCATGTGAAAGGCCCAGTGTACATAAATATAAGTTAACACCGGGGCAAATTTCTTCCATGCCAATTTAGTAGCGGATAAACGTACAGCACGAGGATCGGCAGCGGCCACACGCGATAATTAGCATTTCCTCGTTAGCATCCTCCCTTAGCTTGCACTATTAAAACGCAGGAACTGCTAAGTCAAGCGGGGTTAAGCTGAGTTAAGCTCTGTGGTTTAAGGGCATTGCCGCTTGGACCGGAAGCTTAACCCGTTTATCATCCACAGCTCGTCAGTGTCCTGATTTTTACAAAACTTGCTATAGAGATAATTTGGGTTTGTTGCATTAGTGGTTCGGGTGGCACGGTGGCTCTGTGGGTAGCGCTGTTGCTTTGTCCCTGCATGGTTGGGGTTGGGGGGGTTTGACAACCGCCCCCGCTCCCTACTGTATGTGGAGTTTGCAGTTTTTCCTTGTATCATGTGGGTTTCCTCCCACAGATCAGAGACATACGGTTGGGGTAACTGGCATCTCTAAATCGCCTCTAGCAGCAGGATTTTTAAACCTCTTTTTATGCCATGGATTCCTTTGGCGGGCTGAGCTCCGCGCTGCCTGGGGTAGGCTCCGCCTCCTACGCCCCTCCCCCGTCATCACTCTGACGAGGATAAGCACTTGGAAGATGGATGTATTAGCAGATCTTGAAGCATATCTGCGCAATCGCAGATTTTTTTCTTCCCATTTGTTTCTCTCATGCCTGTGTTCTACAATTGGTGACCGCTCTAAACTGCTCACAATTAACCTTTTTCCCTTCATATTAACATATGTTAAGGCTGCACATTAAAAAGCAATTACCCAGGGAAATGACAGAGTCCGCATAGCCTTACTAGGACGTTTGTGACAGAAGGGACGCGTCTCGTCAGCCGACGGCCCTGACATTTGGAAATCGCAATTATAACGGACGATTTCATAAAATCAATGCCGGTCCCATCACTTCCTGATAATTTGCTGATTTCTGGGTAAAATGTAAATGAGGTGGAAACGTGAATGGTGGGAGCGAGGGGGGGGGGGGGGCAAAATTGTGAAATATAAAAAGAACAGTTAAAGGTTTTTCTTGCAGGCCACAATACAGGGAAAAGTCCGGGGTAAGCGGAACATCTTAAAGGATCGGGATCCGTTAAACATCATTTGATTTATGAGTCAACGTGCCTCAAGGGTTAGAGATTTAATTGTATAATTATTTTAACATGGAAGAGTCTGGGCTGGAGTGTGTTTCTCTTCCTGGTGTTGTAGGTAAGGCCTAATTATCTCCTATGGAGCAGAGAGACCAGGAAAAAGCAGGAAACATGATTGGGTAGTCAGGCAGACTTTCTGCAAATCCTTAGAAGTGAAAAAAGGTCACAGAATATGTCGCTAAAACACAATATTAAAGGTGAATCCTAAGGCAAGCGCGTCCTGCTTTCTTAATGTCATCCCTTAGAAGTTATAATTAGTAACATTTCTTGCTCGTTAATAGTTTTTCTCATATCTGAAGCCATGTTTCATGAGGGACTTCCTGCGGGGTCGTGTTAAAGGTGGGCATTTCTGATCGCCGTCTTGACAAGGGTAGGTGTCATGGTCCTTATTGGTTGGCACTTTGAAAAGTGCTGCCAGTGAATGTGATTCATAGGTCGTTTGCAAGGATAATCAAGAATGGCGAGGTCAGAGAGGAGGACCCCATTGGCCACCACTGGTCTTACCACCCGCCACGCCATCTTCTCACAGGGGCCCCCGCCAGGTTGACAAGCATCAGTGCGTGTGGCTCCGTCTGCAGTGGGTTGACCCAGGGTTCCCACATGATGAAGGTCTTGGCAGGTAGAGGGTTCCGTGGCATGCTTCCTGGCGCTGATTCAGGCCGCTAGGACCTGTCTGAGCCGGCTCCCTAAGTCAGGCTGGGGGGGGGGGGGGGGGGGGGGGGGGGGGGGGGGGGGGGGGGGGGGGGGGGGGGGGGGGGGGGGGGGGGGGG
>JAABNX020000001.1:49190495-49211162 GCA_015163995.2 Mormyrus lacerda | reverse complement strand
GCGATCAGGTTTCAGGCCTTCTTTCCGAGTGTAGTGTAAAACGCAGAGTGCGATCAGGTTTCAGGCCTTCTTTCCGAATGTAGTTTAAAAGGCAGAGTGCGATCAGGTTTCAGGCCTTCTTTCCGAGTGTAGTTTAAAAGGCAGAGTGCGATCAGGTTTCAGGCCTTCTTTCCGAGTGTAGTTTAAAAGGCAGAGTGCGATCAGGTTTCAGGCCTTCTTTCCGATTTTGGTGTTAAACACAGAGCTTCATCAGGCTTCAAGCCTTCCCATGAAATCCATGAAAGCTCTCCCTAAATGTTCAGTGCTAGGATCTGCAGCTCTTTACCAAGAAGCCTACTAGCCTGTCCTAGATGGTGTCTTACAACAATAAGGGGAGGAACGAGGAATAAATTCCCCCAGGTTCTCACCTTCTGCATTTCAGTCTGACCCAGCTAGTCCCTTGTATTCAGGCCTTCTTCTCCAACCTCCCACACATGCCCACAGTCCTCCTCTCCACTAGGACCGGTGCCCTCAGCAGAGCGAAGGTCATGTCCAACTCTACTGAAAAGCCAAAGGGCTCAAAGCAGAGCAGGAATATGCCGCTTTAGTAATTGCTATTATTCCTTATTTAGGTACAAACATGTACACTTCAGATTGGTGCACATGCAGATAAGCGATGGGAATGTAAGTGATTCGGCTTGCAGGGAGCTGGCATATCCAGTCACCATAGAGGAAGCCTCATAGGTGCATTAGACAGCATTACCAGCACTTGACGGGGTTTGTTAGGGGTTGCGTTGTGGGTTTGCTTGAGGCCACGTGGTCGTATTGCGCCTTTGCCTGGCATTTGGGGCATGCAGATGTCACAGTCGCCCGATGTTGGAACCAGTGGGCATCTGAGGGTTCCAGTCACCCAAGGCAGACCGCAGCAATGGAGGACTGTCATACTGTGTGCCAAGCATTAAAGACCCCATGGCATATTGGACTCTCTACAACACCCCTGTCTGGACGACTGGCATCAGTTAAACTACAGGTTCACCATTCCAAATGTAGGCTGCCATTAACACCAACGCAGAGACGGCCGCGTTTGAAGCGGTGGGGTAACCGGGAGGCATGCACTGATGACGAGTGGCGTGGTACCATGTTCAGCGATGAATTTTGGTTCTGCATTATCACGGATGACCGTTTCGTGCGTATATGACGCCACAGAGGGGAGAGGACAATCCTGCCAAGGATGTGGAGAGACACACCGCCGTTACTCCTGGCATCATGGTGTGGGAAGCCATAGGGTATGACTTCAGGTCATCTCTGGTAACGATTCGGGGGACCCGGATAACACAGCGCTACGTCAGTGACATCCTGCGTTCACATGCCTTAGCCCTCCTGAGACAGCATCCTGTTCTTTCAGTAAGACAACGCCCTTCCATCCACGGCACATGTGTCTATGGACTGCCTGTGTCATGTTGAAGTCGTCCCCTAACCAGCCAGGTCCCCCGATCCCATAATGCCAACTCTGTTGTCCGTTTGATCTGATATCATACTCATTCCGATACAGTCACTTAACCTTTCAGCACATGCAGATTCATTTCGTTTCCACCGCTTAACTTTTTTTATCATTGAGTGTATATTTTTATTCGATGTCGATGTTTTAAATCTGATACGTGATCTGACACAGCTCTCCATATTTGACATCATAATCGTCCATTTTTACATAACACATTTTATATTTCATTTATTTAGTGCATGCTATTATCCAAAGTAACATACGTGGAGAGAAAGCAGGATTAGATGGTCTCTGAGCCGTCGGGAGTTAAGAGCCTTGCTCAAGGGTCCTATGGTGAAGTCACTCTGCTCACCTGAGATTTGAACCGGTGACCTTCTGATCAGAGGAAAATATAGGTTGCCTGCAACCTGTCCTAATTTTCAGGTCTTTCCAATGAGTATCCAACAAATCTAATTACTGTGATCCCACAGCAGGTATGATATCTGAAATTTAATCAGCGGGAAACAGGACATGGTGCGCCAGGGGCGTCAGGGTGGGGGGGAGTGTCCGACCCCTTCCCATCGATATGGATGATCGGCGTCTCTCTCATCTCATTCGGGAACTGTCACACCAACGCAGATGTTTATGTGTCCATTAAAGTGGATCAATGGTAATGAGGTTTATCACATAGGGAAATGTAGGAGCGGCGAAGGTCGACGCTGTCTCTATATCAGGGGCCCCTCCCGCAGATAGGTGAGTAATTCTCAGCATCCCCCCCCCCACCCCCCCAAGCTTGGGAGACGCTCGATCCCAGCATCCTCCTCCGGGGCCGCGGATGCCCGTGTGGCTCTGGATAGGAAGCGGCCCGGATGATTAATTGCTTTTATTACCTTCAAGCTTCCTGTCAGGCTGATGGTCGGATGCGCCCCTTTGTCCCGCTGCGGACGGAGTGCTAAATCGCGCCCATTTCTCTGCATCTTTCAAACTTTCTTTCAGTTTGACTCATCGTCATGTAGTACATTCATAGCGTGCTGTGATAGTGAGTCGCGTTCAGGATCCAAAACCGAGTGGTGTTCAGGATCCAAAACCGAGTCGCGTTCAGGATCCAAAACCATTTCCCAGCCTTTGAGCCTTGGGAGGACTATTTTCCAGTCTACTGACATGTAAATGCCCTGTGTAGCTGTATAGTTTACAATAATGTCAATTAAAGCAACCTAAATAATATATAATACAGTCCATGGATGGATTTTTCCGCCTCAGTCACATGAGGTTACACCAATTCTTGGAAGTCAAAGATTGTAAACAGAGACATATACAGTATATAAGAATCTGTAGTGTCATGTATCCAAGTTCGGTGGAAAATTTTTGCTGGCACACCTTGCTAATGTTGGCGACGGCATTACAATAGACAAATATAACAATTATATAACTGGGTCAGACTGCAAATTAAATAACAATTAGGGCACAACACAGACATTGAATAAATACAAGACACAAGATACTGGAGAGAGAAAATATGGTAGTTTTTAACATAAAAGTTCAGATTGGGGTCACTTTAGTTTACATGAATATTGTCTGTAGGCCTGTATTTATAGCCTAGTTTGATACAGTCACTGTCCTGACTGTGTCTAACTAGTTAACCATAAGCCATGAACAGCTAGTTACGCGCTAACATCCAAGAGTGCCCGTCATCGATACAATTAACTCAGTAAATATGGGTAAGAGATAGATTGTAAAGTACTGCGGATTCCCCATTATATGCTGTGCATATTCCCATGGGGTGCCTGGTAATTATTATGAATCAGCAGATAAGAGTGACAGGTAACAGGATTTATTCTCTGAATGACAATTTAAACTGCTCCGATTAGATTCCGCTTTGGAAAAAAACGCAGACATTTCGAACGCGGCGATTAACATAATGCGGTCTCCTAGTGAGGGAGCCTGATATTAATATTTAGTGACCCTGTCACGCCGTGAGCTGGGTGGGGTTCGAAGCACAGGGACATTTTCCTGGCGTATTGTAAACAAGAATGCAATCATTAAAATTTATATCGACTGTTAATTATTTTATTATCATGCATTACCAGTTAAAGGCGCTATAATTTTGCATCACCCATTCGCATTTTCCCCGTTCATTTTATTTAAGCGATATGTTATTTTAATTCATTTTGGCCTGCGGTCCAACCAGACAGCTTTAGCTCCCATGCGTTTATTAGCTGTCAGATAACAAAAGACAATCGGCCACAGACACTCGTGACTAGTTAAAACCAGTCCCAGGTTACGGGTTCAGCCCAGCTGAAGGTGCTGACTGACAGGCAGCATGAGGGCCTGCGGTGTAACTCCGTGCCGCATAGAGGGATTGGCGCGTATAGGTGTTTATCGCTGACACCTGCATCCCATGGGCAGAATCGACACAGCTACAATGCTAATTCTGACAACATAAGCCCTTCCTGTCCGACTGCAATGCTGAAAGGAGTAGTAGAGGGTTTAAAATCAGAGGGAAGAGCTTGGCAGAAGAAATGCCTGTTATTTTCTCACACGCATGTATACATGCATAAATGCATATAGCGGAATAGCTACATTTGCGGGGATTCATTTTCATTTCGGGTTAGCGTAATCAAGGGTCTGTAATCCCACACCAGCAACTGGAGGCACTCGGGTGGGTTGGGATGCTGCGACTGTGATCGGAATGTTGGTCGTTCAGCCCTTGAGCTTCAGCAGCGCTGCATGCTGGCTGGCCGTGCGGTTGAACCACGAGCCTCGCTTTCGTGTGTAAGGAGAGCAACGTGGCATATGTGAAAAGAAGCATCGCAGTGTATTTGTACAAATGGTAAATAAAATGCATCATTTCAGTTAAAAGGGAAATTGGTTTAAATATATACTTATGTATCGTGGGGGTCTTACCAGCAAATGGGTTTTTAGCTGCCCATTAGCTACACAATATGTCTGCCACTTCTCCCGTTATCACATTCTTTCCATGTATATATTGCGCTTCATCTTTCAGGTTTATCGTCCACCATCGTGTACAAACACGCCCCTCTTTATGCCGTGACTCAAGTAAACTAATAAACATGAGCCGCCTTTTCAGCTGCCTGAGTATCTAAACTGGTCTTTAATAAGCCTCGGAAATCTCGGCTCTCAAAGGGAAACAGAGTATTAGTAATCATAACAAGAACCTGCGAAAAATGCAGGATGTTCATTAAAAATAATTAAAGGAGCTTTTTCCCTACAGTAACTAATTCTAATTTATGACACATTGTCATATAGTTCAGAATTTTCAAAGAAGAGAGGGATCTGAATGTACATTTTAATGTAGTATTTAACCTGCTGCCCTCGTCGATATTATGTAGCATAGCTGGAGACATGTTACAATTATAAGTGAAGAAAGAGTGAAACAGGCCAAACGGTGGATTGAAATATTTAATCAGGCGTAAGCAGCCAAAGACTTCAAGGGCGGCGCTGGTTTCATTACCATTCCGAGACTCCAGTGTGCCTGACTGGAGAGGGAGCTTTACGAGATGGGGTCTGGTGGGACCCTGCTGAAAATACTGTTGTTACTCCACAAAGACCCTCCTCTTCACTTCACTTCCTTAGAGAATGACAGCACTGACAACAAGCGAAGGTCTTTTCCAGAATCCTGAGCCACCTGCCTGGTGTGTGTGTGCCCACGCTTACTGTGTGTGATTGGAGAATGCTGTTCTTCCGCAGCTATAGGGTGCAGTCATCTGCAGGTCATTGAAAATCCAGAGGGTTTAAGAAAAAAGGATTGTAATGGTGTAGTGTGTCACTCAGCAGGTTAGGGACCAATACCCGTGTCCAGTAGATCGTGTGTTCAAGTCCCGTGACCAGTATAGCCATATAACCATATAATATTTAACCACAACTACTCCACAGTAGTGCAGAATGCTTGTCAACCCTACTCTCTGACCCCGAGATTTTCTCATATGTACAATGCTGGTTAAGAGTGACAGGTGACCTTGATTAAATCAAAGATATGGGGCAATGTTTTGTAAAATCCTAGTATATGGACTCAGAAATTACCTATGTCCTCATTCATAAAAATATTCATCTTTTTGTTTAGCACAAAAACTTTTTTTTTTTAAAGATTATTTACAGTCGTCCCTCGTGCTTCGAATTTTGTGGCTTCACTCTATCGCGTTTTTTTGTATATTCATTAAGAAGTTGATTGAGACGATGAAAATGATACATCGCTACGCATCGGAAGCATCTTTGCTCTTGTAAGTGTTTGTGATTTCTGAGAACTTTGATTTAAACCCCACGATGGCTCCTAAACATGTTTTCGGAGGTTAGTGGTTGTGTGTAAGAACTGTGTGTGTGTGCGTAATTAAATGTACCATAAAAATAATAATTTGATATTTGTAACATCTAGTATGTCTTATTTTCTCTTATTTTATCTAATATATTGGGTAATATGAGTGTAATGATGACTAAAGGGTGTTATTTCATGTCTAGAGGGCTCTAGTAATGTTAAAAACCGTATTTAGAAGGTCGAAAATATGCTCTAACTAAAATATTCGATTTATAAACAAAGAATCCTACTTCATGGAAATCTACTTATAGTCGTAAAGTCTGGGACTGATTAACCGCGATAAACGAGGGCCGACTGTAGCTGGATATTATGCAGGTTAAGTATCTCACTCCAGCCGTGCTGACATGTAACCCATGACCCGCTATCTTAAAATGCCTGACAATGACCCAGAAGTGTTGATTAATTGATGTATACATCCTCTTGACCTCTGTCTAATGTCACAGGTTTAAGCAGCTCTGGTAGTTCTAAAGAAATATATGCCTGGATCCTCATATGCTTATGCTGGGATTCAGCAAGAATTGATTTTACGTTTCTGGGACTAAGGAAAGGAAGGTGTGAGATTAAGGAGGCTTGTGTGGATTGGGTGGGGGGTTCTCGCAGATTTAAAGGTTTTTTGCCTGCGTGTCAACAGAACAGCACAGGAAATGTTCGAACCAACTGATTTCATTTTTGGTTAATTTAAGCAAGGGGTCAAGCAGACAAAAGAACTTATCACACCCAAGTCACTGCAAAAGGAGACAATATAACAATATAGTTCTATGGCTCAGTAATCAGAGTGAAAAGTGGCTCAGAATGTCATTTGCAGCTTCAGTGCCGCTGTCATGTCCCCTGATTTTATTGGTATGCAGAGTGTGCTGAAGTCCTTTCTGATTTTGAGAATTTAAGGCATTGACTGATAACAGTTAACAGATTTATCTGTACATAAAATCTGCCAATAGGAAAGACAGTAGCCAGTCACGTGACTGTTTTCCTCAGTATAAACAATGCCCAGTCCTTCTTTGATCTGTTCAGTTGAAATAGTTCCCAGTTTCCAGAACTCTTTTGGGTAAAGAAGAATACAGAAAAAAATACAGAAAAAAAATAATGGACAGAGTGTTCACATTTGTTGGACCCTTGTGGCTACGATGTTCATCGTCTGACATCAAGGGGCCTCAGACGCAAATCGGGGACACAATAATAGATGCAGTGACGGGGACCGAGGGAATGGATGAATGACTGCAACTACTCCAGAGACAGACTCTATCCCCCAGACGGCCACATTCATTTTCAAAGGTCACTGCCATTTTTATTGCATTTCTTTCTCGGGTACCCAGACAAAAATTCACGCTCAAATAATTAGACCCCACTGAATTATGTTTACCCTGTATAATACCACAGTAATGAGACAATAACTAACAGTTCCTCTAATAACACTATTAGGAATGATGTCATTATAGCTTTAATTGCCTCTGAAATCGAGGCAGTGAGACACAAATACTCTGAGTAATGTTAAAAGCTCCATTCAGGATGACTGTGGACATAGAGGTACATGTTCAGTAATCGAAGGCAGTTGAGTTGTTGAATGTATCTGAATGGATCTACAGATAAATAATGCGTCGGCCATTTATTTTGATTGTATGAGCGGCACAAGGGCCTTAGTGAGTCATTTCTGTTGCCCTTTCAGCTCCGTCACTAAGCCATCTCACGTCCACTTGCAGTTCCTTCCTCCACCTGAGGAGACGCTCTAATGAGCCGAGCCCCGGAAACAAAGAAGAGGAGAAAGGGAGAGGGAGGAAGGGTGAGCTGTAGTTCCCGTGAGATCGGATGAGTGAGGCGACGCCACCCACCGCTGTCCGTGGTGCTGAGGCACGTCACACATCACCAGAGCACGACAGGTCCAGGTGGCCAAAGTAGCCATTTCTCTCGCAAAGAATGACGCATCATCCCTCGGTTTAATGAGCCCGTCTTGGGGGGGTGGTGGAGGGTGAGAGAAAGAGCGGGAAATGGAGCCGATGAAAGATGAGCTACACTTCTGATGCTAATTAAAGGTACTTCCGCTGAAATCTCCCCTAATCCAAATGTGTTTCTTTGGGTTGCAATATCTTACGTTACCTTCGGGGACAGTGAGCATTTCCAAAATAAAACACAGTATAAACACGCTATTGCAAATACGACTCACCCAATCTCACTTTAAGAGCTTATTTCCGGTGTCCTTGGTTGCAAATAGGCTGAGGAATATGAAGCAAGCTGAATAAGATTTAACCTTTCATATCACACTTTATATGGCTGAATTCAGGCCTGTTATTGGACACTCCCCAGGATCGCTTACCTTGGAGGATTCATGGACACTACAAGTGAACCCCCACCCCCGCGCCCCCCCCCACAGTGAGAAATGCCACGGTTTGCAAAAAGGTTTCCATGAGGTTGTTTTTACCTGTCATTAAAAATCACCATGCTTGTCTTGGGGGACTTTCAATGTCATAGAGTAACTGGGTAAATCTGGCTGCAGTGAGGCAGTGTCTACCTCAGGCCGAGAGGTTGGCTATAACAGTGCTTCATAGTAATGATGTTCTCTGAGTCTACATTCTCGCACAGAATAAATCTCTCTGTAGCATCCCCTGTCATAATAAAACATAATTATCATAATTTTTGTGTAAAATATATAATTTAGCAACTTCTGTAATGATATCAACTCTTGTATGTTAAGTGATCACCGATGTATTTATACATTTCCACAAAAAAATGTATGGATTTGGATCTTTATATTTTTTTCTCTATAGTCTTGGAGCTTCTAGAGAGTCAATAATTCGAAAAGTTTGGAAGGGGATGTTTTTTCACGAAATCTGGGGCTTTTTGTAGACATCTGATGCTTATCCAGATTCCCAGATTAGGTAGCCAAAGCGTAAAATATTTCATAGAGCATGGAAGTATGAGATGAGTGTAAGAAGTATCCCTGTAGATGTGTCGCATTGCAAAGTGGCCACACAGAGTTTGTGCTAAATATTTACATATTATACAACTTCATATAGCATGAGGGTCTCTGGAGGTGGCACTGCAGGTGCGGCAGTTGGCTGGGCACTGCTTTCTGTCTAGCTGAGGCTTACTGGAAGACCTGAGGGAATCTGGAGAGAAAATCCTGAATGAGTCACTCGTGGAGGATCAGATGTCTCTCATACCAGCAAAAACAGACTGCAGGAAGTTGAGATTCCAGCTTTTTGTGGAGAGGAGAAAAGGACAGATATACCTTAAATGCACGTCTTCATAAATTCCTTATAAACATTTTATTTAAACTTAAATATTCAACTATGAATGGAGTCAATAAACCATCTAATGGTACGCCAAACTAAAAATTGGGACATGTTTAGTGAGATCCTTCCGTGTTTTATATGACATTTTGAGATGGAAATTTTAATGAGCCGATGACAAGCCCTGATACTTCAGATCCTGAGCGAAACATTTAATTAATCAGCAAATCACACTCAGTCAATCACTTGAGGATAATGACATTTCGGTATAATCCAGATTGGCAAGGGCAGGCCTCCTTCATTACGCCGTGATTGGCGAATGAGTGGTTCCCACGACGACGCCATGTTTACGGTAAACGGCGTAATGCGAGTAGCTACAGGTAACTGGTTAACATGAGCACCACTGCGAGGGCCTTCAGGCCGATTTTAGCAGGATTCATTTTAATTAAGTCGATCTGAAATAATTTCATTCCAACGCTAGCGGCAAATTGCTCGCCCAGGCCTTGTGATCCTCCATCTGGCTCCTCCATCTTCCTGCTGTCCGTGCCTCACCAGCCAGCTACGGCTGGTCCAGACCTCTGCCAGCCTTCTGCTCTTCTTCCCATCCAGACAGTCCCACACTGCAGCCTCTCCCTGCATCCATCACTGGTCACCGACTATGCTAGGCACTGGATTACATCATCGCTCAGGGCATCCCGGGCAGAGCACGGCACTGAGGCCCTGGCACTTGTCGTCCCTGTCTGTCACCGACGGTCACCTTTCCTTAACCCTCTGCTTAGCAAGTTGCCCGTTGTTTCCACTTTCCTGCTCTGCCAATGTCTCTGTGCAAAGTGTCTCCACAAGAGGCTGCTTTGGCAGATCCATCTGAGTTAGGTGACCGTGTCAGTGGTTAAAAAAAAAAGAAAACAGAAAAAGAACAGCATGGTCGCTCAACATGGTGAACTTATGCTTCATGCTGTTTGCTACATGGTGTGGCCTGTAGGCTTCCACTCCCCGCAGCATCGCCTGCGATCAGCTTGTTCATCAGTCCATCAATAACCAGTGATACATTCCATGATCGTGGTGAGCCAGTGTCAGGAAGCATGGGGCCCGTCGCTAATGCTAATCTACACGTGTTTCTTTCATTGCTGCTGGATCATCTACAGGAGCACACAGGAGTGGGTTTGTTGTTTCTGTGCCCACGGTCAAAAAAGTCAGACAGCATTTCTCTAAATTGTCTCTGCCTAGATCTTTTGAATTCTCACTGGCAAGCTCAGTGAGAAAGTGCTTCGCTAAGATAAGCAAACGCATTTGATGTTTCCTATGTTCTGAGGAGAGGCCCATCAGCATCTGGACCCCAGTGTGCATGTGACCCTGTTCCGGGGCCCCATGCCCATTTATGAAGACGTGGTTGACATACCAGCAACCGCTCGCCTTTGGCCATGAAGCCTGAGGTTACATCAGAGCTTGTTTACCGACAGCACGCTTTGAGAAAATTCATAAATACTGTACATCCCGACATTCAGCAGCCTTCTAATTAAGCATGAACAGCTACAAATGGATGGAACACAGGCTGCAGAGCTTTCCGACAAATATATGCACATGGAGCACATATTTTAGCTCTAATTAACTAAACGCAAGTCATGCACCCAGCGGCCGGACAGCACGGTCTATAATTATCTGCGACTTCTGAGAGAACCTCGGAAAGCCCCAGGCATTGCCCTCGGCTCATGGCCCCTGTAGTGCATGCTGGGAGTGAGGTGAAGGCTATCCAGCATCTGCAGGTCCTAGGGGACCGTCCTTTGGCACTGTGGGGTGCTGAGGGGGACAGGGTCCTTAACCGGGTCCTGAACCCTGAGTGACAGCACTGCTGCACTCTAATCTGCCAGCGGCCTGGTTACTTATTCAGGCCATAGCCGGTGGAAGATGCCATGTTCTTACACATGGCTAATGCTGCAAATGTGTAGTCAGCGTGGAGGTTTGGGGGCCCCCTGTTGGCCACCGACAGTCGCTACACTTTGTGGGGGCCTCAGAAATAACAAACCCACCGCTTTAGATAGATAGATAGATAGATAGATAGTCTTGGTCCCGCCTCCTCAAGTTGCTTGGACCCACCTCCTCTGCGATCTGATTGGCTATGTCTCGAAAGCGATCATTTTTCATTCTGCCCTCAGTACTATTTTGTGTAAGTTAAACTCTCATGAGCATAAACTCATGCTGCAGCTCATTAAACAGAGGTCACCTCAAGAGGCAACTTTGAGAGGATCTGATTTGAAAAGGAGCGAGCAAGATCTCATGCTCTTCACCAGGGCCAGAGTTTGTTTCAGTATCTCATCCTCCCCCCCGGGTGCATATGCTCCACCCAAATCATGTGTCCATGACACCGAGGCCGCCCGAGAAGTCATCTTGGATAAGCCTGATTGATAATGGGCTTTTTATTGAGACACATTTTCTCCGCGTGGAGGTGTGGGGGGGGGTGGGCGCTATGTCTCCCTGACGCCAGACAGCCACCGGCCACGTCGGCGAGCAGAAACTGTCCATATCTTTATGCCCCACTACAGAACCATTAGGTTCTGGTCCATATCTTTCAATATGCGGCAATGCTGTAAATTGTTTATAACGGATCCAAATTCACACTTCCCCCTGAATGCCTGAATGTTCCCATTTCCTGCTTACATGGGCATTTATTCATCAGAGCTGAATCCAACCGGAATATGAAGACGATGCCCATAAAGATTAACGGGGGGAAATTCATATTAATGACTAAGATTTAATTTTTTTTAATTTATTTTGGCTCCACCCCATCACAGTAATGCATATGCAAGAAGTCCTGTTTGTCTCATATTACATTTATAATGAACTGATTTTGATTATATGAGTAATTTCATGTCCCCTCCAACTGATTGACATGCCAGACGGCTAAAACACAGGCAGCATTCTGCCCCCATGGGGCGGGATGCCAAGCTGGCATCTTTTATCACATGCATGCCCATAGCAGCCATCGGTCATGGTTAGCAGATACTGGCCCTGTTAAACTTCAGGGTTTGTGGGGGTACACTGGGCAGGGATCTCTTTCGACATGGAGGCAGAATGTGGCACATAAACACAGGCATTCAGTACAGATAGAGCCAAGAACAGACCAGGACCAGGGGTGTATATGGGAAGGAGAAAGCTGATTGGTTCCCGGAATGCACTCCACCTATTGGTTAATGATAAGAATGGCCTGAATTATGGGTCCTCTTATAACACCCCGTTTTCAAAAAGCCTAGAATCATCAGGACCACGATGGTGTAAAGTCATACGCCAACTTGTAAACAAAAGCCAACCAACTATCATCAAGCAGAGACTCATCACATGTCTCCCTGAACATATGAAATACTAGATCAGGAAACAAAATCATTTAAAGTCTTTCTATTGGCCCGCAATAAATATTTGTGGTTTGTGCTTTTTTTCAGGGCAGAACATAATCGCCCTCTTTTGGCAGTAAACTGACGTTGCATCGTCATCTAATTTGCATACCTATAAGTCGTGTGACTGCCTGTGTGTACACATTTCTGTGTTAAGCTCTGTTTGTGCACACTTACATCTTCTTGTCAATCATAAATCACTTCACTTTTTTCCTCACCCTGGTCCGAAGGGAAATATTTTCAGCTTTTGCAAGAACAACATAATAATAAGTTCTGGGCAGGAGGAAATTACTTGTTAAAACAACACAATTGCCACTAATATACAGGCAGTGCTCCAGATGGACACGTTGTCTGAGCAAAAGTAGAAATGTATTTGTACATTTATTGTTTTCACTGAGTGCTTAGCTTTGACTTTTGTGGATCGATTGTGTGGCTAAACAAATAAACCCTTAGATTAGTTTTTTTTCATTTATTATCTTTATTTCTATGGTATCCAGATTTTTTCAGAAGGTATTTTGAATGAAAAATTATGTACAGTAAAAGGGAGAGAATAATCAAAGACCGGGTCAAAATAATCAAAAAGCTTCGGGGCAGGAAAGATCAAAGGTTGTTTTGAAGCTTCGCTCATATTACGAGATGGACGTCACATGTGACATAACGAAGAAGGGCTTTTCTCTCCCCTGGGCACTTGACTTTGCTTTTTTTGTGTGGACATTGTTTCTTTGATTAATGTCAATATGAGATCTCACCCTTGACCACGCCCCCCTGACCTCTGACCCCTCCCTCTCTCTCCCCAGCTGTCCTTCAGGTGTCCATCTCTCTGAATAAGGTGGAGCTCAGCGTCGGAGAATCCAAATTCTTCACCTGCACCGGTAAGCATACACGGAAATATAACTGCCCCCAATGGAAAGATCGTTCCAGTAAGACCAGTGCATTTGTGGCGGGACTGCGTAAATATCATGCTTCTTTCTGACTGGTGTGGGTGACTGGTGCAGATGAAGCAGAAGGACAGAATAATGATACTGGTTTCCAGGGCTCACCAAGGGACCACTATTCCCAGTAAAAAAAATAAAAGCTGCTGAGCATCTGTTATCGCTTGTTGTTGTGAGAGATTTTAGGCAGAGCATGTGTGCGTCAGGACCAGGGGGACTTTCTGTGCGATATCACTCTGCTTCCAGCTCTCTTAGCAGCAAAGAGTGGTAAAGCAAATCTGTACGTACATATAAGGAGTGGGGGGAGGAGCCAGGAGAGTACATATACCAGCCAAGGGGAGGGGCTAAGGATACCTTTGGGTGATGATGGAATGGGAAGTCAGTGGGTGGAGCTGAAGTCAGGGGCGGGGCCAAGGTTTATTGAGTAGCAAAGGGGTGGAGCTAAGCAAGCCTGTAAGGGACATTTGAGAAAAAAATAGAGCATGGCCACATATAGGTGGTGGGGGGTGGTGCTAAGGTTACAGAGATAGGGAGGGGATGGACACACAGGTGGTGCTGGAATGGAAATCATGTGGGACAGAGCTACTGGCATATATGAGGGATTTCGGGTAGGGGGCTACCTTGACCTGAGATGGGTGGGGTCAGGGCTGAAGAAGTCTAACTGGAAAAGAGGTTCCAGTAGCAGCAAGGATAAACACTGCAGCTTTATCCCACTTATGCTAATGCTGGAGTAAACAATCAGGCTGAGATATCCCCCCCCCCTCCCCCCGAGACACTTGCCATCACTCACACGTCCCACCTGTTTGTTTTTCCTTGGCACAATCTCCCCGAAAAGGTGCGGCTTCAGCCAGCAGGGAGTGGAACCTCCGGGGGGGCATGGCGTTGCCTTGGTTACTGCAAACTCAGCCTTCCGTGCTGTTTTACATTCATCGCCTCCGCTGTTACCCGTAGGATGGCACGAGACAGCGGCCCTGACTCCAGTGCGCAGGCAGGCAAGGGCCATTACGAGCTTTTAAAGCCATTAGTATTACCCAGTATTACCCGTCTCCAGCTGCCTGTAGCTTGGATTCAGCCTTATTCCACCTTGTTTCCAGCCATCATTTCCAAATAAGGCTGGCTGCACGTCATTGGTTCTTTCCCTTGACCCCGTCCCTTTTCTGACAAGTTCCACTGACTCTGCCCACTCCCCTCCTGCATACAGCTCTGATCCATCCCTGCGTGCCCCTGCACAGAGCCCTGATTCTGTCTCCTACCACCCTCACCCCCTAGAGGGGGGGAAATCGATGGAACAGATGCCAGCAATCTTGGTACTGGTTCCATCTGGTTTGGATTTTTGGGAAGTTTTAGCCATTGCGGCCCAGCCCTGCCCCGTCACTATGGGGGGGACGGACACTTCTCGAGAAGAGCCCAGCTCCCTCGCGTGTCTGGTAATCTCCGCCGGACGAAAGCCAGCTGCGCGCCATCGAGGCGGGCTCCCGTGCTGCCAGCTGGCAATTAGCACACACGAGGGCCTGTTGAAAACGAGAGGACGACTCCAGGGGAGGCCCTCGCAAATGCACTTCCTCCGATGTGGCGGCGGCCATCATGTGGCGACATCGCCTCGGCGACGAAGCCGCCGCATCCCTGAGGGGTCTTCCCTCAGGCCTGGGCCGCCTGTACCCAGACCTGCAGTGCGCTTTGGGCTATGATTCACAGGCAGCATCTTTCCCGCTAACTGTCTCCGTATGACCCTCATATGTTCCATATAATAGGCCCTCAGAGACAAACCCACAAGCCCCGGGATGATTATGGAAGACCTGGGAATATTTGCAGAGAGAGGGAGAAAGAGAGAGAGAGAGAGAGAGAGAGATGAACGCTGGAGTGACTAGATCAAGCCTCCTGCAGTGTACACATCAATTTTTTTTCCCAAACAGTTACTTAAGTCACTGCATGTAAATGAGAGGATACACTCCCCAAAAAGCTGAAATAGCGACTCCGGTCTCCTGCGGTGTGATCCGCCCTGGCGACGGGATCCCAAGAAACTTCTCATACGAGACAGTTCACGTAAACAGACACAAGGCAGCACCCGGAGTGCTAAAATCGGTACGGCGCCGAGGTTGACAGGTCGCTAGCTGTGCTCTACCCTCCCCACACACACACACACTCACCCCCCAACCCTGAACTTCCAGAAGTGCCGGGCCCAAACTCCTAGGGTTGCCTAAGGAGCTGTTCATCCAGGGGGTGCTGGACTGCCCTCTGCTGGAATGCCTGAAGAACGCATGAGAATTTTGGGCTTCTTGCTCGGACATCCCTGGGCGAGACAGTGTCCTTGGAGGGGTGTTTTTGGCACACAAGGTGACAGCAAAAGCAGCAGGACGTCCACCTCTGCATCGCAGTCGCAGCGCGTATGAAGATATCTCCACTGAAGACTCTGTGCACCAGGGGACCGTCATGCTCTGCAAATATACCCGATAAATAAACTGTCAGGGCCCAGGTAAAACATTCATTAATATTCCTGTCTATGCGAATTAACGCACTCATGTGCTGTAAATATTCTTTCTGACATGCTGCCTTTTTGACGCCAAAAAAAGTGCTTTTAAGGGTCGGCGATACGTTCTGGAAATTTCTGACGCGTCTATTTCGAGAATGGGACATTAATCTTTCCAGTCTTCGGTGAGCGGCTTCCAAGTAATGTCAACATCATTAAGCATTATCGCTAATTAGTCACAGCTGAAACCCCTCGCCGCTTCCTGGAAACTGACACACCTGTTACTGCAGGATTTCCAGGGAGCCGCCCATCCCCCCCCGCCCACCTTATGCACGGCCGCGAAAAGGAAATCGAAGGAGTGGCGGGAAACGGCAGTGCGTCCCCCTCGCAAACAGACATCGCTCCTTGCCGCATTTACACTGCCAAAGTTAATGAGGTCACACAAAGCGACTGGAATGCCACATCTCAGCAGCATCCTCCCAGAAGAGCTGAATCAATTACCACAAAGCATGATGGGTAGAAGCTGACAGCACAACTGGGATGAAGGCATAGCTAATTTTTACTCCCATTAGCTGAGGGGCATGTATACATAGTAAACATTACCCAGGGTGAGACAAGGATAATATCCTTTTCAATATTTCTCTGTTCCCAGATGAATTGTCTCTAATTGTGAAAGATTTTTATCTCCAAAGCCTTGTCTTGAGTGAATTATTATTGTTATTGCTCATTAATCAGGATTTATCTTTCCGCAAGAACTAATTCAGAATTTATTTGTGGGACACAAAGAAAATTAAGCTAAAAATCAAATTGTACAAAAATACATGGCTTTGTCATGAATAACTGCATTGAGACAGGGTAGCCCATCAGAATTCATTTCTCCTGACGTTGGAGCTGGAGGATAATGATTAATGGTCTCCTATGCACACTCTGCTATAAAAGAACACACATTCAGCTGGACTAGGTATAAGGTTAGAAAACAGTACACTTTTGACCTTGACGTTCTAGTAAACATGAACGTGTAGGCTGTGCGTGTCTGACTGTACCTTGTGGTTGTGTGTGTTGACGTTTGCCAGTGTGAAGGACATAGTATGATATTGGGGAAGGTACTACTTTACAATTTAAATGCAAAGGTTTATTTTCGGGGGGAGACGAATGAAGCCAAATTAACTACCTACGTGCGTGCCTGTGTTTTTGTGTGCAAGTGTGTGTTCGAACACAACCTTGATCCAGAGGCCAGATGAAAGTGTAGCTGGGGAATGATCCCGGTTACGGAGGGAGAGAGAGAGAACTGGATGGGCTTCTGGTCATCCTCTCCAAAAGCACCAGGCCAGATCCAGCATGAACCCAGATTTGGTTTTCTTGTCATACAAAAGAGAGCAGATGGAATTGGGGGTCGGGCCAGCTTAGGGAGTGTATTCGCAGAGAAAGGGCCAGAGGAGGATTCAGTGGCTAATTTTCCTGAGGCCCGCATGGTATGTTGCTCATCACAGCTGAGCATTAAAGATAATATGTGGAGCTGGTGCCTGAGCCGGTGCCTGATCCGGTGCCGGAGCCGGTGCCTGAGCCGGTGCCAGAGCCGGTGCCAGAACCGGTGCCTGAACCAGCAAACGTGACCTTCTCCACCTCCGGGAGAATTTATTATTTACCAAAAGTTTTCAATCTGCTGTGGGTATGTCCGTGAGACACACACACACCTGTACACACTCCCCCGTAACCCTCCTGTTTCCGGCACCTTCCAGCCATTGGGGAGCCTGTCAACCTGGAGTGGTACAACCCACAGGGGGAGCGCATCCTGTCATCGTCACGCGTGGCCCTGCATACAGAGGGGGTGCGGTCACGGCTCACCATCTACAACGCCAACGTGGAAGATGCCGGAATCTACCGCTGCCAGGCCACTGACGCCAGTGGGCAGACGCGGGAGGCCACAGTGGTGCTGGAGATTTATCGTGAGTGTTCCCAATTTATGCAAGAGGTCATTGACCTATAACTGTATCACTAGGCTAGACGTGTGATTGTCTTATTCAACAGGAGATGGGATCTAAAATGTGAATTCCAGCCTTTGGTAAGGGGTGGCATGGTGATGCAAGGGTTAACACTATTCTCTCACCCTTCTTGGACTGGGGTTTGAGCCTCTGCCATGGTTTCCTGCGTGTAGAGGCTGCATGTTCTCCCCATGTCCTTGTGGGGTGTCCTCCAGGTACTCCAGCGCCCCCCCCCCCCCAAGTCCAAAAACATACAGAGGCCAATTGGAGGTACCAAATTGCCCTTATGTGTGTGTGTGTGTGTGTGTGTGCCCTGCTCTGGGTCGGCACCTTGTCCTGAGTTGTTCCCTGCCTTGTATGCATGGCTTCCTGGATAGGCTCCAGATCCCCCTCCAGGATAAGTTCCAGACCCCCCCGCAGTCCTATATAGCACAAGCAGTTTCAGAAGATGGATGGGTGGTACTTAAGGAAGTTTTGCATGGAAAATAACCCACTGCAAAGTTATAGAAACTATAAACAGAGGCCAGGATTCAGCCATTTTGGTGTTTTTGTGATCTCAAAGGAACAAGGCAAATTTCTTAAAATTAACCTTTAAAGTCTTTTTCCTTCTGATGATTAGTAATGGGTGGAAGGGGCCTTCCAAAGCCCCTCCCTCAGGGGTTAACACGTGCTTTATCACCAAGAAAATATGCATGTTTAGTTAAATATGGACCAGGATGTATAAAAATTACTGAAAATGTTTTATTACGTATTACTTATTATTATGTACCCAAAACGTGATTCGTTTATAAGATAAGTTAAAACTTTCTGACCCCAGTGTAGAATTGTCACGTATACAAAAGTAAGAAGTTATTAGGTTGTTATTTGTGAGCTATTTGTTTATCAGGGATGACCTGTTCATCCATCCTGCTGCTTCTCCTGGTCAGAAAAGCAGCAGATACATAATAAGGGCAACATGTGACTTAATTGAATTCACATAACATGGCATTATGTCGTACTCAAAATTCACTTCATCGATTGCGCTAACCCCGACTGCTGAATCTCTGTTGGACGTTCTCTACCCTTTCCCCCCTCCTGCACAAGAGAAAGGCCATGTATGTTTTCAGTCTCTGCCGAAGAGCGACACCACCATTGCAGGGAGCGGCAAATTGAGGTCGGCCATGCTTTGTCTGGATGCGGCAGGAGAGCCGATTGATGTGAATGTGATTCTCAGTCTGTGAGCCATACGGCAGCTGTTTCAAGGAGACGCTCACGTACACACGTGCACACACAAACACACCCTTTCAATTTAAGAACGCACAAAGGAGAGACAACCGTGGAGTTACCGCGCTTAACGTTATCACGTTAAATTACCGTGCGCTCTCAAAACAAATGGAAAGGGCAAACGGAGACACCGGATGAAAATGAAGAGAAAACACAGGAGGAGGATCGCAACCATGCAGGGTAAATTATAAGCAAGTGTGAATATTTTTGTAGGAACTGAACAAAAACAATGCAGTTGAAAGCAAAAGAGAGCTACAGCTTATTTTGGTGTCTACTGGTGTTTTAGATCAAAGATGGGCTATTCATGTAGCGGACATTTATATCCAAAGTAATATACATTTCTGAGAAGCAAAGACCAGACAGTTCCTGGAGCCATTGAAGGTTGGGGGCCTTGCTCAAAGACCCAATGGTGACATTATTTGATCCAGCAACCTTCGAATCACAGGCACAGAGACGTACTGTAACCTGCTAAGCCACGCACCATGCAAGAAAAGCCTTCAAGATACGTAAATAGAAATGTCACGTGACACAGACAGTGTCTCTCAGGAAATGGGGTGTTGCTCTTAGTTAAAGAACTTTCTCATTCTTATACTCAGGTAACTGACATGAATTTCTGAAACTGGTGAGTGCACTGCTAGCACTTTAGGTGCCTCTGCTGGGGTCACTACTAACGCAGAATATTTTAATGCTTAATGGGAATGCCCTATTGGGCGAAAGCTGTTCAACAGACCCCCCGAAGAGGTCCTGGTGAAGCTGGCAGGCCTGACAGACAGCTCTGTCGCATCCCGTCCCGCTGTCAGAGGCTCAGCTGCACCGCCTTGATTCGTGGCACAGCTGACTGGTGACCGGCCTGAAGAGGGCGCCATCCTATCTCATCCTGGTGTGATCTCACACCCCACTCCCATCTCATGTGCATACTGTCAGCCACCTGTTTCCCCCTCCACTTCGCAAAGCGATGAGGAGAGCGCCATCAGCCCCAAGCTGGATGTTGCCTCGTACAACACTGGCATCGTCAACAACATGCGACAAGACTTCGGGGAAAGCAATCGCATTTCCTGCCCTTGTGGTTTTTACTCATTGTTTTCTCCTGGACTTTCTGCCTGCAGACGACTAATGTGATGTCCCAGGGGGGTGCACCCGGAGCCTATTGGCCAGCCACATTTTTTAATGTGATGCTGATGGCTTCGCTGAGCATTTATGCTAATGTGTTTTTGTTTTGTCTAGCAGAAGCTACCAAAATAAAATGGGAAATTTAAATAGTTGAAGTCCATAATGCACGAGTGCAGGTTGTGTTGCTACCCATCTTCTCCGCTGTTGCCGGAGGACGCCAGGGACCATCAGGGAGCCTCGTTATGGGGTCTGAGTAACCCTGTGCGTCCATATGCCTGTACCACAGAGAGGCTGACCTTCCGGGAGGTTCTGTCACCCCAGGAGTTCCGGCAGGGGGAGGTGGCTGAGGTGGTGTGTGATGTCACCAGCTCGCCTGTGCCCATGGTGTCCTGGTACTACAACAACATGGAGATCACTGCTGCCCACCAAGGTGAGCACCCCCCCCCCCCCGCCCACCACCACCACGTTGCCATGACGACACACGATCATCTCCTGGGACGTGAATATTCACATT
>JAABNX020000001.1:49154990-49185108 GCA_015163995.2 Mormyrus lacerda | reverse complement strand
GCGATGGGCTGGCCCCCTGTCCAGGGTTGTTCCCTGCCTCGTGCCCGTTGCTTCCGGGATAGGCTCCGGACCCCCTGTGACCCATTAGGATTAAGCGGATTGGAACATGGATGGATATATATATATATTTATTTTTTTTTTTGTACCACCCCTCAATGGATGTTCTGTTCGTCATTCACCCTGAGAAGGTGATTATTGCTTGTGATTGTTCCAGCTCTTTCCTCAGTCTGAGGAATTGTATAACTTGACAGCCGGTTTTCCAAGTTTCTTCAGAGCGGATAAATGGCCCTTCACAGCGACTGTGCCAGAAAAATCGTGTCTGAGTGGGAAAGTCATCCGTAGTCACACCAGGAACTGTTCATCACAACATATCTGGGGACTACAACGCGTCATTTTCCCCTCACGCCAATAGTTGAGCCCTGAGTGATGTCCGTGTGCCTACTGGGGTAGCTGACGGTTCCCTTCCAAATGCTGAAGAATATCTTGGGGTGCAGGAGGCTGCTAAGCCCAGGAGCCAAATGTCTCTGAAGCGCAGACCGTGGGTTTTCGTCCACGTGAAAGCTCCACCCACCGGGAGCACGTTTGCTTTCTGCTCTGGTAGGAACAGAATCAGCCCCAACCCCCCGGCCCCCTAAACACACAAAGTACTCCCTCGATATTGATGGGAAGACATCCCTACCATTCATACCCAAATTTACACCCTTGGCTGAGAAGGAGCAACAGCACCACTCAAACCATGCATTTACATACCCCCCCCCCCCACTAAGGGGGCAAGTGACATCAAAAAAAAACAAACCACCCCCTATGGAGAATACAAGAGCTCAGCATGTTGAAATCCATGCCCTTCACTGCGCTGACATTTTGCCATTTTATGTTGTATTATATATTGAATCCTCTGGTGAGTGTTTACACTAAGTACTGTATGCGACCTTCTGACTCTCCTATATTCCTGTATACCTACCTAGATCCTTCATACGGACGTCCTGCGGGTTCGTTGCGGTGAGTTAACTCAGGCATTTCTTTCGGACGCCCTTATGATGCCTCTGCATTCTGCGGCTGTGAGGCAGAAGCGTCGTCTGTATAAATACATAAACGTAAACGCCAAAACCTCACCTGTCCGACAATAGATGATTCATTCTCACGCTAAACGTCAAAGTTGCGTGTTTGGGACGCATCAGTCTCTGAAGACCTGTCCTTAAATTTACATTTTATTTATTTAGTAGATGTTTTCACCCAAAGGCAGGGGCGTAGCCAGCACTTTTCTACTGGGGGGGGGGGAGTGTGCATCTATAACCAGTCATTTTTGTTAGAGTATGACTTGTCAGATCATGATAAGACTGTTTACAATCTTTCAAATCTTCCAGTTTGAAATTCCACAATTTAATAATGATATAATGGCAATAGATAGACAACATGCGTATCATCAAAGATCATGGAAAGACACAGATGAGAAATCTAAAGGCACATCAAACACTGCAACACTGCACTGCATCTGGACAAGTAGTGATGGAGTTAGATGGATATTTAGCTAACTATGATAACCTTTACGCTAGCTAACATTATTTATACCCCTAGCTAAAGACAGCCCAACTCATTTCACTTGCTATGACAAATTCCACCACCTTAAAATACATTTTGACATCACCTTAGATAGCATAGTGTTTAAACGGTCATCAACTGACCTGATCTGCATTGGAATGCTAGCCTATCAGAGCTGTGTACAGGCCAAAGACTATGTAGCAAAACTCTCAATAGGTTTATTTTGTCTACAGTCATATGCAAGCTCCGCCCCAGCCAAATGGCCCCACATTCGTCAGACAATCTCTGGAATAAGTGGGGGCTAGGGGGCTTGCTCAAGGGCCCAACAGTGACATCACTCTAGCAGTCAGGGGAGTGGAACCAGTGACCTTCAAATCAGAGGCACAGCAACCTATCCTGCTGAGCCAGTGTCGAGTTACTTCTGAGACACGTACCTTCAGACAGAGCAAGCAGGGGGAAAGGGAGGAACACGGAAGCGTTAGCGGAGGTGACGCTCCCACACTCCGGCGAGCAGGCGGGAGGCGACGAGATGGAGAAGCAGAGGCAGCTGATCAGAGCTGACGGGGCGTACGACACGCTGTGCCATGGCGATGCAGCCAGGTGCACTGCTGGTGATGCAACGTGGACGCAGAAGCTCAGGATGTAACGGTGGAGCGGTCGAGGTCGGTGCATTGCCTTCCCGTCATTAGTTTAACCAGCATCCTTGTCACTTTCTTAATGTGTTCAAGATGAGGGGATTTATTTAGCTGTAAGGAAGCAGTTCTTTGTCACTCACTTTATCAGCTCGTTCTGGTCTTACCCTTTCAAGGTTAGAGCTGAGGACGTAGATGCAGGTATGTGGTCATCTGTGACACATTCCTGCAGAATATTACATCTATCCTTGATTTTTTTTGGAAGTTTTAAAGTTACTTGTTTCACATAGCTGTTAATGTCTAATCCATCTTATTTACTGTGTTTCAGCATCTGATCATGCCCAAGATTTTATTTAAACATACTGAACACTTAATAGCACAGCTTCTGTGTATGAATCTGCACATCTCTTTTGAGGAATCGATGCTTAACACTGGATAAAGTCCCCAACCTAAACACAGTAATGATATGGAGGCTCGAGACAGTTCTGTCAGTTTACTTTATTTAATTATTCAAGTTAATTGTGCATCATTCCCAGTCTCTGTGGTCGGATCTAAATGTGAACTCTTATGGTCGTGATTGGATTTGCTAAGGCTGACCTCTGGTGCTCTGTGAAAAATTACTTCAGTCATTGTTCTCAGCTGTGGAATAACTTTGAAAGGCTGAAGCAATTCAATTTCTTATTCCTATTTATCTGACTGCCCGTGAAACCAGCCATGATCTGGCCAGTTATTTAAGTACCTCTATACATACCAGGCAGCATCACTGTGCTTTTATTAAGCTGCGGTAAACAGTAGTGATATTTAGTAGAAAATGCAAACTGTAGAGACACAGAGAGAGAGAGCAGTGTGTAAGCTGATTAAATAAAATGCCTAAATCAGACTAGGAACAGGATATGAATAAAACATGTACTTTTGTATAAATTTTATAAATGTGTATTACATGAAATTTTGTATTTCATTTTAACAAAGTAGTCTTCTGTTCTAAATTATCCCTCTATAATTTTTTTTAATACAATAGCTCATAGAAGGCAATTTTCTAGACTGTTCTAGTGCTCTGCAAAATCGTGCTAAAAAATATAACTGCCAGACTAGGAATTTTCAAAGATCGATGTAGTTAGAGATACGGCCGTGAAGATCTCAGAAGCAGATGTTAAGTAATGCATCGCATGAACTGCCGTGATTAACAAACCATGAGTGGATTTTTATAGATAGATGCCTTCTGTGATATTGGTCAGCATGAATTGTGTCGGTCTCCCCTGTGAACTCGAACCCTAACCCTAACCCTCCCATCACAGTACTACATGCTAAGGTGAACTGGAGTTGGAAAATTGTTCCTAGGTGTGAATAAGTGTGCATGAATGGTGAGCGTGCCCTGTGTTTGTGCCCCATGACTGGTCCCTCCTGGGTATTTGCTGTATCCCTATCGCTTCTGGGATAGGCTTCACTCCCCATGACCCAGCATAGGATAAAAGGGTATAGAAGGAGGGATGAATTCTGTAATTTTCCTCCTGTTTCTATGTAGCCTATGTGGATAGAGTACTCGAGTACTCTAAACTGCAACATCTTCATCTTTCACTTCCTGTGTCCCCTCATTCTACAGCGTCTTCCTCTGTGATTTCCTGGTTCCCTTGTAAGATGCAACATCTTCATTGTATCATGGCTTCGCTGTTTCCCTTTTAACTTACAGCTCCTTAATCTTTGACTTTCTGTTTCCCCTGTAACCGAGTGTCTTCCTCTCTCACTTCCAGTTTGTCAAGTATCATGCTGATACCTACAGTATCTTACGCTTTCACTTCCTGTTACTCCTGACATCCGCTCTGCTAGATTTATACTCACTAGATTTTTCATAGGTTTCATAAATTGTTCATGTTCCCTGTCCCCTTTTCACGGATTCCATTTCCAGTTTTCACTACCCGTTCTCATATCTTGCCTCCACTTCCTGGTCCCACTCCCTGTTCCCAATTTCACTTCTGGTTTCCCACTTACTACAAAATCGAGTCTACGGCTTAGTCCTAGGACATATGGGCAAGTAAACTGAGATACTACACACATTGATGGCATATGTTGACCTAAGACACAAAGTATTCAAGGGTATGAAAGAGCTCAAGTGCACAGGGAGTCCAGTGGGACATGCGTGATATATGAAGAGGTAAACAAGAAGCGCATTATGACTGTGTCATTTGTGTTGCTTGTGTTTGGGGTTCTCCTTCATTGCAGCCCACGCTATGTAATGTCATTGGATTAGCCAACGGAATACCTCATGTTCAGTGTCAACATCAGTCATCGCTGATGCGGGACAGTGTGGTCTGTATACTAAGCCAAAGATGGCTTCCATGCAGTATTTATCAAAGTGTGCATAAAGTGCATGTCAAGCATGCTGTGCTTGGCTTATTTGCGGGACAGGACATCCTTGAATACTAACACTAAGTGGTAGTGAGTAAGTGTGGACTTAAATGGGACAAAGCCTGTATAGTACATATTCTATAAAAAATTAAACATTCCCTCTGCTGTAAGTCACTTAAGAAATTAAGTGATTAAGAACAAAAAAATATACATAAAACGAGCGAATCATTGTGGTTGATTACAGTCCCATGACTCCACCTCCCAAGACTGGCGGCACCATGTACTGTATAGTGTATTATATCAATTTTATATAAGAGGTCACATGTTATTTTATATGTTGGCACGGTGGTGATGGTCTGACAATGCCGCAGAAGACAGGAATGCTGCTGGAGGCATTGAGAAGCCGATTCCGTCATCAGGCATCTGTGCAGCTGTCCCACAGAAGCCATTTTCAGAAATGACATTTAATTATTGATCAGATCACGAGTGCTACTTAGTCTCCCAGCGCCACGTCCATTTGTCTGGGAAATGCAAGGAGCTTTGAGCCGGGTGCTGGGCCGGGGTACCATCGATCCAGGATCAAGGGCCTAAGACAGTCCGCGGGCCTTGCACTTCGAGCAAGCAGTTCATTTTATCAAATGGCGTCCCATAAAGTTATTTTGGCGGAAGGTGCTTGTGTGTTTTAACAGTAGGGGGCGGCGCGGGTCACGTCTCTCTGCCGCCGGCTTATTAGTTTCGGGTTATTGTTTTGTTTTTGGAGATCAGCTCACGGACTAACCACTTCTCTCTCACTCGTCCCCTTGCTCACAGTACCGCCAGTGCTGTCTGTGCCGCAGCAGTCCTTCAATGCCACGGCAGATTACCACGAGTCGGTGACTTTCACCTGCCGGGCGTACGGATCGCCCGACCCAGACATCACCTGGCACAGGTGAGTGGAGAATGTGGGGGGATATTTTCCAAATCATTCCTGAAGTAGATATTCCATACAGTATATTCCTGATATATCATTCGGCCTTAAACACAGAGCGTCCAGTGTTCTCCCACACTCCCAGTCTTATCAGGGTCAGAACCAAACTTTGGAAAAGCAAGCGCGTTTTATCCCGATATGACTCTGACGCTAGCACACCTGTTCCAGCATATGGTACCCACCTGAAACTCTCACACCCGACCCACCATGTCCCGGCGGAATGCCGACCCAAATTATCATGGACACCTGACATTCCTGCACCTGTCCAAGCATATGGTGCATGTTTGACATTATCAGACCCGTCCTAATCATCCGTGTGCGGCTGACAACGCAAGTTTAACTATCGAAGGAATTAATTAAGTTTTCAAGATGCATCTGATCACAAAGAGAGTTGATCCTTCCTAAACTTTCATACATTTGCAAAGGTTTCTTTGTACACACCCAAAATATATTACAATATATGGAATGTACTATGCATATATGGAAATATACACAAATAGAGTATTTTGTATATATTTGTGGCTGTTGTTTATTAGATACTTATCTTTATAAATATGTAAAAAGCATTACAATTGCTATATAAATCACCAAGAGAATGTGCCTGTTTTTAATGTTATTACACCTACACCTGGCGTGAGGACATTAGCATATATGACTGTAATTGATTTATGATTCATCTGTAATGATGCACACTTGAATTTTATTACATATCCATCTGCTGCTCCTCCATAGCGAATCCCTCTGACTGCGCAGGGATTCCAACTCCCTGCAGAGTTCATTTGTCTTGCTGAAATGAGGTCCACTAGCTGTATATGGAGAACGCAAGGGAGAATACACAGAAGCTTCCTTCCCCGGAAGTTACTTAAAATTTTGTTCTGTATGTCCCTGCCTGCTAGCCATACTCCTGCTTCCAACGGGCAGGAATGGACAATGAGAAAAAAAAACGCACAAAATGTCTTTCTTTTGCCCTAAAGCCCCCCCTTACTGAAATGAGGATTCATTAGCTGTATTCCTTCTCATCCCCCGATTTCCGTTGCCACCCCTTTTGCCTGTATCCCTGGGAGGGTGACGATTTCTAAGCCTCCGCGTGTGTTTATGCGTCTGTGCCCAGGAGGGGGAAGCAGCTTGAGGAGTCTGACCAGTACACCCTGAAAGGAAGGGGGAGCACGCTGACCGTACGCAGCATCCAGAAGGACGACGGGGGGGCCTACACCTGTAAGGCCTCCAACAAGGCTGGCACAGCTGAGCAGGAGCTATTCCTGCACGTCTTTGGTAAGTCAGCCTCAGCCTTCCTCCGCAGGAAGCGTGTGGTGGGGGGAGGTCCTCTTCTAGACAGCATCCCCTTCCTTTGGCCAAAGTACTAACTATTTACTGAGACAGATGGGGAGGCGAGTTTTTATAGCCCAGGCTGCCGGCGTTACCTGGACCGACCATTAAAGTGGCATTAGGCTGGCAGCTCGGCGGGTTCCAGCTCCACCGTGCCGGAGCTGTGCTTCTGTTTTACTTTTTATTTATTTCATAGCGTCATTAGTGTGAGGGACTGTGACAGAACAGGAGTAATAGGCCGACGACGCCTCCACGTTACTCAGGCTGTGAAAATGGAGGCACGGAGCTGTATTGAATGCAGAATTCCTGCACCGTTCCAAGCAGGACGTGCTGCTCAACAGCACTATGCGCATATGCCATGTGACGTGGCGGGGTCGCGTCTGCGCTCTGCGCTTCTGCCTTTTTGTCAAGAGGACAAAAAGCAAGAGAACAGATCAAAATCTAACCTAAGCCAAAGACAAAGTTGAATGATATGAATAAAATTTTCTTTGAATCTTGTAATTCCAAAAATAGTTTGTTATTATTATTATTATTGTACAGGTACATATGATTCATATTCAGCGTCATTCAGTTAAACGTATTAGTTTCTAGTATATATTTATATTTTGTATATATTATATATTTATTGTATACTGTACTGTACCTCGAGCTGAGGATCTGCACACATGTTTTCAGGAGCATCACAAAGTCGTGTCTGTGTTCATTTTTATGAGTAATGTATGTAACTCAAGGTGGTGTTGTAGCACTCTAAGCAGGGATGCCCAGACCTCCATCTCACCAAACATCTCCGCCAGCTCCACCAGGGGGATACCAAGGCGGTCCCATGGCAGCTGAGAGACATAATCTCTCCGGGGTGATCTGGGTCTGCCCCAGGGTCTCCTCCCACTTTCCAAGTCCACATACCATATGTAGACCAGCCGGGCAAAATCCCAGGAACCCTGGGTGACCGGGACGACCAAGGTGGCAGACCCATGTTATATTTCTGGGCTATGGCCAGCCAGGCCCCATGGGTGGAGGTCCAGCAGGTAACAGCCCTCAAGCTCCGGCCCCAGGCCATGCTCCAGGGCTACGCCGTGGTCTCTCCCATCCGGGTGGGCTACCATGCCCCTGTAATCATCATGGGAGTCTGTTTGAACTGCACTTGGTCTGGCCTGCTCACCTAGGACCAATGTGCCTTGGGAGTCTGTACCGGGGTCAATTTCCCCAGACAACATATCTCTTAGGATCATGGAGGCACACAAAGCCCTCCATCACGAGAAGGTGGAGATTCATGTAGGGGAATATTTAATATAATAGGTTTCATATGAGTATGAGCTGTCTGTAAGTCGGAGATTCTTAACCAGGAGACTTCCTGTAGTAGTACTAAAGATAGTGTTATTAGCGTCATTATGCATATTTGATATTAGCAGACACCTGGGAATGTGCAGCATTCTGTAATATCTTACCGTGTGACAAATCCAGCCGAAAAGGCAGCTTTGTGCTGAACATCTAAAAGTCATCTTCCATTCTCCCGATCACTGCTTCTGACTCTGACGCGAGGCACATCTCACACGCTCTCTTTCAAAGGACAAAATGGTCCATTCGGTCAGTGGCGGTGGCTGGATGAGTCATCGTGTGGGTCTGGCCTGCCGTCTGCCACTGCTGGGGCACAGTAATGTCTGGGACTGGCAGGGGGTACGGAGGTGCAGCTGCAGGACACGGTGCACACACACGGTGCACACACACGGTGCACACACCCTGCAGGACACGGTGCACACACGGTGCACACACCCTGCAGGACACGGTGCACACACACGGTGCACACACACGGTGCACACACCCTGCAGGACACGGTGCACACACCCTGCAGGAAAGGTGCTAAATATTTCAATTACTGCCAGGTAAACATGAGCCAATTTATAAATAAGAATAATTACTCAAACTGAAAAATAATTTTAAAATAAATAAAAACCATATATGTCAAAATGGCCGCCTCTAGCTGTATGCAGAATAGGCAGCTGTCTGGGGGTCCTGAATTACCTGCATTGCAGAGCGAGTGAAATGATCATGAATTTTCTTTGTGGGGGGGGCTCCAAGGTAAAGCTTGGCCCAGAGCCCGAGAAAAAGGCAGAAAAAATGTAAAGCTGGGTTTTTGTGTTAAATGCAAACCTTAAATCCAACAAGTTATCTAACTAATCAGAAACATCATGCTTCATGATACAGATGCCAGGTTTGAACAAACTGCCATCTAACTGGGATTGATGATGTATCATTCTGATTGGATAGTGAGATGATGTGCAAATATTCCAAATCTGGGGCAGGAATTGTACTTGTATGTAATGTGAGGCAATTGAATCAGCGTGCCATCTAGTTTTTAGAGAAAGATTTATAGCGCTTGCATTGCAGGTTTTAGCTCATTTTGCAATACACACAAGCAATATAAAGTGTTAGGTAACTCCCACCTCTCAGTCTAAGAAAAGGATTATGGGGTTGAGGATTGAAATGTGCTGTGGACACATTAGTTTTTGTCTTCTGTAAATTTATGTAGGTCACAAGTATTACACAAAACAAGAAAGTTTTCACAGTGACCTGTGGTGAAAGTCACAGATTCCTATGGGCTCTTTGAACCCGCAGGTCGGTGCAGCTTGCCGTCAACTCTTAGAAGCATCTTGATCCGTCAGGCCTGTGCCGAGCTGGAAAGCACTTCAAAGGGCAAGATTAGCTCAAGTAAAGCTGTAGGTTCACCTCTGCCTTTGAGAAATCTGTAGGGCTTGACCAAAATATATGGCTGTATTACATTTAATTTATTTACTGCCTGCTTTTATCCAAAGTGGTGTACTTTTTTTTTTGAGATAGCAGGTGGAGCCAGTCCCTGAAGCAATTGGGGGTGAGGAGGGCCTTTGCCTCAGGGCCCAGATAGGTCGTGATCCTCTTACCCGCTTGTTGGTCAAAACTCCTCCTCATCAACGGAGTTCAAAAGAGCTCAGTCATCTCAGAAATGCCCCTACACCATAGATATACAAAAAAAGTGTGTGCAAACGTCACACCACATGTGTAGGACGGTAGTTTAACAAATGTGTATGGAGAGGTATGAGGAACTGGGAAAGGAGTACAGCCCAGTCGCAAAAGGGTTTTCAATAAGAGAAACAAGCTGGGATGAGAATCTCCATTCACAGTTTAATACCTCCTTACTCAGGCAGGTGGTGAGGAGTGAGACTTCAGCTGGTAAACAAACAACAGAAAACTAAATTATTCAAATAGTGCATGACACGTTATTTATTGGGAAGAACTACATTATATTCTTTCATAAAACACTGGCTTCTTTGTAGATAATTTAGATTGCACCTTGCATTTTCATGTAAATGTATGGAGATTTATTCAGCAGTCATCAAAATCCCCGCAAAGTGCAAGCCCCAGCCCGCTGCGTAAACGTACATTTAAATTAATAAGTTGTCAGGCAGCTGGTTTTTGTTTTATGGTGCTTGCTGGGAAACGTAGTTGTAACCGCAGCTTCACAATGTCAAAGGACAGAGGCGTCCACACTTCAGTAGCAGGAGAATTGTAAACGTTTATTTGCGAGCATTGGATCCACGTCCACGGCCCGCTTCCATAACTCCTCCAGATTATCTCTTGACCACGTTCTGTCAAGCTGGGGTTGTTAATTATGCATTTCAAATGACTGGGGGGGGGCTCAGATTTACACACTCTGATGGCTGTGGGGAGGGCTAGCAGATCGATATAGGTTCATCCACTCGCCGGCACACGACAAGTATCTTCCCTGGATTTAGAAACCTGCGGTTTTATGACTCCCATCTCGCCATATTTTGGTTGACAGCCCCAACTAAGATTTAACCCCCCCCCCCCCTTCCCACAGTCACTACCCATCCACAAAAGAATTAGCTCCTAAAAAGTTACCTCAGTAGTGCTTCAACTCAGGGAACATTAAACAGACTGCCATGTCCATCAGATTGTCCTCATCTGAATTTAAGTCCCTCCTCCGAGGAGCAAACTACTGACTCCCCCCCCCCACCTCCCCATTTATGGCCACATTTTATATGCTGTTCACCCCATCTGTTTCCAGATGGAATCATTCTTTTGAGACTATTGAAGGTTTAGGGTCACATATATGACCATAGGCCCAAGGACAACAAGGAGACTAGTTAGCTTTCATCTGTCTCTCTTTCGTTCTCCCTGTCTCTCCCCTGCTCTACTCAATAACCAGTGTTAGCAGTGTTACGCAACCCAGCTCTTGGGGACCCCCAGACAGTCCACATTTTATTCCATTCCATATTCAGCCAATCAGGAACACCCATACCTGGTACAGGTGTGCTGGGAACAGGGAGGGAGCAAAATGTGGACTGTCTGTGGGTCCTCGAGGACCGGACTGAGAAACTCACACCATATTCCGCTTCCATCCTGTCGCCCTCTGTCTGTCACATGGCAGTTTAGGCACTAAGATGTTCAGGGATCCAGTGTCTGACCTCTACCTTCTCTCCGTTCCAGGCCAGGAGCTCCGCCGTCCTCATTAGTGCTGCGCGACATCTGCTGCCAGCAGAGTGCGTCAAGTGAGAAATTAAGATGCTATCGAGTCGTTACAAGTTTCAAAAAAAGATGCAAATCTGAAACAAAGGCAAACAACAACAGTGGGTTTTTAAGCCATTAGGAGGATCAGACTTGCTCATTAAAGTCACCCACGCACGCAGGCGCGTACCAGCGGCCTTGGAACTCGGCACGCGAGCCGTCTCTCATCTCAAACGCGACAAAGCAGGCCCAGTTATTTTAAAGCAACAGCTGCGTTAAATGAATGACAGCTTTTCCTCCCACATCAATTAAAAAATTAATAAAGAGTGGCATAAATAACCAATCAGCCCCCCAGTCTAACTCCAGCTGCTGTGTAAAAGCACTTGAATGTGTCAGGCATGAGAACGGATCACGCAGCTGTGGAAGAAATTAAGAGACCACTCTATATAGTTTAAAAATCTGCATTTTTAAATACCGCTTTAATTCTGATTATGCTGGAAGAAGACTACATTGCGAAGCAGGCTGCTTCCAGGCTCAAAGCTTCTAAGACAGAAGTACACAAGAACAAGGTGACGCAGGGAACACTGGGAATGACTAAAATCCAGCCAGGCAGAGGACAGAAGCATCTTTCCACTGACAGAGATGACGTCATCTTATGTGGCAGCGCCTCATAAATCAGAGGATGACCTCAAGTGACCTTCAAAAAGAACGGGAAACAAAAGTGGTGTGAAGTGCACTGCTAGGACGAATCATAACAGGCTCCTGGAAGCAGGGCTGAAGACCCATAAAGCAAGGAAGAAGCCCTTCTCTAGTGAGCAACTGGGAAAAGCCAGGCTGGAGTTTGCAAAAAAATGTATATTTCACACAGGGGCATAATACCCATGAACTGAGAAATGAGTGAAACTGAAAATTTTGCTATGGTCTCTTCGTTTCTTTCCACAGCTGCATTTTCGCCGTTTTCCTGAGCTCCTCCCTCATGTAAATCCTCGGGCGATATTTTTTTCATTTGGTTTCCGCATGCTACGTTCAAACGAGTTTCTCAGGATGCCTCGTGATGGGCTGGCGCCCTGCCCACGGTGTGACCCGCATCGCACGCTGCTTGCTGGTGCATGAATCAGAACGGCGAAGTCCTTCAAAAAGCTTTGGGAGGATTTCAGGGTCCGGGAAGTACCGGAAGGCTACAGCCCCTCTTGTTGGAGGTGATGGTGTACCAGTTCCCCCACAGCCTTTTAAACTATATTGTCTTTATGACCTGCTTATGCGTATGTATAATGTGCAGATGATCACATAAGTGGACACTAATTATACTAAAAATGAGCCTCTACAGAAATGAGCTTCCTCTCATTTCAGTGACATCAGTGGTAACATTTACTGTAAAATAAAACCATAAGGTATAGCCAAGCCCGACGCTAACTGGAGTCATTTTTATATGTCAGAGATCTATAGCTGTGCCAAAATGAAAGACTCCTATTTAGGTGAAAATATTAACATGTGTCACATTTAATCGACAAAGTGAACAAATAAGCGGGTTTCTAGTCCACGTCTGTTTTGTTTGCTTTTTCCTTTTTCTGTGTCCATTTTAATGACCCAGACAAGCCTGTTCACAGGAATTTATTTCAAGTCTTTGCATCACCGAGTGGCATTTTGGTGTTTTGTTGTGAGCAGACGCCTTTGGAGTAGAAACTGTTTTTGGTTATAATTCTTTATTCATGTATGCCTTTCTCCTTTAGTTATGTGGTTGAAGAAGGGAGGAAAAAAAATATACAATTCATTATTCATAATAAGTGCTGTTTGCCCTTGATATGTGAGCAGCACTCTGGAGTCACTGGGGGGCAACTGTGGCGAGGAGCTTATCGCTAGGATACAAACGCTACGGTAACAGTCGCGTCCTGGGCCCTCTCTACCCACTGCTCTCAGCTTCAAAGGGGAGTTACACTGACACCATAAAAGGGCACTAAACCTCCCCTCTACTGGCAAGGGCACCAGGGGGAGGGGTTCTACGATTTCTTTAAGGTGGGGGGAGTAAGAGGTGCCATAATTCATACAGAGAAGTGTATCTAATCATAAGACGATGATAGATTCTGAATTGGTGAGTGACAGAGGAGGGGGCCCTCCAGTGGCCAATCCGCTTTCAGCTGGAGCCAGTGTCCCTGTGATCCCACCCCTGTCCAGTGGATTTGATCCAATTCCAAGGAGTCACATACCTTTTGGCCACTAGTTTTCAGGTGGGAAGATAGATTCTAGGACAGATTGAGAGCGCAGTTCTGAATATTCAAGCAGGCTGCTGCCAGAGCTCTGCCCCTATGCCTGTGGGTTTGAATCCCACCCACCATCCCAGAACTGGAAGCATGTGGTGTGATGTTTGCACAATTAATTCTATACTAATTTTCCGTCAGAGGAATAGGGAAAGTATATTTATTGACTGAATGCTCTTAGTATCTTTAACAAAAAGGTGGGGCTTTGCAACACTGCAGCGGGGTCAGGAGCGGACCAGGCTCCGCCCACCAAAGGCTGAATAATGGAAGCAAGGGGGCGGACATAACGGGCCAGCGTACAGCGGCAACCGCAAAGCCTCCCGGTGAGGTTTAGTAACTCCAGCATCATGGCTCTGCCTTCTAACTTTAAAACGACAGACAGAAAACTGCGGGTGAAGAGAAAGAACGTTCTGGACACACAAGGCTGGATCGCGGGTGGCTACGGATGATGAATAAGACCAGCTTGTGATATTTAAACTGATTTAAAACAGAATTATAAATATCGAACAGGTGAAACAAGTGTTTTGTTTTGGTGGACGGGATTTGTATTCGCTTCCCTTGTCATAGGCGCAATCAAATATTTCTTATACAGAAAATGGTTGGAATTTGGGGCAGTCAGTTATATCTGGGAGTCTTCTGAGCGTGTGGCTTCCTTCCCCTCTCACAGACACCCCCCTGCCCGCGTCCCACGCCGCTAATATGCCACCTGGCTAACGCGGGCCAGACACGGACCAGGGGGTTTCACCCACCCCGGATTTCACACGTGCGTCTCTGTCAGGCCGACTGTAAAAACTCACCGGCCTCCACTGTCCGCATCCCTCCGGTCAATATCAGATGAGTCACCCCCTGTGGCAGGAATCAGTATTACAAACTTCTTTGACAGTTTACAGTATTGTTATACACGCGGCACGCAGACAATTAAGCTGCTAACAAAAGAGTGAGAATTGTATAGGAAGGGAAAAGAAAGAAGCAGATCACTGGCCAGTCCTATGTACCAGATTATAGTGCATCAGACAGAGAAGTGTGTGCTAGTGACCAGGTTCGTGTGCAAAACTGTGCATACGTGTGTGTGTTTGCGTTGGGGAGGGCAGCAAACCCAGTGCCGTACTGATCAGAGGAAATTTAAATATTTTGTTATATTCAGAGAATCCACATTTTTCCTAGGAGCTGGAAAGGAACAACAAGGTAGATTGTCTGCGGGGGGGGGGGGGGGGGAGAAACACTGCTTTAGCAAATGGTGACCACAAGCCCCCCTCTCCTCCCCCCATGCTGTTCCTCAGTCCAGCCCCACATCACTGAGCTCCAGAACATCTCAGCCGTTGAGGGCAGTGCCGCGATGATCTCCTGCACGGCGGAGGGCGAGCCGACCCCTGCAATCTCTTGGAGGAGGGCCAGCGATGGCGAGAGCTTCATGGACGGTTTCAAGGTACCCCCATCATGTCGCCGTGGAGACAATTATGACATAGTGGATCTTACAAAGTAGCGGCCTTGCCCGTGTTAGAGATAATATATTAAGTTGGGCAGTATTTCTGTTACATATCATACGGTCTTTCTCACTATGTGCCTCAAATTACAACATAATTTTATAAATGCTAAAAAAAATGGATGCATGGCTGGTTTAATCTGTTCTGGAAGATTATTAGAACCTCCCATGTAAGTGCTGTGCACTTTTAAAAGAGATTTATTCAAGCAAAACGGTGACAGGACCTTTTTTGGTAGACGATACAGACCCCTACTGCTTTAGTGCTGTGAAGTTGCCCCCTTGTTTTTTGGTCTTTGTTTTTGATTAAGGGTCTTCCTGTCACCTTTATTTTTCATCCAGAGTAAATTAAACATAAATAAACGTACGTGTTATGACGGACAACAAATGGCCCGGACTAACAGACATCCAAAAAGATTTTTTTTTAAAAAAAAGGTTGGTTGTTAAGCAACATCAAATGCAGTCCAGCTTGATGAGGAACCTTGTAACCTGACAACGAAACAAGGTGAGAGGGACCAGTGGCATCTTGACGAGTCATTATAATGCCTAAATTCCCAAAAAATAATGAGGTCAGCCTGTGAGAGTCGCCCAGTCAGATGCCCGACCAAAAATAAATCCAAGCTGGCTGGCATCGGCGCTCGTAGATAAATTAAAGAGTGAAGTTAATTAGCACTCTTCTTGTTTTGGATCTGTTGGCTACAGAAAGGTCACCTGCATCGCACAATTAAAATGGTGTCACTGTGACCGTGGCCTGAGCCACCCCCTTCCACCAAAATGCAGGCACACAGACAAGGCTGCAGCGACAGCGCCAGAGACTCTGCATGACACTGCTGTCAGAAATGGTCATAAACAAAGACATCCACAGAGCGAGATTCTTATGGATGTAAAAAAGGGGCTCTCTCTCCTCTCTCTCACCATGGCCTGTCATAGCAAAAAAAAAAAAAAAAACAAAAAACACACTTTTCTTTCATTGATCCTGCCAAGGAAAACTAAATCAGGCATCTGATTTTGGCTGTCCCCCTGTGTGTAGTACTGTGGAGTATTATTGACTATGTTTTTTGAATAATGCTCCTATTGCAGACTAGCCTTCAATGTTTTTTGTCCATATGTCCATAGGAAAAGTATTAATTATCTTAAAAACTACTGACCGAGAAATGCTTTATGATTTTCCTTTTTCAAAAGAACTTACTGAGGATCAAAAACACAAACACACTATCCCATTCTCAAGGAGACACATTAATATTAGAAGAATGCTGTTCATTACCTAGCTAACCAGGCAGGCCGGTTTCCCTCTACGCTCCAGAGCTCAAAGCATTTAATGTCCCTGCAAAACTTTCTGACGTTTTGTCTGAGATACTCAAGGACAGCAGCTATGGCAGAGTGATTTATATTTATTTGTTTTTTTTTTGTAATGATTGCTGGTTTATCCCAAAACAAGAGTATGTATTTCATCTTTGGGAATAATGTACTAAATAAATCCCATCAGAGAATAGGACCTGTAAGGATTAATAAACGTATTACTGTACGTACTTTCAGTGCATTGTGGGAAGTACAAAGAGAGGAACATTGGAGAAATTAGGAGGAGGAGTAGCATGAGTGCACCTGCATGCTTTCTCAGAAGGTTCCCGCTTGCGTCTCCTTGGTTTGGTATGCTGGATAAACAATTTACTTTAACGATAAAAAAGTGGCTCTGAAATTGGCATTCCTGTTAATGCCGTTTCCCGCGGATTGGGACACATTTGTGTGGGATCCGACTGCGGTCCAAAGGCAGAGAGTCACTCCCAGCAGAGAGTCACTCCCACGAGTCGTTATCCTCTTACCGCTGATTGGCTCAATTAATATCAGACACCCTGCCCGCTCCGGCGCTGGCATCTACCCCTCCACAGGGCAGACCATGAACTGCTGCCTAAGAGTGGAAGGGGGAGGAGCTTAGAGCGCACTGGCATTTATTTACGATCCCGACATTTCTCACGCAGCGCTGCGGAAATCATCCTGACCTAAGATCTCGCCGATCACCGCGTCTGCAGTTTGTCGCCCACATGATCTGTGGGTAGCGACAGTGAATGGGCACCTCGCAAAAGCATTAGTGTGGTGATGCAGAGAAAATATAGACAAATCATGAGCATTTTTCCTGATGGAGACAAGGTAGCCAGGATCACACAGAACACTCATTTCCTGCAGTTTTGCTGCTTAGCAATTGTGCATCCTCTGAGAAAATCAAATTGTGGAAGTAAAAAGGATTAGATTATATAAGATAAACAACAATTAGAATTATGAATCAGGAGGGTTTTGCGTACAATGAAAATAAATAAATCATACCTGATTTTAAACTCAGAAATAAATTCAAAAATGCTCTTGTAAAAATGGAATAAAAGTTTATTTTTACTTTTTATTGACTTGAGTTGTATATGGTTATATATAGTCATTAAATGTACTGGCTCTGACATTTTAATCAGCTGAAAGAAACCTCTGAAGGCCACAGGTCAAAGGCCACAGGTCAAAGCTAATCCAAAACAAAGAGCATTTCTTGTCCATTTATGGACACACGTTTATCTATAGACACCTTAAGTGGCTCTCATTTTAACCACTCAATGAACTTTAAACTGAGGAACGGGAAAAGAATTCAATATCAACCCTTATTTAAAGACTCACAGTGTCAGTCGAGTCGAACTGCAATTGTACAGAATGTATCCAGCTGTTATAAAAGGTCAGCTGCAGCCAGGAGACAGCGATCACAGCCTGGTCGGGAAACACCACAGTGTAGGAGAGGAGATCACTGCAAAGGGCTGTGAAACACATACAACTCATCAGAACAGTGTCTACCCTCTGTAATTCAGCTACACAATACAGAGCAATGATACTCCAACCTCCAAATACACTCCGCATACTTTACTGGACAGAGTATTAATACGCAAACCTCCAAATATACTCAGTACAAGGCGACACTGTGCAAATTTCACTTTATTCCCCATTTCAGCCATTTAATTTACGTCTCTCATTTTATATATACAATTTTTACATATTTTATATAATTACTGTGCCATTTCTTCTGTTTCTGTCATTTATTTTATCTTAAATGCATTTAATATATTCATATTTTAATCAGCCATTTCTTCTATTTATTTCATAAATACTGTAAATAACTCTGAAGGTCTTTGATATATGTCTACTTTGATGTTTGGTAAGTGCCCATGTTTTGTGCTGTCTAATCCTGTCACGTGTTACTGATTGGATGCGCTGAGTATGAATTCCTGTGCACCGATGTACAAAAAGCAAATGAAGGATCCTGAATCTTGATCCGGTCCGGTCCAGCGTAATGACCAGCCGGCCTCGTGCTCCCCTAACTCACACAGAGCAAAGATGGACGTGTTGAGGTGCACGGGCATCGGGGGAAGTCCACGCTGACCATCACCGGGGTCCATCTCTCCGACTGGGGCCGCTTCGACTGCGAGGCCCTCAGCAGAATCGGGGGACACCAGAAGAGCATGTACCTGGATATTGAGTGTGAGTTTGGCCGTTTCACGGTCACTACTGCCACATTCCACAGAATGACAGAAGACTGACAGCCAAACATTAATACAAGAAAAAAATTACACAATAAAAAATTAACACAGATCAAATACACTTTGATATTTTTGCTCATGTATAACATTATTCCGATTCCAAGATGTAGGGGTATAATTATAAAAAAAGAAGGATATTTGTAATAGGATCCTCGAAACTTGGACAAAGGTGCCATCTTTGGGTGGGTAAGGCAAACATCAAGACTTGTGGCTTGAACTTCATGAATGAGGATTCAGGTGAAAGGTTTTCCTCCATGTAGTTTCTGATTAAACAGTCAGTGCGAGTTCACAGCCCCTTGCCTATTTTTTAGGATTTTGTGACCTCCCCGCCCTCTCCCATAGATGCACCAAAGTTCCAGTCCAATCACACGATATATTACTCATGGGAGGGAAACCCAGTGAACATCAGCTGCGACGTGATGGCCAATCCCCCCGCCACTATGCTCTGGAGGCGTGACAAGCTGACCATTTCCACGGAAGGATCCGGAAACGCACGAGTCTACAATGAGGAGGGGAGGTCCGTTTTGGAGGTAGGCACAACGAACGCCGGCCCTGCCCTTCCACCACCCTCCCACACCAATGTCTCACCCCAAGCTGCTCCAATTAAAACGCTTGTTGAAATGCAGCATCTGAGAATGTACAAATGTGAGACGATTATGGCATCTGCTCTGCTTCCCTCCGCGAGACTCCCTGAGACACTGCAAGCACATATCCTGTATTTTTAAATGTCTGCTGACCATGAGTCACGCAAACCGTATTTCCCCAAACGTTCTTACCCAGCAGATTTGTTATGTAAAAAAAAATAAAGTCCAAATTTGCAGCCGTCTTCTAGTTATCGGACTGTTTTAACGAAGGATTTCATCTCACATCAGTCATCTTTGACCCCTCCTCTGGCGTAAGGTCACGCCGATGTCAGACAGGGATTTCGGGAAGTACAACTGCACTGCCAGGAACAACATCGGAATCAGGTTCCAGGAGTTCATCTTGGCCCAGGCAGGTGAGTCAGGATGTGTGGAAGTGCTCCCTCAAATGGAACCATCTGGTAGTGCATTTCCCAGTAAACAGAAACACCCCTCCACGCAACCGTTTTTGAAAATAGCGATAATAATAATAATTATCACAGCTGCGTCGCTCACGCTTCATCGCCTATTAGCACAGAAAAGGTCGTGTGTGCTCTCGGTATTCAAGGACACTGGCGACTGGCAGCTCTTCCCATCGAGCCACTTCACTGCAGATTTCCTGTTTAGGCCAATTTTCAGGGGTCCCGTCAGAATGCACAATATCTATGCTACTTTCTCCCCAGCCAAACTAATTTAATATACCCTAAGCCAATTCACTGCAGCATGAAACAATTTTCCATAGGTCAGATTAATTAATTATAATGAGCGCTATATTTTGCGGCGCAGACTAATTTAATGTAGCATACTCTCAATCACTACACTGCACACCAATTTAGAAGATTTGTAGGGTTTTGCTAAGTGTACTGCTGTAGGTTATAGCGTAAACATTCCACCGTCACTGCCCTATTTATAATATTAATACAGACCCGTAAATATATTTGAACATTCCTTTGGTTTTCTTTTATTCTGAAGTCACCTCTATTACAGAAACAAATTCAGTGCCAGTAACAACCACTTTTTAATTTGTTTAATTTGTTTCCCTGTCCGTTATTAAATTGAAATAAGGCAGCATTTACTGCTACCTTTGAATGTTTTATGGTGAGGCTATAATCTCTCTCATTATATCTGCAAAGGAAGTAAAAAGATTCATACTGGAATTAATACAAGGGGTGGTGATTTTGCCCTCACGGTTTAAATATTGCGTTCTGATGAAATTACGAGCAACTCCATTGTCACTGCGGGTTTATTAATCATACGGGATTCCAGTATTTCATCAGAAATAATACAATATTTATGATAATCCAAATGACTCACAAATACCTCTGAGTGATGAGGCATTCTCGTGTTTACATCTGCCGCTGTGATCTCTCGATCACTAGATGGCAAATGCAGTTAAATTTCAGCACATTAAGTCATCTTCAATACAGTATCGGGAAAGGGGACTCTGCATTGCCCCTCAGGGCAGGAGAAATCAAAGTGCTGCTTCATTAAAACTGGGAGAGCAGGTATGCAGCCTTTTTGAGTTATTAATCTGCCTTTCAGGTTCTGCCACACCAGCTTCCACAAGCTTGGCTTGTATCTCACCTCCATTTCTGGCAATTCTCCAGCTGTATAGCAGCAATCCACACATGTTCTGGACTAATTGTGCGTCACGTTTGCTAACCCAAGATGAACTCTCGGGGCTGGAGATGAGTAATGACCTGTAGGTGACCCCCCCCACCCCACCCCAGGTTCAAGGATAGCCTGCCCTTATATTCTTCTTTAACCACGGTGGTGCGCGGGGGGGGGGATTTGAGGGCTGGTGGGGCTTTCTGCTATGAGCATGTGCTGCACATGATTCACACAAGGAATGTCCACGTTCATCTATGGACACACCTTTACTCTCTCCCCACATGTACGATTCATTGTTGGCGTGACCTGTGGAGGTTTTCCGGGAGAGATAACGATTATCGTCCTGTGTTGACCTTAAGTTAATGACCGATAAGACATTAGATACGAGAATGTGACATACGTGCCTTAAGAAAGTAATTTTGGTTTTTCTACTGCCCGAATCCCATCACTATTGCTCCGCAAAACACCTAAAGTTTATACAGCACGTCTCCACAAGGGAAATCTCATCTTCGTCAGGAAAAGCACGATGAACGTCCACATGACTCCCGCTGATTGAGTTCAGCGGGGCTAGACTACTGTCCGACCCTTGGCATCAATCACAGGGCAGAGGACGGCGGCGAAGGCGAATGGCAGAGCCGTAGTGAAGCGAGGGGCAGCTGGCCACTTCCAGCCAGGAGAAACCGTCCCGATAAGAAAATAATGTGTAAATGGAGAATGACATATATATCCAGGGAGTGGCTGCCGCTGTAGTTTTCACGCTGTGTCTTTATCTCCCGCCTATGAGCCAGAGTCGCTTACAGACTCGGGGGTAACACCACACTGGGCCTGGAGACCCCGCCAGCCTCACTGGTGCATATAGGCACTTATAGCCAGGCCGTCGCTTCCATTTGTCACGACGGTGATAGAGTGCTCGCGGCACTCCCACTCCGTAACTGAGCGTTGTGCTACAAACACAGAGATTGTGGGCTCAAATCTCAAAAACAGAACAAATTGTAAGCATTCCCTCTATTGTAAGTTGATAGATATGTGAGACAAATTAACTTTCTAAATTTAAACTTAGTCCTCATTGGTGGTTGAGGTAAGATTCCTAGAATCTGCTTTGCTTTCCCAAGGTGATGGATATTATTTATAATATTATAAATGGATATTATTTATATTTAGATGCTGAGCTGATAACTTTTAATTGTTGATATTCCCAAAGAGTGTAAAGTCTACATAGGCCTACTGTAACTCAACATTGTAGCAAGATCCCCTCCTCAGGCCTCGAACCAACAACCATGAGGTCACGAGGCTGTTCCTACAGTAAGCTGCATAAATTCTGTAAGGCAACGTCTTTGAATGCTCTTATTCCACACCTGGACACATCCAATCCCATGTTGAAAGAGAATGAAGTTTTCATTGAAAATTCCTTGTTTTTCCCCTAATTGTTTCAAGAACGTGGACTCAAAGCCTGAGAAAACAGGAACCACTTAGCATAAAAGAGATAAACAATGGGGAAGGTTTTTATACGAGCTTCAATGTGTGCTTCCAGAACAAGCCGTATTCTCTAAAAACTCCCCATTATAAATGAGGAAGTGCATTCAAAAAGCACTTAAATACTGTACAATGACAAGAAAAATCCCAGCGCTGCGTGGTGTTTTTTTAAGTAGTTCTTTTTTTTTTTTTTTGCTAAAGTACAAACTGAACTACAGAGTATCTTCTGAAATATAAAGAACCAAAAGTCTGTGATTACAGATCTGTATGGATGGATTTGGACAGGAAGATGCGGAATGCAGGTGGTGAACGCACTATGAATGGCGTCCTGAAACACCCTATGACATTGGGGGGGTAAAGACGTGATTCCCGCGGAGGTTCTGATCGCGTTCTCGCCTGTGGCTGCGAGGAGTAAAAAAACCGATGCAGGAGTCGGATTTGTTACTCAAATTACGGTGTGTGAGAAATGTGGGCGCGGCTGCACTTCTTTGTTCGAGAGAACAAGATGGCGATCGAGGCCGCCTCACACTTTTAAAGAGAGTGTCTGCCAGGTGAGGAACGACCCTCTGTCCATCGCGAGACCCCAGAGAGTCAGTACTGTGAAAACAGCAGGCGTTTGCGCAATAGGGGAGTTCGGCGGGAAGCTGACAAGTACAACAAGCTGTCTAGAGACAGAGAGAGTGTGTGTGTGTCTATATGTGTGTGTGTGTCTATATGTGTGTGTACATGATTGCATGTGTGTAGGAGCGGGAGAGAGATGGGTAAAGATAAAGAACAGGAACATTGGTGGGTAAAACTGAGTGCTATGTGTTTGGCTATGAGTCTGCCAACTGTCTCCTAACAATGTGTTATAAATAAGTCTGCATTCTAGTCTCTAGTCTCCACTCTAGTCCCGAAATGACACCAGTAGCCTTTTACGGTTGGTAACTGCATGTACTGCTGATATATACATCCAGCACACTTCAAATACATAATTGAATAAAAACACCAAAAAAAGTAACAATTTTTTCCACTTACAGTACAGAAACATTGCTGAATATATTAAAATCCATCACTTGTTAATACAGCTGGATTTTTTGCTGAGAGGGGTTCGTTTAAGAACTTCACTGGAGTGTAACAAAAAGGTCCCTGTTGGGCCTCGTACCAGCGACCACCAAGTGTTAATTGTGGAAACTGAACCCGAGCTGCGGCCTCAAAGAGACATAACCACGCACCCTTTTCCTTTCAGACGTGCCGTCGAACCCGCACTCGGTGCGGCTCAGCTCGGTGGCCCAGCGCATCGCCACGGTAACCTTCATGAAGCCAGACTCACACGGCGGCGTGCCGATCAGCCACTACCTGGTGCGGTACAGGGACGTCGGCCTGCAGGAGTGGAAGGACGTGAAGTCGCACGGCGTGCAGAGTGAGTCTCCGCCTCCGCCGTAAAGCATCTGCCAGGGCCACTGTAGCGGGCGTCTCAATTATCCCTCCAGCGCTTCATGAATCCCTTACATCTGCTCAGCCTGATCAAGGGCACGTGTGAAACACGAGGACACATTTGCCAGCTTCGTCTGTGTCTAGTGATACGACATTACATTACGGCTAACAATGATTCTTGACGTTTCCTCATTTGGTGACCCGTCGTTAATTAAGATGTCCACTACCTTGTTAATCATCAAACGATAGCCAGGCCTGATTGTCATCAATACGCTTACATAGGCTTTTACCAGCCATAATCTCCTCTTTCCTAAACACTGAGCCCTGTCACTGAATACTAGCAACCCCATTAAGCTCCCAACACCCTGAGAGATGAACCACATGCATAATGAGACAGGTGACCTCCAGCCACTAGAGGGTGCCGTCTGGATTCACCCCTTACAGAGAGAGTGGTGACGTTGCTGTGGTTGCCCACACGGAATTTACAATGCTCAGGCAATGAAGCGAAAAACATACTGCTCCCCGGGGGAGATTCTGTGGATATAATTGCTAATGGGTGACATGACACTTTAACGGTGCTTTGCAATCTAATGCAATTTTCATATAGCATAGCTATCATATATACACGTATATAGAGACATAAACTGAATGTTACACCGAGTCAGACAGAGGGATTCGTTAGTTGAAGCCTGTCAATTCTAAGCACTTTATTAACTACAAAACAGGGAAAGTAACCAGCACAAACAAAAGCTAATTAACATGCCTCCAGGGCTGGCGCAGCCCCTGTCGAGATAGCCAGCTTTCCTGCCTGTGACAGACAGCTTCCCCAGATGGGGGACCAGGTTATTTATCATCAATGGGAGCTCGGCCTCTGATAGGCAGGAATTTCCCCATTCAAGGGTGCAGGAGCCAGATACAGAGGGTGCGCCATGAATCAGCAAGGGAGCTCAGAAAGAAAGAGGTCAGCCGATCAAAGTAGCCTAGCAAAACTAGCCATCCTGCTTTTTTCACAAAGAGCTTGAGGTGAAAACAGGAAGCACCAGTAGCTGGATGTTAATATAACCACAAGTGGGCCTGCATGATATGTCGAAATATTTTATTATGATGATTTCTTAATATCAGTAAATATTGATGATTATCACAATATGATTCATTCATCATTATTTCCTTGAGGCTCTGTTTATCCCTAAAATCCCCTTAGGATCCCCTTTAAACAGAACATTTAAAATATGACAAATCAAACGGATTGCAAACTGAAATCGAATTTTAATAAATAAATCACACATGATATTTTTTCCGTCGTAGGATGTAACATCAGTCATAGGCCAACAGTACGGTTTACCGCTGGGTTTTTTCCCTGACTGTCTCGCTGCTCCTTAACCGCCTGGTCTTGATAAACAAAATGCTGTGTCCTGTTTTGAACCAACTGTGACTGAAAGTCTCATCACTAATTACTGGTGTCGGGGACTCTAATCACTTGCATTCTGGGTATTCTGCTGGATGGCAATAGTTTGAGTGGTGAAATCAATCTGTAGTATATCCAGTTTTAGCTGGATAGGTTGCGGTAGAGATTACAGCAGCAGTCTGTTGCATGTCGCGGGTTTCTTTAAATTGCCAAAGTACTGTCACACCACCATCATCGCCTTGCCTGGTTTATTCACAATATCTTCTTTTTAGAAAGGTGTTGCGGCTGCTGACACCGAAGTTTCAGTTTTCGTCCCATGACTCACGTGTTTTGCCAGAACTGTAGGACGCGGGCTGCTCCACTAACCCAATAAACCCTGCTGTGCATTTGCTGTGCATGGGCTGTCCGTTCTCAGAACACTGCGCTAGGCAGCAGGCCAGGTTATTTTAGTCAGTACGGACAAAATGCCGCTACTCACATTCTTCCTAGTGTCTCTGAATTCTCTGTGGATTATTACTGTGTAGATTTCACGTTGGCTGAATTTAACTGTGGACTTTTGTTTTATGTTTTGCTGGATTGCCCTTCTTGGATGGGTTGCTCTGGACTTCCCGCTGAGTTGCCCTCTTGTTTTGATTGTGTAGTTTTTCGTCTCCCCGCCTGCACTAGTGCATTTTGTTACTTGTTCAATAAATTCCCGATTTGTGTTTTCATACCGCTTCCTGCACTTATGCTCTGTTGACAGTCCTGGCAAGCAGTCCTAGAGGGTGTGACATGATTAAATTGGGTCTTAAATCGTATTGAACTTTTATCAAGCAATTGTTGTGGAGATATCAAAGAAAATTATATTGAAATAATTACTATTAACATTTTATCATCCAGCCCTAGCCACAACTCATTAGCTGCCAGTGTTTCCTGGTGTTGTCGACTTATGTTTCCCCTGAGAACAACCAGTTCTCAGAAAGTGAGTTCCACCTGGTTTGCAGACTATGGCACAACAGTAAATAACCTGACGTAAGTGAATGAAGAAAAATTAAACTAAAATAAAACTGGAGGCTTATTTTCTTGCCTATTTACCCTGCTGAGATGTAAGTTATATATATTATAAAAATCTAAAATATGGTTGTAGTTTATTTTGGACAATTTTGTTCAATAAGGTTAAAATATCTTGAACTTAAATTTATTGGTCAGAGCAGGTTTTACCACAGAGCAAAACATAATTTAAGAAACAGTTAATGAAGCTGAACTGGTTCCTGTTGAATCTGTTGAAAGCTTTTTCGCCTTTTTTGTGGAAAAAGCCTGGAAGGTTTGGTGATTGTAACCACTTAAAATGAGCATTTCAGTGTGGACCACTGTTTCACTGTTTCATTTTCTGAGACGAAGTGGTTCCAACAAAATGATACTTCAGCAAATAGAGAAACGCCAAGACAGCGTGTCATGAATTTAACGCGTTGGTGAACATCTTACTATTATCTCACGGGAGACACCAATGTGCATATACACCTCACCTCCATGGCTGGATGCTTCCTTTCGGATTAAATTAAAATTCAGTCTGGCCTCAATCGTATGGCCAGCCTGCATGCCCTGCTGCGAGATTCAGCTGTTTCGCAGAAACAGACGCGATAAGAATAAGCTATGGCATAATGTCACACTCATCCTAACACGACTTGCCATTGTATACCCTGTCCATGTTTTTCCCCAGACATAGTAACACACAGTGAGTAATTTAGCTCGGAGAGCTTGGTCTTCCACAGCCTTGAGTGTTGCTCGGAACGTCAAGTCTGCTAGCCAGGGGTCCTATTTCCATTTTTTTTGCACCCAGATTTTACAATCTACTTTTATTTCACTCCTCTGCATCTGCAAGATCTTGCCTGAATAGAAATAATTCTCTAATTCCCCAAGCACATGAGCAATAGAACTAGTATGACTCTTCTTTAAAAGTCTCCCACGTCCATATATTCTGAAGTCATGCAAGTCAAGGTTTCTTTAGTGTAATCTTCAATTATGTGATACATGAGTCATGAGATGACATTTCAATCTTGTTGGTTGCATTGGAAGAAACCACAATAAATAAAGTATAAATACGTCATAACATATTTAGACTTGGACATAAGGCATCAGAAGGAAAACATTTTTCAAAATACAGTTGGCAATGAAGCTGAATGCGTGTAGAATTTTGGGTACAATGTTACGATTGCAGCAGAGAGAGAGAAGGAAATTAGAACAGCCACAAATAATGTCCAGGTCTTCAATCCAAAGCCAATAACAGGATCCTGTTTGGCCCGTGAGCTGGCTTGTTTTTTCCTCATATATCTGTGCAGTCGATGACCAGCACCTTTGTCAGTCCAAACTCTCACCGGTGGGAGTTCAAGCACATATGGTCACAAACTACAGTACTCGGTCAGATGCAAAACTGTCCCCAAAGGCTCGATTATGTGTCATCCTGGACCACGTGAGAGTTCTCTGCGGGGCGATTTCAGCTTCAATCGCTTCGTTCCTCGTCTACGCTGGGCCCCATCCCAGCCTGGGCTAAGAGCGGTGCTTGGTGTTTTTGCGGGGGAAAGAGGATTTCAAATTGATTCTTTACAGCGCCCGGGAGGTCCTGCATGATGTTAAAACCCCAACAGGGAAGCTTAAGGAACAAGTACGTTCAGAGGTTAAGCAAGATTGACAGTCTTAAAAGGCTTGTAGCTAATAGCAGTAATTGTGAAGTTCATTTAAATGTGAAGAGGGAGCAGCAGAACAGGGCACAGTGGGAGATGGCAGCATCCCCAGAGCAGCACAGAGCAATCGAACAACATTTCAAAGCCCACGACTGGTGCTATTATGGGTATTGCTCATCATTGGCTGCTTTAATACCCTTCTCGTCACTTTATTGGTTCCCGTTGGATGAAGCCACGCAGAGATTGACGGCACTGGGTAATGCTGCCCACTGCGGGTTTCCGAAGCCTTGTACCATCACTGCCGGTCTGGAGACTTTTATCTTAGGGTAGAATTTGCTAGAAAGTCAGAGAAAATGGGCTCCTACCCTGAAGCTCCTACCGTTTAGCAAACAGCAATGTGATGCAGATAGTGAACTGGCACTCCTGGTGGCTGACGGAAGTATCTGGGTCCTTCTGCATTTATTTGCCGCTATAAGGCAGACAGACATCAAGTTACGCCAGTAATTCAGGTATCAAACACTTTAGCTACTTACACATTTCATAGGTCTGACTTTTTTTTTTTGGGGGGGGGGGGTTAGTTTAGCAAATTAAAGGTGCCTTTATGATGGTGTTGTTAGTACTCGTTAGTGCTTTTCGTTAATTTCACATTTTGCTTAATTACCAAGATGGAGTTTTTTTCTTGCAGTTTCCTTTCTATCAGCATATAAAACATTCACTCGGGTTCAGCAAAACTCAACTTGGAATTAAAGTCCTTTTGGATGTTCGGCTAAATGGAACACACAGCTATGTAAATTACTCCGACAATGAAAGAACAGGCTATTTACTATTTTGCAGCAATTGCTGATTAGCGCTGAATTGTCTATAATGAATATTTATGAACTGTTTGAATGGCTCTTTTCACAGCCTTCTGGATAATTTGAGGTGACTGTTATATTTCATAGATTGTGAGAACAGAGGGGCATCAGGCTATGTGAGAATGTTTACCCTCAGAAGATACATTCAGATGTAAATGGCGCAGTCATTTGTCTGGTTCTCCTTTTGTGCCCCACGTGCCGCTCAGAAATGTATAGCGGCCGTTACAAACATTAGTGACAAACAGTACAAACTCAGACAGGAAGTACTAGCAGAATATGGTAGAATGGGGACCTGGCATATACAGTAGTAAGACATGGACTTCATGCACTTACCAAAGATACATTAATCTCAAAAGCAGGTTGTGAGTTAATGTATTCATTAACCTAGTGAAACGACCTTACTACCACCATTATACAGAACTTATTTCATAAAGAGCCACTTTACTGTTAACATACCATACTTATATCCAGAGATTATCTACATATTGCTCTTGTAGAGTAAAATATCCATCCTGTTTCCCGCCTACTCTCTTTCTACCACAGAAAGCACATTCTCTATCTTCAAATTTTTCCCGGTGGGGGTCACTGTGGTAGCATACTAAGAGGTCAGAATAAACCCGCCTTCCTCAGGTTGTAGACGCTAGTTTGTTCTGGGGGGCTCCCAGATGTTTCCAAGTCAGCTGGGGTATATAGTAACCCCCGGTCCCGGTCTGCCCCAAGGCCTTTGCCCAGTGAGGCATGTCCGGAAGAGCTGCCTTAGGTGGTCTCCTGTTCAGCCCTGATACTTCCAGTGGCTCTTCTCAGTCCAAAGGTGCGACAGCTCTATTTTCAAGGTTCTTCCTTATCTTTGAACTTCTCACCGTCACAAAGAATGAGTTTGTGGAAAAACCTCGTTTCAGCCAGTTGCCACAATAGGTAGAGTGACCAGTAAAACCACAATCTTCATCGACTTAGCTACTACTTCATCACCAGCAAACCAGTCCACCATTAATTCCATATTACCCTATACTGCGTCTTTGTGAACAAGGTCCCCAGGTACTTAGACTCCACCACTAAAAAAAAACAATCCTACAACAGTCATTCTACCATTTACATACTCCTCCTGTCCTAAAATGTCCACTTTATTTCCCACAATGCATTATCACCACAGTGAACATATTAAAAAAGTGAAGCTAATTTTGAGACAAGCACCAGTACATTGGAATGTGTTTTTTTTCACATCTCCCATCTTTTTTTAGGCATTCACACATATACAGGTAAGAGTGAAGATTGGGATCCGAGCATAGGGCAGCCATTTATCCTCAAGGGCCCGCCAACAGATATATAGCTACTTTGCTGAGCATGGGACTTAAACCAGTGACCTTCTGCTCACAGGCACTGAGTCACATACCATTCTGTGATTCCTTAGAAGTTGCACTTTCTTTGGTGTGTGTGTGTGTATGTGTGTGTGTGTGTGTGTGAGTGTATGTGTGCG
>JAABNX020000001.1:49135607-49154890 GCA_015163995.2 Mormyrus lacerda | reverse complement strand
TCGCAATATATCCTTACCTTTACATACCCTGTGAAAGTCTGCATGCCAGTCTCATTTACTAAAAGATGGTCTAATTTTTCCTACTCTATAGAGCCATGCCATCCACATACTCTCACATACATATCCTCAGACAGCTTGTACCCTAAGAGAGTGAAACTATCTGCTGCATATTGAATTCCTGTCCCAAGAGTTAACGCTTGGCTGCTATGAACACGACACATCTTTAAAAGTTGCCAAGTTTAATTAGTGCCCCACAGAACAACATGCATATTGAGGAATTAAGGGCATCTTAGGGCATAAAGGAGCCATTTCAATAAAACTCACATCTGTATGCATGAGGGATGATCTGCCTTTTTTTTATGAGATCAGGTCGTTGATTCTGAGGCTGCATTTCGCCAAGTGTACCCGAAGACTGTCAGATGTGATATTAGCAGATAAATGTCATCAAAAAGATGGCAGTGAGCTGAGGGCAGGCAACAGAGAGGGGGATTATGTATAAACAATTATGCACACGGCATGTGTGAAGTGCCTGCAGAAGTCCGTAGATTAAGGCTGGCTTTTTGAGGGTTTTGTGGGAACACCATGGGGATGTTGGATCCAGACACATCTGCACTATTGGTGTTCCAGGGAATTTCACTCAAAGGATGGTTGTGTGAAATCCATGGAATGTGCATATGTGTGGGTCGGTGTGTGAGTGTCTGTGTGTGATGCGTGAATCTGTGGATAAAGACAAGCCCTCTTATCCCAAGGAAGCGTGACGGAGCCATACGTCGTGCTGCCATTTGCGTGGAAGATGCATTTTGTAACTGTAATTGCTTTGGAAACATTTACATTTTCATGATCAAATTCTCCAAAGATTAGGTGCAGAATATCTTGGCTGCAGAGCTATCGAACATTTTTTCCTGTCACATCAAAAACGAACTCGCCGAATCTGCTTTCGCTACATTTGCCGTCGCGTACATTTGCTAGCTAGCCGTTGTGTGTGTGGGAACCACATTCTTCTGATACTAACTGTTCGCCCCCCCCCCACCCCTGCCTTGTGTTTTAGCAATGGTGCAGCTGACCGACCTGGAGCCCAACAGCACCTATGAGGTCCGGGTGGCTGCCGTGAATGGAAAAGGGCAGGGGGAGTTCAGCCACGTGGAGAGCTTCCAGACGCTGCCCATCAGTGAGTGCTTGTGATACTCAAGCCAAGTGTTTGACAGTAAGCAGCTTACGTCATTTTAACCCCTTGTGTTGCATCTGTAGGAGAACCCAGCCCTCCTGTGGTCCATGGACAGAGGGGCGTGGGGAAGGTCTACAGACTCGTCTTGGTCAAGCAGGATGATGGAGGAATGCCAATCGTGGAGTATATTGTCAAATACAGGACGGTGAGTCAATAGTGTCCACCTGGACGTACATAATTGCACAGAACCGCACCTCAGGATACCACGACCAAAACAACTTCATTCTCCTACTAACCAGATAGGTCTGAAGAAGGTATCTGCTAAGTACCTTACAGTAACTAATATCAGTCTGCCTTGCATGCGACAGGTGAAAATTCCAAATTATCCTGCGGTATGTGCTTGCAGGCACTGTCAGTCAACACATTAGCTGTCATGGGTGACTGCCCAGGGTGCCATCTTCTGGTCTCTGGTGGAAAAAGTACTTAACTATCATAGGTAGTGACACCACACCAAAATGTTACTCAAGTAAAAGTAAAAAAAATACCTAGTTTTAAAACTGCTTAAGAATCGAAAGTAAAAAGTACTAAACATTTAAATCTATCAGTCTAACAAAATGTAATCTGTCATTTTAAATTCACTCACATCAGGTTCGAATGTAGCGTAGTAAATTACAGTATGGAAGACTAGAGTGGCTAGAGGATGAGCAGATATTTTCTTTTTATTGAGAAAATAGATGGTTTGTAGGTAGCTTGGTGACAGCAGAAGGCCATTGACGTTGGAGGGGTGAGACTTGCTGAACTTGCCGGCACAGGTTACTGGAATGACGTTACATTGTTTCTTATTTGTGGAAAACGACTTAATAATGAATTATAAACATGTTGCTGGCCGATACTTGGAGACCTTTTCTAAGTGGTGAATGAGCCAACGAACCACTGGCCCTTAACTACAGAAAAAGGCTGATTGTACAATGTCTGCATTATTTATTGATAATAATGATATTGATAAAGTGTCAGCTGGCAAAACGAGTATGTTAACTGACATACCATATATCGCTACATAATAACAATAATAACAATAATTATAATAATAAAGATATACAATTTTGCATTGTATATCTACATTCAGGCATATTGCATACTTTTTGCAAATACTTTATTTTTAATAAACATTTTAATATTTTTTAATTGGGTGAGTGATCTCATGATGAATGTATCGGAGTAAAAAATTGTGAAAGTAAAAGTTGCAATAATTGTAAATGCTCAAGTAAAGTACAAATTCAGAAAACAGCAACTTAAGTATTTGTACTTTTTTACTTCACACCTCTGCCACTAGTGGTGCCCCCGTCTCCATGGCATGCCCCCCCAGAAGGAGTGCACACTGTCCAAAACAAACTGAAATTGGTCGGTGAAGCTTTCCTCGAGTGCCACGTGATCTCTGGCTGACACTGACTGAACCTGGAATGATAATGGCAGTGCCAAGGGTCTCCTCCAACCTGCAGCATCAAGAAGCCGGCAAAGCGGGCAGCGACGGGGCAAAATCTGTCCTGCCACGGCGTAGCTCCCTGTCACAGCCGACTAATGACATTCCTACAGTTAAACTGCAGTCTGCGTGACAGGAGAAGCTGTCTTTCAAAAAGTCCCAAAAGACATCTAGCAGGAACAGACCTGAGTGAATTATTTGCTTTTGATCAGTCACGCAACACCTATCACGGAATGAGCATAAATGGAAAAAAAGAATTAATAGCAAAGTATGCACTGATGTATAATCTATTTTTAAATATCTTGGCAAGAACGAAAAACTTTTTTCTGCAATATAATGAAATAGGTAATTAATTGTGTAATAGCATGGCTGTCAGGAATCAGTGTGGGCCTGACGCCCGCAAACGGAGATGGGTTCCGGAGTGCCACCAGGTTTCCGGGAAACATCGAGGCGTACCTTTAAAAAAAAAATGGAGGGCTTTCTTAACGTGACGCAAATTAGCTGGAGCTGTCTCCGTCTTCGCCCGTCAAAAGTAAGCGGATCCCAGATAAGGCAGCATCCGGCAGGAGAATAATAAAAAAAAACATTTTTTCCCAACACAGGGGCGTTTGCCGCCGCCGAAGTTTGGTTTAATTGGCACAACATTATCGGCGCATGGCGAGCGAAGGAATTCCGAATGCCAGTGAGCATGGGACGTGATTAACATCCGCATTTATGTGGCGCGGGCAACGGTACACACCAGGCTGCTCTTCCCCTCCCCCCCCCCGGCACAATGGGACAGGCACGTGTATGTGTGTCACGAGTGGAAGATATTTGCGCAACAAAACAGGCGTACCTTTGCTGCGCCGATCCTCCCAGGGGTCGCATCCGAGCTTCCCTCTCCGTAATCGCTGAAGCATTTTTTTTTCTCGCTCAGTATGCTGCGAATCGGAAATTAAAACTCCGGATGGAGAAGGGGGGTGAGGGTGGCATATTGTCCCCCAGAAAGGGCGAGCGAGTTGTTGAGAGGAGAGAGAGGAACTGTAGAAGACTGATAATAAGGCCGAGAACAGAAAAGGAGGACGGGGGTGAGAGAGAGAGATAAAGTGAGACGGCATCGGGCTCCTGCCTTGGGTGATATCCGATACGTCTGGATTCTCCCGTCCCTGGGGGTGTGACGGACGCCTCTGTGGCTACTGTACCGCCGTACAGCAGTTGATTCTTTCTCCCGTCTGGTCTGTCTCCTTAACAAGGCCCTCGGTCTCCGATACAGGGCTTCAACAAGTCCCACTCATTATATGGCCAACAATTTAATAGCTCTGACTTTCTTACCACTCTCTTGCACATGCACTGTAACCTAATGTGTATCGCACACACACAGACACACTCATCCCTTTTAAGAACGCTCTCTGAAAAGCAGACTTTAATATATTTCTGAGATCCCTTGATAATAGCCAACTAAAAAAGAAAGCCTTTGACTTTACTCATGACAACGTAGGGAAAAAAATCCATTTGATTCTCCTCAAGTTGCCTCCAAACAAGATTTACCGGCTTTTGAGGACGTGTAGCAGAGGCTCCCGAGGTGAATGTCACATCTTAGATGAAACAAAAATATGTAATGTATGTACAAAATCATGTTGATAATAATTTGGTCTTTTCCCAAGTTTTCCTTTGTTTTCTCACGTGCCAGCACGTCTCTCTCCAGCGTGAATTTTCTCAATTATGCAGCGGTTATCGCATTGCTTCAGCTGAGAAGTCGTCATACAAGCACTGTTTTAATGGCAGCCACGGTGAAAGACGTTTATATATGGGGAGGGGGGGCACTGCCCCCACCATGCAGACATGGGGAACAGCCTGCGGGGAACCTAGATGAGGGCTGCTGAAGCGGTAAACGTTCATTTCTTCCTTTCTGGCACTTCAGTATTTCAGAATGAAAATATAATGTGAAAGGCAGTAGAGAAACTGGCTTTTTAGCGACGCCAGTTAATGTGTGTGGCTGAGTCCGCGAGGGGCAGCTGGGGGGCGCCGTCTCCACTTTGCATGTTGAACCGTAACCGGGTCTCGATGCGAAGCAAACTCACAGGATTAAGGACTGAACGGTGAGGCTAAAGAAAGGCTTTGCCGCTTCAGCCCCTGAGCCAGCCAAAAGCACGCCACTCTGCGCCGAAGAATGGGAACCAGACAGCATTCTTCCCCCATAGAACACTTTCATCTTCAATGCGATTATTTCCACATCTTCTGTCACTCCTTAGAAAATGCCAGAACAACGGCACAGAGAGGAAAAGGGGTCTGAAGTAAAGCTACACAAGCACAGTGTGCATGTGAACTGAACACGACAGCTGTAAAATTAACTATATAACACAGATGTGTATGCACTATATATGTATATACTGTATACTACAAATAAATATGTGTGTGTGTGTATATATATGGTGTAAATACTGTATGTGTATATGTGTGTGTGTGTGTGTGTACTGTATATATATGTGTGTGTCTCTGGGTAAGACAGCAGCGGGTTGTGGGCTTGAATCCACTACCAGCCTGTCTGCTTGGAATTTCCTAACTTCCTAACCCTCTCCATGTTTGTGTGGGCTTTGTCTCTGAGGTTTTCTCTTGTTCTTTTTCAATCCTCCCACATCCAAAACGCAATCTGTTTAGCTATACAGACTCTCTGTTCCCCATACCATCATACCATGATGGACTGGTCTGCTTTGCTCCATATGCCCTCCAGGACTGGCTCTGGTTCACCAGCAAACCAAACAGATTTGGAGGCAGAGCCAAAAAAAATTGTTTTGCTTTAATCGGTTTATTCCTAGACCATGTAAGACCCTTGTAGACGCGTTTTAATGTTGTGAAATATGTCGCGATGCACTTTTAAATATTATGACGATGGAGCGATTCGGGGGCTCTGGCTGTGAGGTAACGGTGGCTGTTTTTGCTCGTTTCAGCAAGAAAAAGAGGAGCCATGGATGACAAAGCTGGTTCCCGGCGTGAATGATTTCGTGGTTCTGCAGCACCTGCAGTGGAACACACGCTACGAGGTTGAGATCACCGCAAGGAACGTCAAGGGTCTTTCAAAGCCCAACTACTACCAGTTCTCCATGCCACAGAAGCCTGACATCACGGGTATGCAAATGTCCATCTTCGTCTTCTTCTTCTTTTTGTCATCCTCCAGTTGTCTTTAGTAGCCCTCTGTGTTGGCGAGGAAAGGAATCTCTTACCGCTAATGCAACAGGCGGTGGCCCTATGATGCCCGACGCCCTGCCCAAGCCTCATTGTTGATATGGGCCTCATGGGCTGAATCAATAAACAATACAGTTACTTGACGACATCTTTAAGCTTCTCTTGTTGCTAGCCCCACGCGGACCTGGCCAGCTGGCACCCGTAGGCAAACCTCTCGGGGTAGCTTCTCCAAACGCTCACTGCAGATCCATCTCCTTTGTCCTGCTGCTCTTATATCATATTTTTTGCCAGCAGTATCAGTAGACTTTGTTGCATAATCGCCTGCCAAATGGCAGCAATTATCCAGTGGGTGTGTGTCACTGAGGTTTCCTCCTTCAGCCAAGCTGGCTCTCTGTATCATGCTTCAGGTTATTTATACGCTGCCAGAGGACCGCAGGGGAAATCCTGCCATATTCCGCACACCTGTTGCTAGTGTGGGATTACCCCGAGTATTGAATATTTGATTCACGAGCCTTGCACTCTGATATTTCCATTCTTGCACTCACTCCGCGCAGGTGGTGAAATACCGACAGGCTAAAATGATTTATCTGCACAATACCATACTTTGAATACACCAAGCAGAAGGTCTTATTTGTTGGAATCTCTCCATGGCCGGTTTAGAGTATAATTCCAGTCTTGTGGATGAAACTGGCAGTATCTAATATGTTCGATATCAGACTGGGGACCGTGACCCAGCAGGGTAAGTGTAATAATCCAATCTACCAATACATTGACCCCAAAATATTCAAGGGGAACCTTCCTCTCAGTTAGAAATATTAAATCCCACCCCAGTTCTTGCATTAGTTACTTATATGCAGAGGTAGAAAGTTCAGATACAGAAAGTACGAATCCAGACCAAGATTTTGTTTCACCTGACCTGTTGAGTACACTGTGACTGTGGTTCTTTATATAGTACTCAACTAATCAGCTGAAACAAAATATTGGTCTAGATTTGTACTTCGTGCCTGAACTCTCCACCTCTGCTTATGTGATCATGCATCAGTGGTGGGTGATCCTGGCGATGGTCCATCTTCATATGGAGTCCCTGGTTTAAGGAAGGTTCAAAATCCCTAATCTACATTAATTAAAATCAGGAGTTTGTCTATTAACGTACACAAAGCGGTAATCATTCCAGTGTGTATGCTGGGATACACATACAGGAGAGAATTGAAGGGAAGTGACCCAAGCATAGACAGAAAGTTAATGTTTATGTTTTTATTAGTTCATTTTGTTTCTCTTGGCACCCGTCACACACAGAATATGTCTGAGAAGTAGCAAATGCCCAAAGCAATCGTTGTTTCCATTGTCAGAGATGGGGAGTACCGATCCTTCATAACAGGAATGACACAGGTGATATAGCAATTAAATTTGCCATCAATGGTAGTCCACTACTAAATTGTCGACTAGTGAATTCAAAAAGTGAATTCTAATGTTTCTGAAGCGGTTTATTTGTGTGGAAAATCAGATGCTACAGCTTTTACGTGTAGCAGATTCATTAAATGCATATACAGCTCTGGAAAAAAGATCACTCCATATTTTTTAAAATTTGTTTTTCACATCCTGGTTTAATCTTGGTTCTACTGTCAGAAGGCTACGCTGAGCAGAAGGTTTCTTCCAGGCTCAAAGGCTCTAAGACAGCAGTACACAAGAACAAGGTGAAACAGGAGACACTGGGAATGACCAAAAACCAGGCAGGTAAAGGGCAGAAGATGACTGTCAACTTATCCAGCGGTGCCTCAAGTGACCTTCAAAAAGAACGGGAAACAAAGTGCCGTGAAGTGCACTGCTAGGACGATTCATAACAGGCTCCTGGAAGCAGGGCTGAAGACCAATAAAGCAAGGAAGAAGCCCTTCATCAATGTGAAGCATTAGCTGGAGTTTGCAAAAAGAACAAGTGTATTTTATAGAGGCGCATACCCACACTGTAAACTGAAAAATCAGAGAAACTGAAAATGTTGCTGTGGTCTCTTAATTTTTTCAAAGCTGTATATGTATTTTGAATATATATAATATAAACATTTGCTTTCATTCACATGTTTAGTGCTCAGGATTGTCCAAAGTGAGGAAAACTTGGGGCCAGAGAACAGCGACAGCCACCTTCTGTGGTACAGCTGGGCCTCAAGGGTCCAGAAGTTTATACTGTGCCAGCAAACAGGATTCAAAGCTTTCTGATTCAGCCACAGATCTGTCCCCATCCCCTCTGTTAATGACAGTTGCTTCAAATACTCCGCCCTAACATTTCTGTGCCTGACAGTAAAAATGTCACTGAGCTGTCCGGCACAGCCAGAGACCAGGGATTTGGTGCCGTTCGTCTGGGCTGAATCCCCTCATCTATGCATTCTTACATCTATCCTTCTTCGGGGCTTAACGCAGCTTATTTACTGCGGCATTTTCACCCAACTGCACACAGCGACACATTCTTAGAGGAGGTATAGATGTGGTTCTGAAGATGGAGGGCCACACCTGGGCCCCTGGGACTGGCAGTGCAGCCGGTATCTTCGTCGTGACACGGGCCGCGTCACGTCCAGCCTGCTTCTCTAACAGAGAGCAGTAGCAGTTTGCTTAAATGCGATTGCCTGTCTGCTTTCATTAAGTCTCCGCACCATGGCCTGAAGCTCAGGGGACCTTTGGAAGGAGGACAGACAGGGAATCCCAACTTTGATTCATCTCGGCAGTACATGAGAGATAGCCTTTCCTGTCTCTTTATCCATAGAGCAGGAGGAAGCAAAACTCCTCATGTAAGGTGCTGTCTAATCGGGGGGGAGAAACTTTTAAGCTGGAGCTTGGGAGTATCCCTGTGTGTACATAGTGCATTACCTTCATCCAGAGAAGAACGGTAAAGCCTGATGCATATACATGATGGACACAACGTCGCAGGGGGAAGGAATCCACTTCTTTAAGTTTAAACCTAAAATCGCTGATGGTAAGAATCATAAACTGCAAAGTGAGAGTGGATGTGACAGGAATAGTGTGTGTGTGTGTGTGTGTGTGTGTGTTTATTGCATTGTGGGCACCATATTTCCCTACAATGTGATAAAAACCTGTAACTTTTTGCCTTGTGGAGTCATTTTCTGGTCCCTACAAAGGGAAACTCAATTTTTTTTTTTAAATCTATGAATGCAATCAAAAAACTAAAAATGCCAAGAGTCTGAGTAGGGGTTAGAATTAGAGGTTGTACTTAGTAATAGGGTTATGCTCATAAAAATGAATGCACGACCCCACAAAGATATAAATACAAACCTGTATGTGTGCATGTGTGTGCGTGCTTGTGTGCGTGCGTGTGTGTGTGTGTGTGTGTGTGCAAACTCAGTAGTCATACATTATCTGTGTCAGTGCACTGCGTGTGATCGCTGTCATTCCTCGTGTTGTTAATCAATTTTCATTTGTGTATCTTCTCTCACCCCCCTGCCACCCCCCCCTTGCCGATTCACGCCCTCCCATCGCCTGTGTTCCCGCTGTTTCTCTCCAAACCATCCCGCGCTTCTCTTACCTCCTGATGAATAATGCATCGCATTCGGCACCACGGCAAACGGCTGCGGCTTCTTTGTTTCTCATTGAACGACCACTAAACCTGTTGCCTTTCTATATTTTATAAACCCCACTTGAAAATAAACACCCATGATTGCTGTGTTATCCCGCTTCCCTTTTCAATGTCTTGTTTTTCCCATATTCCTGAATCAAAATATGTCTGCCTTTCTCCCAATTTTGTAATTAACCCTGTTCTACCTACCCATCAAAATTCGCTGTTTACTGCGCTGCCTTCTGTTTCTGTGTGATTCGTCTTTTGAACTCTGCTTTTTTTCAAAACATTTCACTATTGATCCTTCAATGAACTATCGGTGTTAACATTTGGTCGTTTGATTCCAATTTCCACAATGTCCCCACAAACCTGTATCTCGTCATCATTATGATTTAATACACGCTTCCTCACCTGATATGTCCATGTAACCGCTGTCAAACTGCCCATTGTATGGTGCTCATGCTACATGTTGCTGTTCTCCATGATGGATCTTTCTTCCATCTGCTGTGTGATTCTTTCTATTCCTCCAATACTGCGATTCTTCATTGCACAACTCCTTAACATCACCCCACCCTCCTGCTCCCCAAATCATTACCTCATAGCAGATGAATGTTGCGATCCCCAGCAGAGTGGACGCAGTGGCGGCCCCACCTGGCACCTGGTCCGAGCGGCGGCCATCATCGGACTCGCCCTGTCCCTCGCGTGCCATTTGTGTCAGTGTTGATGTGCCCCTCACCCCTCCCTCTCCATGGAGACGCCATGCAGCGTTCCTGTTCTCAACCCCGGAGGGACTGTCATCCTCATGGAGACTGCTGTACCTCCTGAGAGCTCTGCATCGGCAGCCCGTGTGTGGCTGTGGATTCTGAGAAGGCGTGTGTGTATCTCCATACGGTGTGTGTGCGTGTTTGTCTACGAGTGCATCTACTGTATCTAAGCCAAGATGGACGGATCTCCCCCCTATCACTTGTGTATGATTTGAAGACCCTTTATCGTGTCATTGTCACCAACCCCTCCCCCACTGAGGCACAGGTGCTTACTCCTTGTTTCAGGCAGCCAGTGGTGGGTATGATATACATCTCCTAGCCCACAACCCCAGTCCTAGCCCCCACCGTGTCTTGAATCGTCCATCTTTGTCCCAAATTTGTCTCCCATGCTCCCATGCTCCCTCCCACTGTCCCCAAAGACCACTTTGCGTGTTTTGCAATGTCTGACTTTCATACATCATCCAAATAAAAATAAACTACTGATTGAAAAAGAGCCCTTTGCAATGACACACTTATTGGAGCCTCTCAGCTCTCATACATCTGACCATGATTCAGTTCAAGCATGACATGGCTGGTTCATGTACACTTGATTTGGTTTGGGTAATATAAATGTACACAGTTACAGCTAACAGCCTGGCTTTGGGATCACGCATGGTTTTGAGGATTTCTATATGATTGCCTTGAAGATGCACTTAAAAGACATGTGTGTAATGTGTGTGTCATGAAACATTGCAAATAGGAAAATGTTTATCATTATGTTTATGAAAATATTGCATATGAAAATACATTATGGTGTCTGTTTAGGTGCCCCTTCCCCTTAATTATTGATTTGGAGTAATAAATGTTGAAGGAATATTTCTATGCCAACAAAAGCAATTTCTAATTAATGTGTTTATATATGTGCCGTAGCTGGTAAAATTAATAGTCCAAATGGAACGATGAATCCTGTATTGCATTTCACAAGTAATCAACACTGCCTGCATAACATTTTTATTTTCTATATGCGTGTCAGTCCTACTAATGTCATGCACATCAGCCCTATATCAAAATCAATCACAGCCAGAAATACCATTTAATATCTATGGAATTCAAACCTTCATTTATAACATTGATGTTTAATATCACTTTTGAGCTTTAAATGCATGTTTATATGACAGTAAATACCAAGTACGTGTCACATTAATTTGAGATAATTATATATAATTATACTTATGCTTATTATATTTCACTTTGTAGAATGAGAAGTTTTTCTTTCACATGCCTCACATTTCTTGCAACATTGTTACATATGGTGCTGATATTTCCCCATAATGCAGTTCTTCAGTTTAAGTGAAAGTCTAATGTCATTGGACTTTGATATGTGCCACCATATCAACTTATAGTTAAACCTAAACAACACGAGTAGGCGATTCTCACATTCCCATAGTGACACAAAGAGTGTTGAGAGTGTTATTATATGTTGCAAATTAAATTAAATTGGTTTGAAACCAAATGTTCAAAATGGGAAGGAGATACTTTGCTTTTGAATATTTGGCAACACTTTACTTGAAGCCACGTTTTTATTCATTTATAAACCCATTCATACTGCAACATGATGCATTCATAAAGCATTATAAACATGGTTATAAATATTTCTTTTTATTATGCTATATGACTGCCTTATGAAGCTCTCATCTATAATGTACTATAGATAGCTTTATAATTCAGCACAAGGCATCCTTAATGCGTATACCTACCATTGTAATGAATTATAAATATATGTATCTGTAATACATTATAGATGAGCGCTTATGAATGTATCTATAATGCATTATGATGACTGCTTTAAGTAAAGTGTTACCAATGTAAAATTATGCCTGGACTTTTTCAGGTTGGACTAAATAATGTTTTGGATTCATGTTTATATTTCCAGTGAAGCTGGCTGCCTCACATCATAAGAAATCTAACCCGAATCTTGAATGTTTTATTATTTGTTATTATTGTGTTTATAAATGACTAAAAACGTGGCCTTTAGTAAAACGTTACTGATGCCTTTCTCACCATGTTAATTCATTGTCCATTTTCAGTTGCCAGGGAGAACAAGCAGTGTGATCAGGCTTGGGGTTAATCTTCAGCACCTGCAATCCACTACCTGATTTTTTTTTGAATGACAATGGGAGGTTTTCAATACAGTAGTGCAAGAGGGTTATGGAGATCTATATCTGAGACATTGTCTCAGTGTGATTCTCATCAACGTCAGTAAGCTCACCCCACGAAATGATCCTGCTGACTCTGAGACCATCAAATACTCTGCACATGTTCTAATTATGCATGAAGAGTTCTTCTGAGGCAGCTTAACCCTAAAGATGACACTATGACTTGCAGCAGCTTTCAACAAATTCTAGAAATTTCTACATGTGCTGTACATCACTGAGCAGTATTGGGGCTACAATCACCCCAGTGCAAATCAGCCTCTGCCTTTATTTCTTCCACTTCTGTAATGCAACATTTAAGCATCACGATTATTAATCTAACAATTAGAAGTGAATCCTAAATAACTTTTATCATGATGTGAAGCATGGAATTCATCGTGTTTTTGAACATGAACCCAGAGAAGGAAATGGCTGGAGACATCCTATCGAACCAGACTGTTCACATTAAGATTAATTTGCCAGACTAGGTTATTTACCAGAAGATTCTATTAGATTTTGTGATGTCCCACAGGATGCACTTTTAGGCTTTAGCCACATGCATCAACAGAGATAGAAACAAGTATATCCCATAAAGGAAATACACTTTGAGCTCCTAAAATGGGACTTTGTAAAATTGCCCTCATTAAATTGTCCACCAAATCAGCCGAATCTAGATAAAGCTTTATTTAAATCGAGTCAAGTACCTCGGCACTCCATCACTTTAAGGCTGTAAGTGCACTTTGATGATGTTAATACTTCTGCAACCTGACTCCACAATGGCTGAACAATAGACTTATTGGATTAGCGATGCGGGTAACCGTGTTTAACGGCAGCATTACTTCGACGGAAGGATGCTGGCGTTTTCCTGTCCTTTGGCAAACCGGTGTGTCACGATGCAGGTCGGTGGAGGGGTGTTGCACAGGCCCAGCTTCGAGGGTGGGCCAGATGGGTGGAAAAGCACAAGGAAGTCAATTTTAATAATGAACAGCGGACATAAAATGACATAAGAGGCGTAGAAATCAAGCTGTAAAAGCCCACACAAAGAAGAGCACACCTCACGCAGTGTCGAGCGGGAAAGCGGAAAGGCTAATCGCCATCAGCCTTCGCTTGTTGTTCTGCTGTTAAAACTACTTATGTGATCGCTTTTATGCTGAAGATTCTGACTCGTACAATCAGATCCAGCTGGGCTCCATAAACTGGGACTTCTGTCAGCATGGGGCTGATGGTCAATCAACATTAACAAATAAAAACCATCGCAGCACTCGGACTGCATTTAGCCTTTGCTGGTTTCCCCTTGCCATGTAACTGCCTAATTTGCTATGCCTGATGGTTCGTCACCAAACCAAAAAGAAAGCTGATGCTGTTCGACTGAAGCCTCTCAAATCAGGATTGTCCCATTCAGTCAATTTTTTCATTTAGTCCCCTTAACATAAATATACCCAAAGTACTTGATGCAGCAGCCATATAATATCACAGGCTCACATGAGATCAAGGTAAAATTACAAGCTATTAAAATAAGAGTGGAAAATGGCAAACGACAGATCGCAAAAAAGCATTTGGTACTTAAAAAAAAAAACTCTGTGGTCCAGGGCCAAATAGCAGCAAAATCATCCCTAAGCAATTATGCCTAAGCTTGATATTACATTTCAGCCCTAATCAACCAGATCCCAATTATAAACGCTCATATCTAATGAAAGGAGTCTTCTGACCATATGGTGTAAGTTTTCACCCACTTAAAATGATGCTAAATATAGCTGATGCTGACACCATAGCAACTGGGGATGATTGGAAATTCTAACGTCCTCTCTTGGAAGGCAGAAAGGTCAAGCGGTCAAAGATGGATGACTCAGGGACGCACGGATGAGAAAGATCATTCCCATCCTTTGACCACATTCTGGATTTTACCATCTGTGTCTTAACACACTACATGTCTACACGGCCATTTATTCATCTACATAAGTTGGTATTTGCATAAAAATAAAACTTAATTTTGTCACGATGTTCTACGTCTTATTCTGTGTCTGATTCATAGTACTCTTCAACTTGACTTCTTCTAAAGGCAATTTTTTACTGTACCCTGTAGACATAAATCGCTATAAATCACGACCACTACTCTGTCAATAGGATTTAAAAGGCATTACATTTCAAGCATCACATCTCTATTTAAGTCACAAGCAAGTCCCAGGTTGAGTTGTTGGTTGTTCTGTTTTATAGTCTTGTATTTACTGGGAAGAGCCTATCTATTTCATATTTATGAAGAGATCCAGTTTGTATACTTCGGATTCAGGTGTGTGTTTGAGGTCAGCTTTCTTTTTTCAGTTTTAACGGCTGCAATCCAAAATACATCTATCTGTCTGTAATGGTTTTTGGGGCCTTGTGGTCGTCGACCTTGTTGTCTCTCACACAACCGGTATTTTGTTTCCCGTTAGGCTCAGCTTTATAAATTGAACACTTGACGGTTCATCCCAGAAGATACTTTGGTATTCCATGGTAATTTCAAACTGCAAAAGACTAATCCAAAGTGAACTCACAAGCTGTTTCACTAAAACAATATTATTATCATGCAATATTGCCTGCATCTCCCGCCCTAAACAAATTTCAGCTCTCAAATTGGGATTCACTGAATCCATTCGGGTACAAGGTCATCTATCAAACACCTGCTGGACAAGAATTTCTGTCGGCTACAGGACAGCTTACTGTGCATTTCCGTCATACATCTTTCAGCCCCTTCCATTTGTAAAGTATAAAGACCTGCTGTATGTTCTTTTTAATTTTCAGGATTTTTCTGCCCAATACAGCCGTGTTGACGGTCTGCACAAAGCACTTAGCTGTTCCATTCAGAGTTGGAGATATAAAAAGATGACAAGCTCCTCGATTGCTTTCCTTTCCGGGAATGTTTTGATGTAACTGTGCGCCATTGCAGGACATTGATTGTTCTGGCTGCCTGAAGGGGCTTGAACTCATCTAAAAAACTGCTTATGGTGACCATACTGTGTGGGTGTCCGCCTACGCAGTACCCACAATGAAATTTCGTGATATTAGACTTAGGAACCAAATCAAGGGATTCTGATTGGTAATCAGAGCAAACTTTCTCCCGAATGGACACTGGAAGGAATCTGTTTACTCGGCAGATGAGGTAGATAAGGCAATTAGCTTCCTGCTCTATTTGTGGAAAATCGTGTTATGCCTTAAGGCTTGCGCTTTCATAACCATCTGGAAAATGTCCAGGATAACAGCTCCTTAATGCATCACAAGCCAAATACAGCTTTGCTAGAAAAAAAACTTTAATATAGGTGGACTGGTAATTCCCATCATCACCAATGCTTAAACCTTGATGGAGGTAAATGCACAAAACAGATTTTCTGACATAAGAAAAATGACTTGCCTGACTTAAATAATAGAAATTTAACGTTTACTTAAAGCATTCATGCATAATGCATTATAGATACCAAATATTATAAATACACCTATAACTACTTATAAAGAGGCATAACACATTATAATTATGTTTATTATACATTACAAAAGCTCTATGAAGTTCTCATCTATTATGCACTCTAAATACCTTCATAATGGATTTTAATGGCTTATACTGACCATTAATATGCTTTATGAGGGTATCTGTAATACATTAAAACATGGTTATAATGTGCTATGCCTATTTATAAATACTTATACCCCTATTTATAATACTTTATGAATGCATTATAAAGCATTATGAATGTATCTATAATGCATTATGATGACTGCTTTAAGTGAAGTGTTACCAATGTAAAATTATGCCTGGACTCTTTCAGGTTGGACTAAATAACGTTTTGGAATCATGCTAATATTTCCAGTGAAGCTGGCTGCCTCACATCAAAAGAAATTTTACCTGAATGCTGCATTCTGAACAGCCCTGTCCCTGCTATCAAATCCATGCCCCTTCCACCAAAAACTCATGTTATTTTTACACATCTCCTCTTAGCCTCTTCTCAGCTAAGCCAATTTCCCTCCTTTGCATATGTCTGCAAAACAAATTCAGAGCAGCAGCTATCGGGAGACATAAAGCAGGCTGTCTTTAAGAGGAGGAAAATGTACTGTAAGACGAAAAGAGAGCCCCCATCTCCCTGCACCAGCACACTAAGCCCACAGACCTTGACAAACACATTCGAAAATGCAACAGTCGCTGTTTTCACCTGCTTTGCTCAATGTGTCACCATCAGTGGGAGGCTGATGACTAAAGATGGTGAAAATGAGTCAAATCACTGACCAAGGCAACAACATATTAATCATTTCATCTTTAATCATAAAGTAATTTTAATCTGTTAAAATTATAACAGTAAACACTCAGTCTCCGCTTTATTTAGAAGCTGCATTTATGCAGTAATATGAAATCATGCAAAGAACAATTTCTAAAAATCAAGATAATATTTCCAAATCAAATCTTTCCATAGTTATTCATGATGGTGCACATTCTTTGTTTTTTTACTTTAAGGAAAAGTATACAGGAAAGACAGAGGAATACATTTTATGCGTATAAAGCTGAAGACCACAGATAGGTGTAAAATATCAAGGGCTGCAAAATAAATTGCAAATCATTCATGTGTTTGTTCATTTCATCTCAGATTCATGAAAAACACAGCTTGTAAATTGTTTACTTGAGACAAAGTCTCAGTGTACACAATACAGTTTGTATTACCCTTTACTTCTCTCTACTGTGTTCTGGAACATGCTGTACATTATATTGTTTTACCTGCTACTGTAATTACACTGAGGTCAAGCCTTGGGTCCCACAGCATGGGAAGTCACTGGATTTTCTTCCCCGTCTCCAGACTGTTAATGTCCATGTGACACACAAAACTGCAAAGCACAATTTTGCCAGTTGTTTTCATCTTATTTATTTTATTTATTTAAGTGCATCATTTTTTTCTAACCTTGCAGTACAGTGCTTGGATTGAAAGCAGTGCTAATCTATTAGCACGTGCCTGGTAGAGCGGCCGATGCGGTTGCTGGGGGCGACCCGCCTCTCCCGGCTAGCCATCGCTCACCCTGCAGCGGCAACCCTCGTTTTCTCCGCGGCTGCCGCTGGGTTAGCCTCTGTCACCAAAGCCCTCACAGGGGCCTCGACTAGCAGCTCTCTCTCCTGTTTTACTCCTGAAGCCGACAGCATGTGAGCAGAATCCCAGCGCAAGGGTCCGGAAGGGGACGTGCTCCCCCGCCGGTTGTCATGGATAAGAGGGACATATGTTGTTTTCACATCCAGACTGGACCAGCCTGGAGTCAACTCTCGGAAGGGAGTCTTCACCCTTTATTTCATCACAGCAGAATGATCACACGCACAAAAAAATAACATATTTAATTAGGAGATGCTTCCATCCAAAGCGGTGTACGTTTTTGAGAAATGGGGCCAGCAATTTCCTGGAGCAATTGAGGGTTTAGGGGCCTTGTTCAAGGGCCCAAAAATGGGATCGTAAATAAATTATTAACCAAATCGTTAGCAGAATCAAAGCTATGGACTGAGTGTTAAGCAATTTCTTTAGCTAGTGGAATTACAGGATCAGCTCTGTGATGCAGTGGGTGTTGCAATGAATTTTGGTACAATAAGTACATCGAAAGAAAGACTAACACCTCCAGGATCAGCAGATGTTCCGTCCTCATGGTGTAACTTATCCCAACAGAGAGTGAGCCAGTTGTGGATTTGGGGATTCTGACTCATGCCCTTCCCTAATGGATCAGAATCCCAAGGGAAGTAGGAACTGGACTTTTTTGGGCCTTTGTTCAACCAAAAGCTTAATGAAGTAAGATGGCCTGAAAGTTACAAATCAAAAATTGAAAAAAGTTACATTTATTTCCGGTTAAAACTTAAAATTTAAGCCTAGCTCATACAGAAAAAAATACCTCTGTACCTCTCAACACTAAAGGACAGTAGAGTTCTTCTTGACTAGGGAAATGAACAACGCAAGTTCAGTAAAGAAGTCCATCACGGTCCTGGATACAGGGAAGCCCTGCTGACGAGAGAGGTTTTTGCCATGGTAGGGCAGCAAAACATGGTGTTTTTTTGGTGATGTTGCTTGTGATTGCTGGAAGAGAGAGAGAGGTTGCCCATGTGATTGGGTGGGTGGTGACCTCTGTACATTGTCCTGTCTCAGCAGACTCCCTGTTCAGTGGCCTGGGTCTGGGCGCCGTGGTGGGGCTCGGCCTGGCCGGCCTGCTCCTGGTCCTGGTCGTGGTGGACGTCAGCTGCTTCTTCCTCAGGCAGTGTGGCCTGCTCATGTGCATCACCAGGAAGCTGTGCAGCAAGAAAACCACCACCAGCGGAAAGAGCAAGGACATCGAGGAGGGAAAGGCGGCCTACCTGTGAGTGACTCCACCCCCCGGCCCTCGCTCCTTTTCCCATAATGCCGTGCTCACTCACCTCTAATGTGTTTAGCTATACATCCTTCTCTGCCACCGTCACTCCCAAAGAAATGCCCCATAAATCCCATAAAAATTGTTACTATAAAAACCAATCTTTTATTATGAATATTTACATGTAATTTTACTGCCGTTGTTATTGTCCTGGATTCCATTTTAATATTCATAATATCCATTGTGCCTTGTCATTTTTCATCCTTTGTGGTTATATGATTATACTGCACGGCTCATTATATAAATTACTCAAGAAAACATCTCACAGGATTTCAGGAGCACATCAGGCTTGGGTGTAATGACTTCATGCCTTGGTTGTCCTCCCTAATACACCCATCCCTAGATCAGTCCCGTCTGTGTTCACTCACATCTTCCACTGACATGATTAAGAAATGAAGGCAGCAAGTTTGCACGCCTTCCCCCCCTCCCCAGCTCCTGTGGTATTTATATGTCTGGGCCGGTGCTGAAGATGATTTCAATTACCCTCCTTAAGAACAGCCCCAAGCTCAGGCAACAAGCCACGTGCCATCAGGGATCTTTTCAGGGTAATGTGAGAAACATAAAATTAACAGTATCCTTCCCCTCCCCCCAC
>JAABNX020000001.1:49098709-49121729 GCA_015163995.2 Mormyrus lacerda | reverse complement strand
GAACGGAGTCCTGGGAGGGGGGGGGGTTAAGGATGAAAACTTTCCAGATAACCTGCGAGGAGAGCTCATCTGAGTAGGAAGGGATGCAATTTACGCTAATGCCAGCAATGATCTCGCCAGCTCTGAGCTGAGGGTGATTAGCGCTGAGGAGAGAGATTAGTACTGAGAATGTCAGAACCGCTGGGAGGTGGGACGCGTGCGAAACGCCACTTCTGCTGGTGGCCAGATGATGAGAGAAAGCGCCACCCACTGGCTTCTGGGAGAAAACGTCAAGGAGAGAGACCCCAGCCCTGTCATTCTGTTAGAATGAAGGTCGACGAGATTTGTACAACCGGGGAAGGGGGTGCAATGGAACTGTCATTGCAACTTCTGGATTGAGCTAATTATTGGTATTAAATACATTTACATGCTACATGCTAATATAAACAGTACAGACTCTTGCGAGTGTTTCTAGATACCATCCAGAATATATTTGATGTTTATATGCTGAAAGTCCAGCCTTCCAAAGTAGTCACTCTACTAATTCTTGGTTTCAACATCTCCAAAGATGCTTTGGGTTGGGTACCATCATCCCTGATAAGGGGAGCGCGTGAAGCAGACTGAGATAAATGCTTTATAATTAAAAAGACAGAGGGACACGTCAGCTGCCCACAACAGCTCATGACTCAAAGCCCCCGAGTGTTGAACTGGACACATTGAATTACGGGTATGCAGGTGGGGGGGTGGAGTGGGCTGTCCATTTATAGACGGCAGAAAACAGAGAGAAGTCAAAAAATATTTGCTCAGTAATGATTCAATTATTCAAAAACTGATCCTAATGTGAAAAGCACGTTTTCGTTATGAAATATGACATCCTCTGGAAGAGTCTTAACACGGATGTATTTTCCTTGTGTTTGTTCATCTTCAAAGGGAACGACAGGATATTTTTAGACATTTCATTCCAGCTGCATATAAAAACAGGACTCCCGTGACACTGTGTGATGTCAGTGTGCAGCCAACGTCGCACAAGATGCTGCATGAAATACATACACAGTGATAGCTACACGGCCGTGGCGTGCTGATCTGTGAAGGGGGGAATTAAAGCGGAAGGGAGTGTGCCTGCCACTTCGGCATCGCCTGTCAGTGCATCAACTCCCAGATGAAGTGGGAGGCAAGTCGATTGAAGAGCAGGTATGATGATTTTGGGAAAAAAAAGCTTAGCATGAAAGAAAAGCCAGACTCACCGTGGCATCAGCGTCATTCTGTCCTGATGGCCCAGAAGAATCATACATCAGAGAAAACACTGCAATCATATAACTTTTATCTTTCTTTTTAAAGTTTTGAAATCAATCTCCTCCATTCTAAGGGAGGGTGATTTTTTATATATTTCCTTGATTTATTTATTTGTAATATTTATATATTATTTATTTATCTTATCTTTATCGATGACTTAAAAGTTAAATTAGGTACAGTAACATTGCATATTTATCTTATAAATCACCTCCATTTACAATGCTGGGCATAAACAATGCTTTTCTATTTCAATTTCTTTCAGATGTAATAAAGTAATCAGTAAAAATTAGAGAAAAATACAAAACCATGTATTGCTGTCTATCAGATAACTTCAACAAGTCAGCAAATGGATGCAAAATATTCCTTTCCGCCTGGCACTAAACATTTATTCCTTCACAATACTAAGCTATAGAAATGACACCCCTGCGTTTCCACATCATAGGGACTCTAATCTCAGCATTTACAAGATTAGATTTGTAGTGCCTGCAAATTTTTCCTCATAAGAAGAATGATATTAAGTCTGTGTCAGCATTTTCACATCAAATTATGACGTATCTGAGTAGCCTAGAATATCCTGAAAACAAAAACATACAGCATACATGCATGGTTAACTCATGTACGTACAATGTAATAAGCCTAAAATCAAAGCTATATAAAAACACTCCAAAATGCATAGGGATCCAAAGGTTAACGCAGTAGAGGAGATCAGGGATGGGTGTAACATTTGTTACATTTTCCCTGTACCTCCTTTATGGAATCACATTCAAATCTGATACAAACTACCTGCATGTGTCCTCCATTACTTAGCACAGGTTTTATTCCTGTATCACGGACAGACAATGGATGGTTTAGCCTCAAACACGTGGAGTAAAATATTACGTTGTAACCCATAGTCAGGGATAGTTTGAGCACAGTCCCGAGTTAAATGTAACATCGGAAATGTTACCAACAGCTAAATGTTACCACCAGCTAAATTTTATTACATTGTGGGCTAAATGTTCCCACAATGTAATAAAACCCTGTTATTTTGACATTGTCGAGACTATTCTTCAGGTCCCCACAAAGATCTATGAATGCAATCAAAAAATGGCAAAAGTCTGTATTTTGTTTGGTTACTTATGGTTAGGTTAACGTTGAGTAGGGGTTAAGGTCATGTTTTCTACATAGAAATGAATGGAGAGTTCCCACAAAGACATAATTATAAACTTGTGAGTGTGTGTCTGTGTGTGTGATATTAGTCACTATCAGAATCACAGTGGTGACAGGTGTATTGAACTCCTCCTTGTGTACAGGTTTCATGGGCCCACATTGGACAGTCTATGCTAAGGAGGTGGGACCTGATGATCTCTCAATCAGCCAATAATAAAGCAGTGATTCCAAACTCCAGTCCAGGGGACTGGCCGATTGAGATGTCATCCCAATAACCCACGCTCACACCAGCTCTCCGTGAATCAAATGCCTGTGCATTTCACCCGTTGACTTTGAAATGTTCCATGCTGTACACACAATGCAGCACTTTCCTGGGCTTGAGAAGTGACCTGGTGGGCTGCTGGAGAAATACCATTACAACTATCCTAGACTGTGATAGCCATGAACAGCTAAGCAACAATATTAGCAATAACAGCTTGTATAAAAGATGCAGGGAGGGGTGTGTAACCCCTTTGGCGTCTCCCACACTCAAGCACGAAAGCTCACCCCAAAGACGCAGGTGTTACAAATTACTTAAAGTCCCGGGAACAGGGCGCATAATAAAAATTATTCAAGTTTGAATAATGTAAATACAAAGCTTGCAGTGCTATCACAAAAATCAAGTCAAGTAAGTTTATGTGTCATTTCAGCCATATACACAGTATACTGTGAAACAAAACATTGGTCCTGCAGACCCAAGGTGCACAAAAAACAAGAAACAACACAGGAGTACACAAGTGTAATTTACAGGACAAGACAACATACAGTGCAGTCGACAGTAGTAACCGTGCTGGTCTGGTTGTATATTTGAATAAATAGTATTATTGCAGATATAGTATTATGATTTATACTGTATATAAACTATATGTAGACTAAACTGAGCATGTGCAGAGTGAGTTATGTGATTTGTACCTCATTCATGATTTGAGAAATAGACTTTGTTACAACTAACCCATGATATAATCATCACCAGTCTCCCCTGCTGTGACCGGATGAAAAATGTCTAACTTCAAAGTTCAAATACAACCAATAAGGTGTGTTTTATTTGAAAATTGTTATATTTGTACAGAAGCATTTATCTTGAAATTAAAAAAAAGAAAAAAAAACGTCCATGGTTCAAATTATACTGTGACACAAATTTTAGACCATAATGCCTAGTCCAGACATACATGCCTATGCTCCACATTTTATAGTGCATGTGACTCAAACATCCGTCTGCTTCTGATCCTGATTTGGTCTTGGTCATGTCTCCGTCTCGCCCTGCCTTAGTCTTGGTCTTATCTCAGTCTCAATACACTTTGGTCTTGGTAACTACTTGAACTCAGTTTAGGCGGTCTTGACTACATCACTATAAAGAATCCTTAATGCTTATACCAACCCTTATAATGCATTGTAAAGGTTTCTTTAGTACACAGATGAGAGTGTCATAAACCATTCATAATGCATAATAAACATAGCATGCCTATAATGTGTTATGCCTTTTGATAAATATTTATAGCCATGTTTGTAATACGTTTTGAATGCATTATTATTTGTTACGAATGTGTTTATAAATTATTAAAAACATGACCTTAAGTAAAGTGTTACCGGATCCACTGATGCTAGGAAACCTTATTGGCTTGTATGCTTCCTCTCCGAAACACCTCTCAGTTACAGCCCAGGCTTGTGACTGGAAGCGTGACCCCCCCCCCCCCCCACACCGCCCTGAATGGGGGATGTGTAACCCCATTGGAATCTCCCACAGTCAAGCAAGAAAGCTCACCCCAAAGACACAGGTGTTACAAATTACTTAAAGTCCCTGGAAAATCATCAAACCGACTCGCCCACACAACACAGTAGTCCAGCTTCTGTCAGGCCTGTTTTCTAAGGGGGGGGGGGGAGGTGAGTAAATGATTTACATCCTTCTGTCTCTGCACAACAGACCAGGGTGCGTACCAGAGGATCACCATAAAGACCATAATCCTGAGCCGGACTAGCAAAATACATTCCCAAGTTAAAATCAGAGCCATTGATACTTGGAAATAAGACTTTATTTAAAATTTTTGATTTTTATTCTATTTATATTTATCGATTTTCTGTTTTACGTTATCCATTTTATTTCTTCTTTGATCTCACAGGAATGGCGCATTTTATGCCTTGGCATGAAGTCCATTAATTTCCATAATAAATGCATTTGCACTCATAAAAGAAAGTATTATTTATAGCTAAAGCACTGTAATAGTGGGTGTCACACGCAGATCCATTATTTTCTTCAGAAAAAAATCAAGAATTCATGAATGTGAAAATGGAAAAAAATGGAATTTCTAACAAGCAAAAAACAAGAAATAATTAATATTTAAAACAGAAAAAACAAAGTGTGAACCAACCAACGTGTTACAGGGGGTTAAAAAAATTATGCAGTTATCTTTAGATAATTATCTTTGTATTTCATTTGTATTAATTTTCATGCATTATGTCAGAGCTGACAGTTTTCTTGATTTTTATTAGAATTACATCTGCTGTTAGCCAGTTTTACCCCTATTTCATGCATATTTCAATGAGCGTTTTAACATGTTACTCCTGGAAGCCAAAGCTTTTAGCGCTGTCTGCCCGGTGATCTCTTAATGCAGTCTGAATTAATGTGAGCAGGGAGTTTACATCTGGATGGCCATTCAGCAAAAAGACACAAATTGCACAAAAGAAAATGGAAAATAAAATGTTTAAAATTGTGTGTGCAGGGACTGTATCATATTAAGTTCATAACAAATTCAATTAATTGCAATTTATCCAGTGTAAATGTCATAAAAACAGCTGTTTGGATTTTTTAAATAACAAAACCATGTGACACTGGGATTTAACAGTAAACAACAGTTTTATTTAAAGCTTATGGTTATCAGGGACAGATGGCTGCAGGGCAGGGCCAGTACAACGCGTGGCTTTGGGGTTAAACAAAAATCATTGCCGTTTCAGATGGGAGATTAAGAAAAGCAAAGAACATTACACATAAAAACATGTACTGTAGCTTCTCAGCACAGACCTTGTAGTTCAGTGTTACTGAGGCCATTAGCCACACAGCTCCCTACCATGCAGTGCAACACCATCGCTGTCAAAACTTGTCGTCAGTTAGTCATGTGACATATTTCATCCGTGGTGAGCAGTTTTCCCAGGTACCAGATTTCTTCTTCATAAAGTAGAAGCTTCTCAATAACATGAAACTATTAAGGTTTAATGTCCCGCAATATGCTCTGTGCAGCCATTTGCCTGATTATGTTTTGATCTTGACAAATGAAGTGCGACATTGTCAAGAAGGAAGAACCAGGATGAAATGGCGTGATGTGGTATTGTCATGTTGGGTATTAGTTATTTTGTGTGTGTGTGTGTGTGTGTGTGTGTGTGTGCGTGATCGGGTTTACCTATCCTTATGGGCACACAATGTCCCCATAGCGTGATCAATATCCGTTTTTTTTTCCCTTATGGGGACCGGTTTCCTGGTCCCCATAAGGGAAAACTCTATTTTATAAAAATAAAACTAACTATATTTTATAAAAATAAAACTAAAAATTCAAAAACTCTTGTATTTTGCTTGGTTACTTATGGTTATGGTTAGGGCAGGGTAGGGGTTAAGATTGTGATAGTTAACGTTAGCATTTTTCCCATTGAAATGAATGAGCGATCCCAATAAGGATGTTTAACCTACGCGTGTGTGTGTGTGTGTGGTTTGTTTGTTTGTTTGTGATCAAGGATTTTAAACCATAAATAGTACTGTATAAGGCTCATCAGGTTAGGCCAATTATTGGAAAGTCAGCGGCTGAAATCCAAGAGTTGGCAGTGTTTTCACCAATTTCTTCAAGGACTGTCTGACTCTCGGTTCTCAAAAATGTGCGTTGGTAAAAATGTCAACTAAAATTATATATATATATATATATATATAAACTACACAACTGAAAGTAAATGAATATTCCAGTTCTCGGGCTGTTAAAAGAAACAGCATCCATATCCCATAGCCTTCCTCTGAACCAGGTATGTAAGACCCGTCCTGTACTACAAAGCTGGGGAAGAGAGAGGCTGTGATCTATTACTGTATCCCACACCTCTTTGCTGACCAATCAACTCAGCCACTTTTCACAAGGGCTCCTCTTCATTGTGAGAGAGCCAGTCAACCCGCTTTTACAACGTGATAAAATCAATTCCAGTGCTGAAGATGATGAAGGTGGCAGGCCCACATGTTATGCTTTATTTAAAAAGTGAAAACAGGACTTGTGATTGCAATTAAATATGTATGATTCTTTATGCAAATTGCAATATGTTTATCGTTATCGTGCTAATTTTATGTGTTATATTACAAATGCATTTTTATTTAAGAGGTTTAAAAATTAATAATAAGTCTTTCTGGAGAGCAGAAGCATAGGAAATGGGTTCCTGTGCACTGTCTGCAGCAGCACTGGATCATTATATTGTTCATGACAATGGAGAAAGAGAATGAGGGCAAAGGGACGGTAAACCTCGATCCATGTTGGCCAACTTTCACACGCTGTGTTCAGGACACAAGAACTACGCTTCATAGAGACAAGGCCATAAATCAAAACGCGAGTCCTCTGGCCCCAAACAAGGTCACCGCTATGAGAGCACAACTGATTGGGGTCCTCACAGCGTTGAAATTCCCTGGTACGGGGGCACAAATCTGGAGCAGCCAAATCCTGACCACAGTATATTGTAAAAAAATCAAGCATTTTAAAAGGAATAAATGTCTAAGACTCACTAAACATGCTTTGGTGAAGTGAAAATCCTTTCTGAGCAAACTCATTGGATCGTATTAGCCTCCAAAGTGCCATTGACTCCCTGTGAATAAAACAACCTCAGATGCTAATTGAAATAACACCTTAATTGGACTACCGCATCCTGATTTTTATGTGACGTGCGTCCCTGCAGTGCATGAAGGAATGTTTTTACAGTTTGACTAATAGGGTGATAAACTCGGGAGAAACAGCACAACACTGAAGAAGAATTGTCACGTCGAATCCGTCTTATTATTTCCCTTTCATCCGAGAGTTCGCAATGCAAATGATTTAAATGGCCACATGACAAACCATTCTCATAATTCTAAACACATGTTAATAATGTGTCATTTGGTGACATTATCTATTAAAGCACTTTACATTTTTGGCTATTTCAGTTTTTCGTGTGCAGGATTCTTTCATTAGGTGCCGCATTAGACAGACAGGTGTTGAGCTTGACTTTAATTCCCGGCATTTGTCAAGCTTATGAGAAATAACTCCTGTAAGCAGCTACGGGTGCAATCAATTCAAACTGCGGGCGCGATTCATGCTAGCGTTTAGGAGACGGTGGAGGTTAGCGGTATATGTCATGCCGGTGAAAATCGTGCCATTCGGGCCGACTCTGATTGCGGCTTCCTGATTGAAGAGCTGCCGGCATGTCTGACGGCATCTTCAAGGGCTAAAGAGGGTGAGTTTCGGCATCGATTTGCCCTCCGGCGATTCATCTCTTAATGGTGCCTACGTAGCGCGGCGCCGACTGGAAATAAATAAAGTTGTACGTTCGGATTCAAATGTGAATAAAATCACCAAGCTGTGCTTTGCTAATGAGCCAGAGAAAGCTTTGAGAGACAGAACCAATTAATTATCTGCTGACATTAATGGATAATAACCTTATGGCGGATAACATCGCTAATGAATATGCATGAGGGCGTTTGAGGAAACAAGGTAAACTAGCAACAGGAAATCTTGCTCCCAGAATTGTTATGAAATATCTTATCAAGCATACAAGTCATCTTTCAAATAAATGGCTTTCAGTTTATTAATCTACACCGAAACTTGTGTTCTAGCATCCTCCCCCCCCATAGATAATCCGGGTAATAATGGTAGCTAAGCGTTGAGTTTGCGGTTACGCCGGGGTGAGCCCGATCACCTCTGTGCTGCAGGAGATCCATTGGCTGGAGGCTCGTCTGAGGGGCTGTGATTAGTAGAAACTAAAATACGACATAAATTGCCAACATAGTTCATTAACCACGAGATTGCTCAGCTCACTTGCAATGCTAGCTATGGGACAGCATTACAAATCAGGATTAACTGATCGAATTAACTGATGACCAAATAAAGCCAGATATACCCATGCTATTGTAACATCTGTTTATTCTGTGGAATAATTATAGTCCCACGTTTGACATCTGCAATTGGGCACCAGACAAACCATTACATTACGGAGCTACCGATCGTAGCTCCAGGCAGCATTATTTGAGTCATGGCATTTGTATCTGTGATATTTCAATTACCCTGAAATAAAAGGATTAAGTCCTGTTTTAATTTTGACCCCAAGGCTTTTTTTCTCCTAATTGATTGAATTGACGTGTTGGATTAATCACTAAAATAACTAATTTGGTTAAACCAACAGTCCCTGAGCAAACATTTGACACGGCGGCCAGTGTCTCCACGCAGGGAGCTGGGCTGCGGGGTGGAGAGGTGCTCAGCTGGCTAGTAAATTAGACGCTCGACAAGCACCGGAGGTCACCCCCGCAAACACACCCGACACCTTGTCACAGGATGCAGGGCTGTTCATTAGCCGACACGCCACAATTAGCAATCTGCGCGGGCTGTAATTACCTCCGGATCGCAGTCATTACGCGTGAATCGTGTAAACTGGTGAAACACAAACAGGGCACATGACCAGCAGGGTGCGCTGGCCCTGTCCTGACCTGCTTACGCCACACAGTCGCTGTTTATAACGTCGCCCAGGGGAACGGTTACTGTAAGTTGGCACCAAATAGCACTTGCTCTAACTTTAGAGCCCAGAACCCACCAATTGTACGTACTCTAATGACACACAGTGACACCCAGACTAATTGTAGGTATTGTAATGAGCATCACTGAGGCAGTAGCATTTACGCTAATGAATGGGTTCTGTGCCTGGCTATGTTTGTAACATTCCTTTCTAGGAAGCACAAAAATCCCATATAAAGCATCACTGGAGTGGAATCAGGGAGGGTTTGCTGTAATTAGACCAGGCAAGCTCGTCCTCTCGGCCTTGGAGGGATTCAGCTATGAACGGACAAGCTGGAAGGGAGAGTGACACTCAGACAGCCAATATGCTCCAGAAGATTTCCCACAACTTGCAATGCTCTGAGAATATGTGCAACAACAATAAGCGTGTCATTGTCCGATTCTCTTACATTTATTATTTGATAAACGTTTTATGCTGCACTGGAGAAGCAGATGGATGGATCAATGGATTGATAAGGAATAGATACATGGATGGATGCATGCATGCAAGGAGGAAAGGATAGATGGATGAATTGGTGAACAGATGAATGGACAGATGTTTTAAATACCCCGCATCCAGAGCCCACATGTTCCTTGAAGACAGTTCCACGGACACACTCCCCACATAGCTGACTGCTGCCGTTACTTACACACTACACACCACAGCTTACGGCAAAGCCAGGACGCCACCGCAAGCAGAAAAGAGCTGCGAAGGATGATGAGGCCGGAGCTGCAGCATCCGAGCCGCACATCTGGACGCACGATCTGTGGCGTGTGACTTGCTGGAAATCAGATTTCACCGGCGGAGAAGCTGAGGAGTCACCTGAGAAGCTGCTTGGTCCCGTTTGCCTTTGCAGACCCTGTAAGCTGTCAGCGTCCTGCTCTCTCCGGAGCTCCACACGCTTTGATTGCTTCTGTTTTTTTCTGTGTTTGTTTGTTTTTTTGTTTTCTCCTTCGGTCTGAATTTTAGCCAATAAATCAAATAAATGAGATCTGCCGTGGGGTGAGATCACCTCAGCGGTGGAGAAATCCAACTTTTACATCAGCTGAGACTCTTCCAAGCCCACATTCCTCAATTGATCTCCTTTTAAAGGACATCAATATCTGTGAAGGTACCTGCCACCTTCTGGAAGGCCGGAATCGAGCCTGAAATCAAAGGAGTGTCGAATAGCTGGACTTTTACAGATTTCTTTCAAGCTGTGCACTTTGGGGCAGAGAAGCTTGACCCACTAATGACTTTTGTTCGTCAATTAGCATCACCATTAGCTGAAATAACACAACACGTGTGGTAATCAACACTTTGTGCATGTGTGACAACTAGATATTCGGATCGGTATTGGCGCCGATTCAGACCTACTTGACGGATTGGGTATTGGCCATGCGTGACCGATCCACATCCTTTACTTACTTATTTCGTTTTTGGCAATAATTCGCATGACAGCCCTTTCCCATTTTACATGTGTTTTTTGCGGCATTCAAATCAAACCCTATCGCCACCCCTCAGTCTTTTTTGCTACTCAGTGGGTATGAGTACAGTACGTAGCTTCCTCCTGCTGTGATGTCATGCGCATACAAGGAGCGTAAGATAAGACGTGACGATCTGAGAGTATTTTACACTTTTAACAGAGACCAGTAGCACAGCGATTTGCAATCTATGTAAAAAAAAGTTTTGAGGTGGGAATAGCGTTTAATGGATAATCCCATTTAACAAAGCACGCAATGGCGAGACAAAGCAAAGCAATGGGTGATTTGGGAGTCGCTAACGTGGACTGTTTCGTGAACAAAAGTGTAACTGCGCTGACGTCCATGGGAGGAAAAACTGTGTTAAAATTTTAACTTGTGTATACTTTGCTTTGAAGATAATCTTATTGAACTGCAAATGCCTCAAAAACGCTTAAAACAAACAAGGTGGAACAGTACGTTATGTATGTTTGTGGTAGCCTAATTAAATATTTTTGTCATACATTTTTCCAATTATATTTACTAGCTTAAAAAAATAATATATAAAGTATAACAAAGTAAAAAAAAAAAAAAAAGGTCTTGTATCGGTATCGGCAGTTGTGTATCAGAATCGGAACGGAACATCTCTAGTGACAACCCAGAAACTGTTACATTACACACGTTGTCAAATTAGTACACCCACGGTATTAGAATGCATACTAACTATAGTAAAGAATAAAAATAACAATATAACTTATGAGGTGCTATTTAAACAATCTGAAGTGCACGTTCTGAAGCATACGGCGCAAGTTCTAGGGCGTGGTCAACCCACTTCGGCTAGTTTTATGGCAAAAAAAGGTCCAAAAGGGTTGTACTAGGTCTCGTAATTAGTCGTGGGTGTGTTTGGTTTGTGATGTGCTATAAACCAATGAGAGCGTCATCTCCCATTCCCTTTAAGAGTCGCTGTGCCAGATTGCTATTATAACCAAAAGGGTCTGGCTGCAGACCTAAACAAACCTCTCTGTCAGTAAATCTCATCTGAGGGTAAGATAATGGTGTAAATGACGTACACATATGCTAAGGAGACATTGTATTGTTTCGGCATTAAGAAATATATTGTTAAATATGGTTTAATTAGCAACACGTGACTTAAAGGGGCACTGATGGCAAAGTATTTGCTAACATTTAATTTTACCATGAACGACTTCCATTTAAAATGTTATCGTTAAAAGCACAGCTTATTATCGCCCTTCCTGTTTAACAGGCTCGCAGACACAGATGCTCAGGAGCAGAATGCAACATGGCTTTGATTTCTGTCAGTGAAAAGATGGAGAAAGGCAGTGACAGCACTCCAGAGATTTCATATGGTATTCATGCATTTATATAAGGGATTGTGGCCTTGTTATTATTTTAATATTTGCGCAAATAAAAAGACATATATGCTAATAGCGGTTTTCAATATGACTTGGTTAAATTATTTAAATGTGTGTATCAGTACTTTTTGAACATTTTCAGCACCTTTTAACAATACCACGATAATACTGGTAATCGTGATAATTTTGGTTATTATAATCACATGTAAAACAAAACAGGAAAGATTCTGCAAGGTTATTTGGAGGTGCAAATTAAATTCCCCAAGGAGTAATTTATATCTGATGATATCCATTTTATATTCAATACACTTGATCCATCATTTTTTATATTAATTGTTTTCTTCAACTTACCTATGCATGTCTTTATCATAAAAGTCCTTAGCTGGTGAAAATGTTTCTAAACAACATTGTACACAATGTGCATAGAAAAAGGGTGGGCAGGTAATTTTCCCTGGGGGCCACACTGTATGAAAACTGGGATTGTTGTGGGCCAAACCAATAAACTGAACTCAATTCTGCTCGACATTAATTTGATCTCTTTATAAAAAGCAGTAAGTTTTATGGTTTTGATCAACTGCAACAGGTAAGAGTAGGTGTTACAATTAAGCAATGAAAAAATGGTGTAGGAATAATAAAAACACCAGTATTATGTCAGTATATCACGTTCACAAAAACAATCTAGAAAATGTGCACGTTTTTGCAGTATTTCAAAGACCAATATCAACTGTATACGTAATGTAATATTGCTATTTTGTTTGTAGTTTAATTGCCTCATTGCTTTTCAGTTCTTTTTTTCTTATTCAGTGAGAAAATCTTGCCAATTTCTTGCATGTTTAGTTTCCTAATGGTGATTCAAATTGTTATTCTTAAACACAGTGATCTCTACTCCACAAGCTAAGCAAACGGCATTACCTTTTTACTTCAGTAAATAAATACTTAGAAGTCCATGTCTTATTAAAAACTTTAAATACTGTATCAATCTTTCTTTTTTTAATGTGAGCTGACATTTTTCAGGGCTAAAAGCTAACTAATCTCTACTAAATGTAATAGTGATGTCTGATTTGTGAACAAATTTTCTTTTGAGACAGGTATTTTCAGTGAATCAAATGGTTTTTCAAATCTAAATGAATCAAACGTTTTGTACATCCGCGCATTGCACCAGTCAAAGTCTTGCATTCTAAAAATCTAAAAATATTTGACAAATTATCATATACAAACACACAGTGACCTTATTTGATACTCTTACATTTGCTTTTCATACTGTAGACTGTCTGTAGCCATGTTGTCTCATCGTAATCAGTTGTATGTGTGCATGTTTAGTCACATGGCAGCTGTGGCTCCCTGCTCTCAACCTTTGGCAATCTACAAGTTAGCAAATTTGGCATGTTGAGTTGAAGCAGTAACTAGGCTATTGTGAGACCTATAAGAGCCTTAGGAGATGGTTATAATATAGTTTATTAATGCATTATTAGTATTTCTTATTTAAAATGCATGTAATTACGTTATACTGTATGCCTGGTATCACTGTTTCTTGCCAAGTAATTCCTTTTGTTTGGTGTAAGTTACTAAGTTTTGAAATCACATTCCCTCAACGCTGTTTTTTCCATTGGATATGTGTATTTTAGTATGCAATTTTGGTTAATGCAAGGTTTTTCCAGCTTGTACTGTATTAGTCGCATTGTAGCAGGACTGACTTTTTGTTTGTAATTGAATAGAAAGATGCATTAACATTTTCACCAAATGATAGAAACACAGGCTACTATGTCTGATGTATTTTTTTATATAACCAGCCTATCCTGGAACTCTCAGAAGGATGTTGGCATTCTGAAAGTCCCTCTTCAGTGTTTTTTTGAGCACCTGGCGAATGAAGGTAGGGCGAGGACAAACATTTTAATGCCCGGAGATGTAAGTGCCGGCTTAAGGAAAGGTGAACATGAAACTATGTAACTACATGAGGAGAAATCAAATATCTGGCAGTTCTTGTCAATCTGATTTCAAGCAACCACGGGGGAACCACCTGCCTTTTGCCCGTGGAGACACATGCAACAAAGTGCTATCATACACTGGCACTTCAGGGCCACCTGTGTACAGTTTTGTAAAGGCCAGACTGCACTAAACACACATGATACCTCCACATTATCGGTATAGACATGTTCCTACTACCGATACCCAAATATACAGTATGCTCTGGACTAGCCTATTATCCTGTGAATCACACAGCCTGCTTTAACTCTTAAATGCTGAACGCAGCCTGTTTGATGAAGATAGAGGTTTGTCTCTTTTCTTTCCCTGAAAATAAGCATAGTAAAACAAAACGTTTTTCCTTTGCAGGTGTGACCGGGACAAGACTAATAAGATGCAGAAGGGAGTGGAACAAAATATTACGCAAAATATTAAACTGTTTTGTGTTAAACCTGCAAGAAAGCCATGCAATTAATGAGACGTAAATGTGACACAGCTCTGCTAGCTAAAGATCCTGAGACTAGTCATTACGAAATAAATTTCCTAAAATATTTTGATGTACACATTATTGATCTTTCGCATTGTAATCTTTCTATTTGTAAACTTTTACATGTGCTTTGTTGCATGTCTGTGTGTGTCTGTAACAAGCAGAATACATGCTGATTTATGAGCATGTTACTATCTTGATAATGTGTCTTGTAAATAAAAGTGAAATGATGCCACTGATGTTAGAGCGGGAGTTCATCTGCCTCAAGTTAGGAATGTGGCAACAACGTATCTGACTCCTCCTTTAACACCAACGCAACCCTGGGCGCTCAGATTGGTTCAGATTTGCTATTTAATTAAATGACGTGGCCGCCGGATGGGAGAATGACAGCTGCATCGGGCTCATGCTACCATAGACACTTGCATCGTGCCTGGAACCTCTTTCTGCCAGGTGTGAAATAGGGCCCAAGGTGTTTTTTAGCAAAAAAAAACATGTTTTTAAGGTTGGGAAAAGTGCATGTGCTCATTTTAATTCAATTCAATTGCATCACCCCAGAATTTCAGCCCCACTTTCAGTCACCAAAAAGTTCCCAGGCAGTGAAATTAACCCAGGCCTGCAAAGTGATCCTCAGCACAGAGATTGTTCATGTCATACCTGAATCCCACAGGACTCAGCACTCGGAGGTGTTGATTGGATGCGACGTTCGGCTTTCCAGCAAGCACTTTCATCGCACTCAACATCGATGCTGCTTGTATCCTGTGAAACGACATGGTTTTAACACTTCAGCTCTGTGGCATGTGACACTTTAATGCCGATAAATTTACTGTTTACTTCAATTTATATGTATATATTCCAACAGACATATTGAGCTTTCCTTTCCATGGAAGCAGGTTCATCCCAAGACTCATTCCCTGCTTCTTGTTTGGATGGATGGAAATGTAGGTTTACAGTACAACATTTACATAGTAAAAAAGAAATTTAGACAGTTGCACAGCTGCTTTTCCTGTTTTATATTGTGGATTGTATGCGAACTCCCCTCCCAAATCCTCATTTGAAACTTCAATAAATGGATTACGGTTTAACTTTTTTTTTCATGGCGCTTAACCATCCTGCCAGTGTTGTGTTATTGCATAAAGGGTGAATCACATTTTCTGAAGGCAAAGTGGCCGGGGGGGGGGAGAGAGTGAGAAGGAGAGTATTGATGTGTGGTGTAATCCCTACACGCGTTACCACCCCACGGCTAATTGTCTGTAAACGTCACCATTGTCCCTGGGGCCCTCTATGCCACGGCTTTCAAGAAGCGGTGATTACAGGGCGATTACACAGCCCCATTGTTATCCCTCAGTGAAGACTGGGGCGCAAACAGAATGAGTAGCTGGGGATGTTACAGCCCTATTACTGTCCTTACCAGTAGTGATGGAACAAATAAAACGATTAGCCAGGAATGTTACGGTCCCGTTACTGCCCCTGCCAAAGATGGGGCAACAAACTAAATGATTATCCAGAAATACTACGGCCCTGTTACTGTCCTTGCCAAAGATGAGGGACCAAACTAAATGATTAGCTGGAAATGTTACTATTTCATCATTGTCTCATTAAAGACGGAGCAAACAAAATGATTAGTAAAGTTTAGGTTCAGACAGTAAAAATCCAGACCAGCATTTTGTTCTAACCAACCAGTTGACTATAAAGAGACGCAGTCACAGAGTACTCACCTGGTTGGTTAGAACAAAATCTCACAATCCTGTTACTGCCCTAATCAAAGACAGGAAAACAAGCTACGAGATTGGAAAGCGGAATTGTAGATTCATTGTTGCTCACACTGAGGAAAGCGCAAGCAACAAACTGCAACATTATTAAAGTGGCATCACAGTTCCACCATTTGCCTCAGTGAGGATCGATAAACTAGCTAAAAGTGAAGCAATGTGTGCCTTGTAGGTCGGCTAAGAGGGCTGGCAGCTCTTATTTCTCCATTTCATAACCATGGTGCCATTTGAGGGAAAAGGAAGCCTGAGAGCTAACTGTACTCTGCAGATATAGAGACCATGGGGGTGTTCCACCAAGCGTCTGGGTTTAACTTAGCTAGAACTCATGATTGTCCAGTAAGAGGTTAGGGAAGGAGCATTTGTATTGGGCAATCATGACTGTTTTGTACCGTTTTGTTAGACTATTCTATACTCTAATGACACGCTGTGTAAAGAAGTGCTACCTCAAATCCAGTTTAAAATGTTCTCCCGCTAATTTCCACTTATGGTCATGAGTTCCTGTATTTGAACTAATATTGAAGTAAGTATTTGGTTGAACAGCATAAATTAGGAATAACAGTGGTCCTAAAATTGAACTCTGTGGTACCCCACTATGATCGTGGACCTACTTTGACCTTGTGCCTCTAATAACTACCTGCTGCTTCCTGTCAGTTTAACCAGTTTTCAATGCAAGCTGCTACAGTTCATAAAATTCGTGCTGCTTTGAGTTTAAGCAGGAGCTGTTTGTGGGGGACAACATCAAAGGCCTTCTGGAAACAACATCAAAGGCTATTCGCTTATCAACCAATTTGCTTAAAAACCTAGCCATAGGAATGGAACTCGGACGTTAAGTTAGGAGTGTCTATATTAATAATTAATCAATTATTTTTCCCAAACATTAAATATTGTCAGTATTATTTTGCACAACCTGTATTATTTTGCTCCGTCTTGTACTGTAATTTTGTAATATTTTGCATTGTCTGTCTAGCTTTGCATTGTCATTGAAGTGGGTCTTTGAGATTGATATCAAATGTTGAGTGTTGAAGTATGTACAGACACTGTGTGAATCAGACCTCAAGCCAGGAACTCTCTGAGGACCTGCAGCCCTGTGACCCAAGTTCTGGTTCTGCTTCAGTACCACCCACGATAAACAGAAGAGAAGTTTAAGAGAAGTTCTTAACACCTTCTATTATTACTTACAAATTATTAATGACAAAAATTCATTGTTTTAGTTTGTGTGCAGCACACTGTGTGTTTGGCAAAGTGTGAGAAGATACATGTTAGCGGTGTGTGACTTCTCAATATTAGATAGTGAACAATTAAAATGTCTCCTGTCTGCCTTTATTGAGAGATCGTTGGTATCATCTATAATAGACAGTCTATCAGTTGCAGTTCTACGGCTCATATGTGCATCTAAAGCCGTTGTGTCAGACAAACCTATATCAACACAACAATAAACCGGTAATAGCAAACAATATGTAATGGTGTAGCTTTCTTCATCTCTGCAGTGTGTGGCTCAGTGGGCTGGACCTCTTTGCCTGTTATCAGAAGGTTGTTGGTTCAAGTCTATCTTTGGTGTGTCTGTGGGTCCTAAAGCGAGGCCCTTAGACCCCAACTCCCTGTGTGCTGCTTGGGTGGTTTCCCTTTGCAGCCAGTTTGCTCTCACCTACAGGGGGGGAGGTGTAAAGTAAATGTCCCCATAAGGGGAATCTCAATCTAATAAAAATCTGTGACTGCAATGAAAAAGCTAAAACTGCAAAAGCTAAACTGTATTTTGCTTGGATGCCTATGGGCACGGTTAGGGCTGGGTAGGGGTTAAGGGTGTCACAGTTAGCATTAGCATTTTTCTTATAAAATGAAATAGCGGTCCCCATAAAGATATATTTAACCAACTGTGTGTGTGTATGTGTGTATACATATAGCTACATACACACACACACACACACGCACACACACACACACATACACTACAGCAGAAGAATGGATGGGTGAATTATTTAAAATCTGGTGATTTAAACCAGAACTGCAGTCAACCATCCAGTTATAGTAAAATGTGTTGCATTCAAGACACCTGAGAGTGCCATACTGTGAACTGCATACAGTACTGTGATAAATGTTAAACAGAGGTCCCTATCTATGGTCAAGGAGACTCTTAGCCTTTTACATTCCTCCTCAAATTGTCTTTAAACAGTTACCACACCGACACCAAAGCCACTGGTGACACTTATCAAATGTTTAACAAGCGACCTGCTGACATGGGATGTCTTTATAAAATGTATGCAGTTTTGCAGTACAGATATTACACCAAATACCACAGTGACATTTTACAGCGTCTTTTGTAAACGAAGGCGCACATCAGTCAACCTCCTCCAGGATGACTCATCTCACCCAGACCCCAATTACAATCACTTATTCTGAATTTCCTCTGTACCAAATGCTTGTTTGTTTATTACTACCCAATGCTGGAGTGCAATATAACTAGATGTGAAGGAGTTGCAGTTTCTAGGTTACTAATGGATCTAAAGTGACCATGAATAACCAGTTTTGAACGCTAGAAAGGACATTGTATTTAAAAATAGGCATATGAAGCTTCTGGAAACATCCATCTTATTAAGAAGCATATGTTTGAGTCTGCTAAGCCAAGACAGTTACAGAGTACCGTTAGCAAACACAGAAACGGAGTGTATTAACAGACGCCTGCAGCTCGAAGAAGCCATCTGATTTTATCCCAGCATTTAATTTCATTTTACAAATGATGCCCCCACCCCATACCCCTTGACTTGGCCTTGGCTACCAGATGGGGCCTGCACCTTCCCAGGGAGCTGGGTACCTAAATTACCAGACAATCTAACCCCAAAGCAGCTTTTCCATTCTCATTTTCCCCAGTAATTACTGGAAAATTCTTTTCTCTCTCTCTCTCTCTCTCTCTCTCTCTCTCTCTCTCTCTCTCTTTCAGAGCAGGGATCCAAAACCGATGACCCTTCCTGCACAACAGAGGTGAAATGACTCTCGAGGAAAGTAGCAAGTGAAGTTAAAGCCTGTGCTTATGATCCTGTCAGGATTGATTACCGTTATTCCATGCGGAGCACGCGAAAGGTCCCGCCAAGCCAGACTCAATATTGCATTAAGTTGTCCAGCATCGGAGACCTTCTCCAGCACCCCCCATATGAAAATAATCAGGTTTACGCTCCATGAAGGTTAATGGCATGCACAAAAGTGCACTAATGTATAAAGAAGAGCACCTCTCTGGAGCTGTCTTGCGCTTCTCCCTGTCTTGGTGTAATTGCTTTCCTCCAGCGTTCGAACGGCTCTGCATCAGTGGCCGGCTGTATTAGGTATTTAAATTCACTTTGGGGTGCAATGAGCGTCGGCCAGAACGAACTGCTGGGGGGTGCAATTACATTATTCCTTCCTGGTACCTTCTCATGGAAGCACACGGTGCGGAAAGTTTAACATGGGTGCGCACACGCGGCCAATCCCGCCTCTCAGGGCTTTATTTGTGTATTTTTAGGCTGCGGTTGTCCAGGTGTCACGTTCAATGCCTCAAATACAATTTATTTTCCTGCTATCCCTTTAAGGAACACGGCGAATCATCTGGTTCTCGTCTACCGTCCACCTGAGCGCCTGCCGCCACACCTCCATCACCGTCTCCGCCACTGTAGCACGTCATTGTAGCAACAAGATGGGACTATGAGGTCACAGGTAAGTAGGGCCCTCTCCTTCAGACAAAGAATGATCGAGCAGCTGAATATGTTAGGGTAAGCCCCGGTGGGGTTCGATGGACCACCGCAGAAACATAATTCAATTACATTAACGACTCAAAAAAAGCAGCGTAATCTGGCCATAATGACAAGGCATAAGTGCCAATTAGTGTTTGTAAAATACTGGAAAATCGCATTAGGTGAGGGAGAATTCCGGCCCCATTCGGTAATTTAATCAATGCGCCGGATAGGCGGCGCTAACGGCTCGGGCTTTCGATCATAATTTTAGCTTCAGGAAGGTCCCTCATTAAAAGAGAAGCCATTAAGCTTCTGGAACGAGGAAAGTTAATAGACGTCTGATTTGGGCCATTTAAGAGGACAGACGGAGGAGAGTCAAATTACACGAGACTTTTGAGGTGTGGTCATGCTAGCTGGAGTGTGACCAGAATGCTCAAGCTCATTCACTTTTATTAATGCCTAATGACACATTTTATTATTATTTTGTATTTCCAGGGCTGTAAAAAATATATAACTGTCCTGTAAATAGCGCATGGGGGCTGTAATTGAAACTCAGGTTAGCGTTTGTGTGAAGGCTCAGGCGTATCAGTGTACTTGGCTTATCAGCGGAGACCCCAACCTCAACCCTATGTACAACTCTGTCTCAGCTTACAATGCCAACATCGAGGGTCAACAAGCACGCGGTAAGCAGAATACAGCCAAAGGTGCATCATGGGAGAGAAAGAGAGAGAGAAATTTTATTTAAAACTCATTTTTAAAATCAAATAAATAATGTTCATTTTTCATCTAACTTTCATAGAAACAGAAGACATCCACACACGTATCAACATTAAGGCTCAGAATTATGTGACTTCACAGTTTCATCAAATTACTTTGTCATTACTTCAAATTTATTTAACTTAGCACTGACATTGTCGAAACGGTGGAAAACAAAAGGAGAAAATTCCTCAATTTTATTCTTTCAAAACTTAAAAGCGCCAATTATTACAATGCAACTACAGACATGGACTCCCTGATGTTTTTCTGGAAGGTGATAGATTAACTTGTAGAAAATTGGTAGCAGAAACTCATAATTAGGTACGCATAGTCATATAAATACAAATTCTTTGCTGGATGTGATTCAAAGCTTTGAGAAAAAGCCCATTAAAAGTTTGATGGTATCATGAGTTATACGCTGTCCCCTGAGTACACGTCGGCACACAGTTTGTCAAAATGTTATTGTACATACTATTTTTTTTTATCTTTTCAAATAAATGAATTATGGCCCTGAATTGGAGTTAAAATGGAAACAATTCTGTTAAATGGAGGCATTTATTTCCAAGTGGACAGTCTTGTTATACTTTTATGTATTAATGTCAATCGTTAATAAACATGCCCTTAAGTCGTCAGTGTTACCTGTCGAAATGGAGACTGATCAGTATGTAACAAGGCCTTGAACGCTTTTGGACAAGGAGTCATGTGATCATTAACTGCCCCAAACAATTTTAAAATCCCAGCCACTTAGTGTAATGTAATGGGTAACCATTTCTTTCAAGATTAAATAGCAGAGTTAAAAAGAGGGAGGACAGGAACACACAGACAAACTCACTTTGCACAATCCTGATGGATACTTTTTTCTGGCCATTTTCACTTGATTGGAATATGTCTATGTTGAAACCAGCATGCATTTCACAGTCTGCAGGCTGACGTCAGACAGGTCAGTGGTAACGCTCCTCTCTATAACCGGCCCTGATTGATCCCCCCCATCCATCCATGCATCCATCTACCTTCTGTAACCACTTGTCTTATTCAGGGTTGCGGGGGGGTTCAGAGGTTAAGCACGCAAGGCAGGGAACAACCCAGGATGGGGCGCCGATCCATCACACAGCACACTCACACACCATTCATTCACACATGCACACTTGTGGGCAATTGTGCAACTCCGATGAACCTCAGTATGTTTTTGGACTGCGTGGGGAAAGTGGAGGAAACTGCTTGATGACACGGGGAGAGCATGCAAGGCCACACACATGAAATAATGGCCACGCAAATATATATAGAGAGCTTTAGTGGAATATACTAGATTATAAAAACATATACATACAAAGAGCGCCAAATATAAGAGGTCAAAATTCTTATCTATGAAATGTTTGTGTATCAGTCTAAAAAAACCAATATGTCTGTGTACTTTAAGGCAGTATCTCAACCCGATCTTCGGGGGCCCCCAGACAGTCTATATTTTTACTCCTTCCCAGCTCCCAGACAATCAAAAAACACTGAGTACCTGGTACAGGTGTGCTGGGAGCTAGTAGGGGGCAAAACTGTGGACTGTCTGGGGTGGGGATACCATGCAATGGGTTCGGGAACATTTCATTAAGGAAATGTGTGCACATGTCTGTGTAGCAATGTGCTTAAATAGCAGGAGCTGTGAAGTATTGTACCATATTTTAGAGGAGTCTGCCCAGAAGCAGAGTCCCGCTTTAACCTCTCCACAAGATGAAAGCGTTCTGGCGATCTTTAACCTTGACAGAACGGCTCTGTCCCAAAAACACTTCAGTGCAATTTGGGTTGAAACATATCCATTTATCATTAGAGGCCATTGTGGAGGTGTGGGGGGAGGGGGGGATCAATCAGGGCCGGTTACAGAGAGGAGCGTTACCACTGACCTGTCTGACGTCAGCCTGCAGACTGTGAAATGCATGCTGGTCTCACACTCAAGAAAACTCACGTGACACTAGCTTTAAGCGACTGCAAGCAAAAATCCTAATAATAACACACCACCGCATTCCGGAAAACGGATCCGCTGGGCCATTTTTTTAATCTTTAATCGGTACACTCATCATCTGGGGAGCCGCCACCACTGATCGCATTTATCACCATGAGGACGAAGTGTGAAATAAAAAATGGAAGAAAGTCTAGTGTGTAAGTGAGCTTCAGAAAGTGTTTCTGTTATAAATCCCGCTCAAATATTTAATTAAGGTGAATTATGTATCTAAATATATGTCACTGTCTGAAATACCTTGACTTCATGTAATTTTAATAATTCCGGAGTTCATGGGTCTACGGAACTTTATATTTATTACAAATCTATTTATTTTTATTA
>JAABNX020000001.1:49049851-49067867 GCA_015163995.2 Mormyrus lacerda | reverse complement strand
ACACACACACACGAGGACTATGGCTAGACAGGCAGATTTTAGCCCCTCCTTCCTTTATTGAAACCCTACTACCCAGAATTCTTCTGCCCACCTCAATCATTAGTGGCTGGTGCCATAGTCAGTCCCAGATCCCAGATATGTTTCTTTCCCCAGGGGCCCCCAGCTTGAGAGGATTTGGAGAGAAACTCTTGATCCTTCTTGAAAAGAAAGGGCCTGGTTCTCAGCACCGCTGCCAAAGGGCCGGACTCGGCGAGACAGAGGCAGCTGAATCGGGCCGTGATTGCAGTCGCCGCTGATCACACTCCAGCGAGCAGAAGGGGGTAGAAATTTGGCTGGGAAGCCCGAGCATCTGTCCCAAGCGCCGGCTGCGGTAATGAGAGCGTGGTTTGCCAGCAGCGCCGGTGTCTTCCTCACTTAGTGTCATGTTCCTCCAAAACCAGGAACGTCATACTGAAAAGAAATAGCCACAACCCAACCGGGCTCATCGGTGTCACCATTTATTGTTGATTACAAAAGACAAACAGCTATCGGTATAACAGTTCTTAAACACAGAGGATATGAGAGAACATATATTGTTGTTTGAATATTTAAGTGTCAACCATTTGCACCAAATATAGAACTTCAATACACTACAATTTCTCTAAATCTAAAAAAAGCGCATGAAATGAAAACCTGGAAAACAGAGATGCGTTCGCGGATATACATACGTCTATCGGAAACAGATTTATAAGGCATGGCACTAGCGATACAATAAATCATAGATACAATACATTTATGTCTCTCTGGAGTACCTCAGCTGTGTCCTTGCATAAGTCTGCATACATCCATAGCACCAGTGATATTCAGAAGTTATGAACTTCCCACTCATTGATATACACAGACACATGATATTTTCACAGCACCGTGTTTTTCACCTGCCCGACAAAAGTGCAGAATGGCCGATCAATTGGTGAATAAATTCCCAGAGCAGGTCAGGAGCATAAAGGTTTCGATTCACATTACCTGCTGGTTCCCCACATGCACACGCAAGCATAAGTAACACGACAGTAAAACGACTTCCTTCTTCATAGAACATTAAATTAGTGCATTACCGTGGGATTAATAGTGACTCGTACATATACAGATTCTCAGAACAATGATAAAAGAATGAGCTTTTTATGTAACTCAGAAATCTGAACATAATGACAAAAGGTCCTCGGCCAAAGGGAGACACGACATGAATGCATAGCATTCTGACAAGTAATTTCAATGTCGTTACGAAATACCAAATGTGATCCCATGCGAGAGGTCAGTTTGCCAGCTACGGGAAGCTGTAAGGATGGCTGAATAGTTCACAATGAGGCTGCAGCCAAGGCTCAGAAAAATGGTGAGTTGGAAAAGCACACAAGAGACCATCACACTGCGCTCTGCTCTTTGTGTTTATTATGTGACATTATGAATCAATCTTTTGAGAGATCACCCATTCTTTCAGTATCCGTGCTTCTTCTTAAAGAGCCCCCCCCCCCTTACTGTAACACAGGTCTTATTCAATTTCCGGAAGTCCACCCTACTGCTTTTCATTAGCATAAACGCGTTGTCACATGGCTTAGGGAATCTACCTCTGATGTCATTTCCTCGAAGGTGTTTTCATTTCTGATCACAGATAAGCTTCCTTTTGAGCAATTACGGCCTTCGCAACATAAATATTTATTTATTCCTTTCCCCAATGGCTGTCATACATGTGATGGATGACTCTGTCAAACAATCTTAAACCCACCTTCGTGTGAAAAATTCGGTCCGTCCCAGAACTACAGCAATTACATTTCGATCAGCCACCGTCCAGAGAATCCGATGCATCATCATCACGATAATTTCATTCATTTTAATTATTTGGAGACCGATACATTCATACTCGGGCAGTAAAAGATGATACGGCTCAAACTTTTTGCCATCTTCGACAAGGTTAATTACTCAAACGAGTTTCTTCTGAAGCCAGTTAAGAGAAACAAAGGAAAATACACTCCAGTGGATTGGCCCGCCAGTCCGTATATGCCTGACACGGACATCTCTTTTGTTCTCTGCGTGTGTCCTTGTGCCCTTGGTATTTGGAGAATTCTCCCGTGGCCAAGGGGTGAACTTTCAAGCAGCCATGACAAGGGATGTAATTACTTCTCTCTTTGAACAGGAGGATTAAAAGGATTTCTGGACAGTACAGCCTTCTTTTGATCGCCAGACTATCAGTCCATCATGGAGAAATACGCGATATGATACAAAACACCAGTGTTCTTCGAAATGTCACACATACACACACATGCAGCCGGAAAGAGAATAAATGGGGGTCATTCCGCATCGCCCTGTTTACATGCAAGATCAATAAACAAATCTGGATGTCCAAATTTAAGTTCCGTTTGCGTCTGGAGGCACTATTAATCTTTCTGATTTGTTTGTAGAGATTTCAGTCACCCAGGCACATTCAGTTTGGCTTTAATGTTCAAAGCAGGATCTAAACACTAAGACCAAAAGCAAAAAAAAAAAATTAGGCAACTTTGATCATTGTCATCATTAATATTCGTTTGGCAGAAGCTGTTTTCTTATACAGAGAAGACTGACACGCTACACCTTTTATGTGTGTAATATGGCCACATCTAGCTCTTTATTGTTCAAAAATTATAGTTTAAAACACCTTAAAATTGATGTGGGGTGTTGCTCAGTGGGTCAGGACATCATGCCTGCAATTGGAAGATTTAAACCCCGATTACTCCGGAGAACGTCTGACCCCCACTATCTTGAAAAAATGTCCACATCGATAAAAGTGCCTGCTAAATAAATGTAAAATGTCCCTGGAGTGTTTCAATTTAACTCACTTAATAGTTGGTAAAGTTGCTTATTATGTGGATATTCCAATGTTTTTTTAAAGAGCTCATAGGTTAGGAAATCTTAAGTACAATCTTGGCAGTCCTCACTGAATCTCGCATCGTAATCCTGGGCGCTGGCGATAGGATTCACGTGGACACATTGACAGACATTTGGGAATTGGGGGTGGCGGGGGGGAGGACTGGGGGTGCACTTATACTTCCAGTCAGTGGCTTGTGATAGCGAGTCAAGTGCTTTAAAATCACTACTTGTAAATTCTTTATTCAATTCTCTGATCACATTTCAGAGAAACTGAAAGTGATTCACATTTCAGACTAAATTAGCAGGAACACATGTTCCAAAATATATGTGCTGCAGCGGTATCTCCAGATCGCCATGTGACGGACGGGCATCCCACCCAGGGTTTCCCAGCTCATGCCTCTTGGGTTAAGCCCCGGGCTTTACTGCGACCCTGCACTGAACAGGCAGTACTGTAGAGTAAATTTAATTAGGCCAGGAGCTGCTGTAGCTTTATCCACAGGGATTTCACGCTGATAAAACAAGCAAGAAAGACAAATTTGCATTAATCGATTAGTTTTAACTTTGAAACTTTTTTAATTTATAAAAGACAAATAAGCATTACGCTTGTTTGAGTTTAGTGGCTTTTTTTATTTTTAATTAAAAACGTGTTTTAAGTAAGCGATTTCTCGACAGGCTTTAATTTAAGCGCCTCTTCAGCAGGCTTTAATTTTTTTTCTCTGTAAAATTACAAAAGCAGACTGAAATTCTTAGTCCATCAGTGAAGGGCAGCACAACTTGCTGACAACCAGCAAACCACAGAGTATGTAATCTTATCCCACCCATTTTCACATGTGCTCTGCATCGGCCAATCAATTAAAGTCACACAAATGAAGACACGCTGCTGATATCAAGCCATATTACGGCTCTGTTCAAGTTGAGTCAAGCGGACTTTACTGTCATATCATCTGAACAGTTGCATGAAATTGCCCTCCCCCAGGACCACGGTGCAATATACAGACAGCAAGACACAAAGGGAAGGGTTTTCAGCACCACACTAGTTCAAATGGAACAGTGTGTGTTTTATCCAGTGGCTTGAGGGCCAATTTTACCACCAACCCCCAAATTTCCCAGTGAGTTGGAGGACCTCCTTGCAGGAACACATGTTTCAAAATATAAAAGGGCGGGATGTAAATTAACATCACACACAGGATGAAGCAATTGCAGGTTAAGGGCATTACTCAGGGCCCAACAGAGTAGGATTCATACCAGCAACCTTTTGATTGCTGACACAGATCACCAGACTCCACCCACATACCTGATATACATTATGTATAAATGATGTAGAAATGTATTACAAAACACCCATGTAAAGCACCTTGGGGTTACTATATAAGGTTGTGAAAGTTGCTATATAAAAGAATTGAATTGAACGGTAAGCAATAAGTAGGACAGCAGCAGTATAATGGAGTGAAATAAATATAGTTACTAATAATAAATTGGTTAAAAACAGAAGGGGAAATTTCAAGTCCAGGAAATAAAATCCAGACCAAGATTTTGTTTCAGCCAACCAGTTGAGTACTCTGTGACTGTAATTCTTTATAGTCAGCTGGTTGGTTGAATTTTGGTCTTAATTTTTCTTACTTTCTGGACCTGAAATTTCCACCTGTGGTTAAAAATAATAAGTTAAATTGACAGTGTCAGTCGAGTCAGAAATGAGTATTGACTAATGCTATTCCAGTTGGCCACACCTCCTCATAATGACTAATGTTATTCCGGTTAGCCACACCTCCTCATAATGACTAATGCTATTTCGGTTGGCCACACCTCCTCATGACTAATACTATTCCGGCTGGCCGCACCTCCTCATAATGACTAATGCTATTCCGGTTGGCTGCACCTCCTCATAATGACTAATGCTATTCCGGTTGGTCACACCTCCTCACAATGACTAATGCAATTCCAGTTGATCACACCTCCTAATAATGACTAATGTTATTCCAGAAGGTCACGCCTCCTCACAAAGCCTAATGCTATTTCGATTGGCCATGCCTCCTCATAATGACTAATGCTATTTTGGTTGGCCACACCTCCTCATAATGACTAATGCTATTCCAGTTGACCACACCTCCTCACAATGACTAATGCCATTCCAGTTGATCACACCTCCTCATAATGACTAATGCAATTCCGGTAGGCCACACCTCCTCACAATGACTAATGCCATTCCAGTTGATCACACCTCCTCATAATGACTAATGCAATTCCGGTAGGCCACACCTCCTCATAATGACTAATGCTATTTCGGTTGGCCACACCTCCTCATGACTAATACTATTCCGGCTGGCCGCACCTCCTCATAATGACTAATGCTATTCTGGTTGGTCACACCTCCTCACAATGACTAATGCCATTCCAGTTGATCACACCTCCTCATAATGACTAATGCCATTCCGGTAGGCCACACCTCCTCATAATGACTAATGCTATTTCGGTTGGCCACACCGCCTCACAAAGACTGATTAAACTTCTGTTGGTCACTCCTCCTTGGAAGAACATTTCTCATTTTTCTTGACTAATACAACATTAGCTTCCCATTTCCTGTTATTCCCTGTCTTGAAGCTAAACACTTCATTTACAAAGTCTCCCTTAGTGCCAAAATACAAGCACAAGCGTGAACACTTGAACTAGAGATGTTCATATCCAAATAAAGAGGTATTGATCTGAAAATGCGGGTATGAAATATCCTCTGCATAGCACCCAGCTGTCAATACAAGACACTGTTCTAAACCAATATTTGTAATGCTGGTGATTTAGTTGCTTCTCATAAAACAGACTCATAACACACTGAATTCTATAATGCAAAATCATTTTTTTTAAATGTTATTTTGTCTGACAGTAATTGCAACTGCATTTATCAAAAGGTTTTTGTTTATTGTATTACACAGCTCACCAGCTGAAGATCTTCTCAGAGGAAATAACACAGTGATTTAAGTTTAACATTAATGCCAAACTAACACGTGTGAACTGGTTGGTTCAAAGTAAAAGTTTCACCTTTTATACAATATTAAAATGCCAAAACGAGATTACCATGTTAACCATTACTTGACTTTGATTTAATCCAAATATTAATCAATGATGGCTGATAAAGTAAAAATGAACACATAAATTACTTTTAATCAATGAAACTGGACCTCCTATAGACTACCCCACAGAGTACTCAATGATGAATTCATGTTTTTCAACACAGTTATCAGACTTTCACAGGATAAGATCTCCTCAAATGTGCAAATTAAGTATTTAAATCCTACAGTCAGACTGAATTTGCTCCTGCTTATTTTAGAATACATTTCCAGGAAATACTTCACAGGAACACAGTATTTTCTCACATGTAAAGTTTAAATAATTCTTTAGCCCAGCTAATTCTCCAAGCTGAGGTATGGTAGAGCTTTGTCTTATTATTAAGAATTCCAGCCTGGAGGAAGCAGGAAGACCAAGGCCGCTTTGGGCTGGTGACATGTACACTTGTGCCACCTCAGTGAAAGTATTGATTTGCACCGGTGTGGGCAAATTGTAGTTTCATCAACCACTCGAAATTAATCAGGCTCATCCGCCAGGCAATGAATAAAGTGGAAATCATCTCCCATGTTATCTCTGCCAGGGAATTCATTTGTATAAAGCAGGCTTCGGGGCACATTATTTTGGCGCTTAATTACATTTGTATTCACTTTAAATTGAACATCAAATTGAGACAAATGGATCATTAAGTGTCGCAAAGAAACAACCGAAAAACATAAATAGATTATGTTTATAGCATGTGTTTGGCTCCGGCCGCGTTTTAGATGTATAATGCTGGGCATATAAATTATATATTGCAGTGGGATTCTCCTCTTCCTGTCTTTTATTCTACTCTCAGTGTGGTTTTACAGACACTGGAAACGCAGCGACTGTTTCTGCGGTAAAGGGAAATGCTTGTATGCTCTTCTTCTGTTCCACCCTGTTTTCTGTATAGCAGATAAGTGCTACATTGTCATCTTTCCATGAACAAATTATACTAACAAGTATTAATACGCTGCTCTCTGGTATATACACGGGCATAAACGAGCTGTAGGGAATATAGAGGATTTATTAGCAGATCTCACCTTACGAACGCGTATGTCACCATCGTCCCGTTAGAAGGACCCGAAAGGGACAAATTATCCTGAAGCCGCGTCCCTGCAGGCTGGCGGGTTATGCAGAGGGTTAAAATACCCAGCGGGGTAGTTACCGCCGAAGTGCAGTTTGACTACTGGGCTTTTTAGCCTTTTCGATTTTTATGTTTTAATCCCCCCCGATCCTTCGCCCTCCTGTTTATGGACGCGTTTTTGCAAATAGGGTCTTTGTCATTGCTCGCAAGGGCGACCGCGCCATCTGCGGATTAATAGAGAGCCGGGCAGCGATCTGAGTGAATTTCAGACATAAAAGTGCAACATGTGAATAATTAAATTTCAGCCCGTGGGACCGCATCACCGCATCGCATGGCATTCAATTATACTGAATGGTATCTTTATCAGATTGCGGGCCCATGAAACGAAATAATCAATCCTGTCACCTGTCAAGACAGAGCGCATTTTCATTTTAAAAAGTAACAAACGCCGGAGCGTAATCTTTGTGTGGGATGTTTTCTCTGTGTGTGGAGTGGCCTGGAAGCTTCTGTGAACGTGATTCATACACAGAGGAATGTTTACTTCCAGCACAGACCTTCATATCATTTTTTGAGCAGTGTGCAGTTATTGACCGCAAGTCTATTTTGTTTTCCAAGAGGCGATTCCTATTCAGAGATGATCAGCGAGCAGCATTCCAGCATTACGTGCTTTCCACAGTGCTGAGCTTATGTCAACCGGGCATTGACAGAAGAGAATCAAACCTCATTAGCTGGTTCAAGTCTTTGTCTCTAGTCTCCTTGGCACCGGTTAAAACATCCAGCTGCAATAAATCAGTAAAGTAAAACTCTAAGCTGCTTTGGACAAAAAAAAGGTGCTTGTGGCAAATGGGTGATTCTCATGGCTTCCACGCTTATGAATTACTTAGGTCTGGCTCCTGCATTGTGTAGTTAGCGTCGACATCAGTATCCTCTACGAATCAAGTCTTATCGCTAAATTCTTTGGATGTAAAGTTACATTCAGCGAAAACGTTATCAGGGCTGCCAACTTTGGTCAGCTGGCTGATGTGAGATTTTCAGTTCGAGACAAGTCTGACACTCATTTACATGCATGTAACAGTTTTATTTCCTTGTAAATAGTCTGTAGGGTTTGCAAATCACCCGAACGTTTTTAATGCAGCTAACTTTAGCTTATAATGGAATAATATAGATTTTCCGTAGTGCGTGAGCGTGAGAGTGTACAAGTGAGTGTCACGCCAGATGCGTGAGAGTTGGCGACACTGCCTTATCATAACCGATGATACACCTGACGGCTAGAAACATCCTCCGCTCTATTTAAAGAACCACGCGTGTAAATACAGACGAGAAACGGTTATGTAGTTTGTTAATTTGAAGTGGCGTCACAGACAGTTTCTGTCGACAGCATTAAAATGTTAAAATCCACCCCTGATGCTGTACATAACACCACAACAAGTTATGGCCTCATCTTTACCAGTGACAGAATGAGGTGCTTTTAAATAAACTTGCTCTTAGTAAATATGACAGCAGAGGTAGAAGTCTAACTCTTATTGCTATTACTGGTTTTGTACCAGTGGTTTGTACCTCAGCCGTACTCTTAATTGGTTAACATTTACTTATTTTAAATGGTGACCTAGATGCGAATCTTCAAAGGGGTTATAAGTAACAAGATACAATTTGCGAACTGGACATGCAACAAAACGTTAATATTATGAACATGGCAGATGTGTTTTTTAAACCTTTGACATTCAGAACCTCCAATCTGTGTCCCACTCATTTTTAATTAAACACAGTCATGTGATTCTATTAGACAATTTTTTTCTTTATTGTGAATTGGTACCAAAGGTTATTCTAAGCTGCTGTCAGTCCACGAACCTAATAAGACGAACTCTACGATCAGAGGGGGCGCAGTTTCCCTTTCCCAGCGCTAAATTTACTTTCATTTACAGTTATAGGATGAAAAAATTCACTACATCTAAAACGTGGCAATTATCCAAATGGTGCCCTTATGTTGCCTTAGATAAGTTTTAATCTGCATTAGCTACCCTATGAGAGTAATGATGACTTAATTTAGCACCAGTATAAATTATCTGTTTTTTTTTCAATGCACAAATACTGCCCCTACTGAGAGCCAGAATTTGTTTTGACAAGGGAAAAATATGTTTACCCTTCAGAACTTAAACCGAATTAAATGCATGACCTAGTCTCAAAAGCAAGCAAGGCACAGACCTTACCAGATGCCTTGGGATGGAGGTTTGAAAACAAGATCTTTCGGACCCCCAATTTTGTGAAAAGGACCCGCTCAAATCAGCATGAGACATGCACACAAAGCATGTAAGCCTCTCTCAATGCCCGAAATATTTTTCTGTCAAAAATAAGTAGAGCTTGTGTTTAACGTACACTACTGTATATGTGATATTATACTATTTTGGCCATTATTAAAGTATTGAAATAGACTTAAAATGCATAATACATTCTTTAACAGCACATATGTGATTTGTTCCGGTTTGGCCAGCAGGTGCCGCTGTCCATCCTGTTCCTTTTATCTTCCAGCCCTTAGTCCCTAGCATGTTTCCCTGCTCCCTAGGCCACTGCATAATGGGTTGAGTGAGCAGCTCTTATGCTCATACCCCTCTAGTCATGGGATTTGTGCTGACTTGAGACCTGCCTCACCTTTTGTTTAATTTATTGGGTTTTGTCTTATCCCTGCCTATTGTTTTTCCTTAGTGTCTGTTATGTTTCTTCTTTGTGTCTCTGTTTTGATTTAGTCTGTTTGTGTCCTGTTTTGTTTTGTGCAACCTGTTCTTTTATTCTTAGCTTTTTCTAGTGAAGTCAGCCCTCAGTGTTTGTTCCACATTTTCTAATGCTTCGTAATTGTATTCCACCTCACCTGCTCCTTGTTGCCCTGTGTCTAGGTGAATCATGTTATGGGTTTCACCTATCCAACATCATGCCCAGATGAATATTTAAGCGCATGCTTTTGTATCTGTTCCCTGTTGGTTCATTGTGGCTGTTTTACCTGTATGGTTGTTTCTTGTTTTTTCCCTGTTATGTTTTATAGTTTATTCCATGTTAGGTATTTTGGTGTTCCTGGTCTTGATCCCTGTCTTAATTTCAGTTTCAGTTTATTTCAGTTTGAGCTAAGATACATCTTTTGGAAAATTTGTTAACAGATAACATCCTCCTTTCAAGGCATCTGAGTGAGCTGAATGAATGTAAACTTTCTGATAGCCAGGAAAGTGACATGGGACCCAAACTGAAGGTTTGAGCTCCAGGAAACACAAACCCACTGGAAGATGATGTACCCTAAACTGCCTCTGTGATTCATCCAGTTCTGGTAACTGAGCAAAATACTACTAGTGGCCAACATAGACACGTATCTATTCGCACGCGGACCCACAGGCATCCACACGGGCACCTGCAGGCAGGACCCCACAAGCATCCACACGGGCACTGAGTTACCAACCGTGAGATGGAGGTGACCTTCATTCTGCCAGCCCATTTTACCCCCCACACCCCCGCAGGTTTTACACTCACCTGTCATGTCTTCAGCAGGCCCTTTAGGAGTATAGTATGTGACTGGACTGTGTCACCTGAAACCCGCAGGAGCTTCTGATTTCTGATCTCCTCGGCCCAGTCTGAATGGTGTGACTTTAAGCAGAAGCAGTATTTACATTTTTTTTAACTGGATCTCACAATGTAAATTATCTAGTGGCCATTCAATTTTGTATACAAATAGTTTCCTGTCTTTTTATTTTCTTTTTCCTCTTTTTATTCTATTTTTTCTACAGGGCCAGTGTGGGATAGGATTTTCTGACTGTGATCAGAAGGCTGCCAGTTCAGATCCCGCATTCAGCACAGTGATGTCACATTTGGGCCCCTGAGCAAAAGGCTCTTAACCCCCAGTTGCTCCAGGGTTTGTCTGACCCTGTTTTGTCAATCGTACATCACTTCGGATAAAATCTGCTAAATTATCGTAAATATATTTATCTTTTTAGAAGTTAATGCTACAAATATATTCTTCATTTTCATCATTAAGAAAGCTGAGCATTGCCAGATTATCCTACTTCCATTTTTAACATAAAAATTTAAACCAAAAATGAGTAAATATCAGTGATGTTTGGAGCTGATATCAGAGATCGGAACATGGGGTGATACAAACATTTTTAGATCAATTGGTATTGATCACTGCAGCCCCATCCATAACCTGATCTGTTTAATTTCCCATCTGCCCAATTTATGTCAGTTGCGCATATGGGAAGGTTCCGTCACATGGCGCATGATGCCTGAGGCACACGGCTTAAATCTACAAGCTATAAAGATGTCAGCCACAAGGTAATGCAAAGTAGCCCAATGGCTACCTGCAAAGTTTGTAGCAATAGAGTGTCAATAAATACAATGACTCTAATTAGGCACTTTCAGAAACAGCATAAGGAACAATACTGAGAAATTGTAAGAATGCATTCATGCCAACATTATTTAGTGGGGCACAAATAATATAGTATATTACTCACTGTATGTATTAATTAAAAACAAACCAAGCCTTAATTACACACTGATCCCATGTTAATTCATCATTAATGAATCATGATGCATGTTGCATCCCAAGCAGTTACTATATTTGTTACAATATCTGTTAATTCTGTAATTCTTTGTGAACTACTGAAGGAACAATTCATGAATAATACAAGATAAGTACTGGTGAATCACATTCTCATGAATCACATTTTATCTCAACACCTGTATTTGTTCATGATTTGTTCATAATCTGTACTTCAGTACTAGCTGAAAGTATTTGTGCCCCATCAAATTACGTAAGTGCTACCATATATTTAAATATTTATTGAAAGATCAGATCGGGACTTGAAATTGGCAGATATAAATATTGAATGGATTGCATCAGGGTATCAAAAAAAGTGGTTTAGGACATCCCTAGTAAATATCGGTGGTCCTATAATAAATTGCTACAGCTAATCAATAAACAATGAGGCATGGTACCTGCATCCAGATCTTGGCAGCAGGGCTGTGTTTCTTGGGTGTTTTTATCTGAGCAGCAGTAAGCAACCTGAGCAGCTTAGTGTCAGTGATCAAAGCGAGTGAGGGAATTTCCCCGAATCTCTTTCTGAAAGCGCCCGGCTTGGCCCAGATTAAGATGGAAAGATGAAAAAGGACTGACAGATGAAAAGCGGCCCGCGAACGATCAGTCCATTGTGGTTAAACGCGCCGGGAGCAGAGCCACACCGAGTGTAAAATGCAGAACAGTCTTTATTGCTCCGTTTACAAGCAGATAAACAGATGAGGCCTGAGGTGGTGTGTTATGGATTATTCTCTCGCTCGTGCTCACAGGTGTAACGTGGGTTGGTGTACCCACACGCACACCCACATGCAGATGCTCATCGTCATGCCGACAGTGATAACAATGCTGGGACAGAGAACAGCACTGGAAGGATCGTTTGTGGGGGGGATGCTTTGTGGCTCACTGGGATTGTGCCTGCGATCAGAAGGTCATTGGTTCATTTCAGGGCCAGAGGAGTGATTTTGTCATTGGGCCCTTGAGCCAGGCCCTTAATCCCAGCTGCCTCGGGGACCGTATGACCCTGCTTTCTTAAAAAAATGTGTTGCTTTAGATAAAAGTGTCTGCTAAATAAATATAAAAGGACAGAGGTGGTATAATTCCAGTTTTGAATTACGCAGCTTTTACTAAAGGAGTAAATTTATTGTAGGACTTGACTATTTTACAAAATGGATTAAGCCATTCTCCTGTGATTTGGCCATTTTTGCAGGATTGCGCAACTTTATAATGGGATTAAGTTTGATGCCACTACAGAGTGTGGGAAGGTTCTGGTCTCTTGCCATTTACGGTAGGGAAGTGATATGCGTGCATATTCGCACCCAAAGCACTCTCAGAACTCATTTTCACGCATGAACTTCAGACATCATGTGTAGAATCAGGTCCAGACATATTCCGAAGTTGCCCTTTCACACATACTGCGTATAACCAGAGATTTTCCATGTCAGATGCATTCACACCTACGGGAAATACTCAGCTTGGGTTAGACATGGGGTGGCACTTGGATTGAGCATGCAGATGGCACGACATAATGCAAAGGTATGCTGCATAAATCACAGTATCTTGTTTACAGCACTGCTAATAGAAGTTCCCAAATCTTGTTGTGTCTCCAGTTAGACATATTCATTGAGGTCTTCTTCGCGTCAATGACCCTACTTCTTTGCTCTTGGATTTTTTTGATTCTTCAGTTTTTGTGATGATGGCATAATGGTGACATCATCCACACAGCCTCTCTCTCATAGTGAATTGTCTGGGTCATGTCTCAAAAAGTTCCAGGTAGCAGTGCAGATCTGAAAGGGGCTAGAGAATAAACTTCACCTGATATTCACACATTCCTGGCCAGAAGGGTGGGATCTCCATGGTCCAAGGAAGCAGGGGTCAGATCCTCGGTCAGGATCATGGGAATAACCAGTGTTTGAAGTGGGCTGGTACTCACCAGCACACAGTACCAGCACCTCATTGCTTTTAATAACAACAGGAGTAACGGTACCTGGCACTGAATAACTAGGGGAGTATCGGCACCTGGTCTTGAATAAAAAGGGGAGTATCAGCACCTGGTTCTGAATAACAAGGGGAGTACTGGTACCTGGTACTGATTGCAAGCGGAGTACCGGTACCTGGTACTGAATAACAAGCGGAGTACCGGTACCTGGTACTGAATAACAAGGGGAGTACCGGCACCTGATACTGAATAACAAGCGGAGTACCGGTACCTGGTACTGAATAACAAGTGGAGTACCGGTACCTGGTACTGAATAACAAGCGGAGTACCGGTACCTGGTACTGAATAACAAGGGGAGTACCGGCACCTGATACTGAATAACAAGCGGAGTACCGGTACCTGGTACTGAATAACAAGTGGAGTACCGGTACCTGGTACTGAATAACAAGACCAGTACCGGCAACTGTTTTACCCCTCTTAAAGCACTGGAAATAACCAAGGTCCAAGAACAAACAAGGTCATTTCCTGACCAGAAGATTCTAGGAAGCTATATTAGAAGCAATTCTTCAGAAAAGTATTTTTTTATTATTATTTAAGCGGCTTAGAACAGTCACAGCTGATTTTTCCATCATCTTGGGTCCGACGTTCAGGCATGAGTGTCCGGGATATCGGACCTTTCTGGGAACAACGTTATCTTTTAATACGCTTCTGAAATGGGACAGGCTGACAGTGGGAGATGTTTCTTTCCTCAAATTCTGATTTTCCTATGAATACCATACGTGACGCTAAAAACTAGAGAATGAATTTGGAAGCTTTCAGAATGAATTATTACATATTCAGGAAAGAACTGAGTAATTGTATTAACAGGAATGTTAATCCTTTGTATTTTCGGTGCGTCCACACTGAGGAATTCAGTCTCCCCTGCTGGATGTTTTGTTGTAGTTATTATTTATTTCTGGGGTCATTCCACCTTCACACGGAATAATGCCTTACATGCACATTAATCACTGACAGCCGTGTCAACATTCACACTAAGTTAGGCACAGAATACTGTATAACAGTTAGAGGCAGACAAGTCATCAAGGCATCAGATGGTGGTTGGTTCAAGTCCCTGGAGGGGCCCTAAGGCAAAGAGACTAAATGAGTAACGCTTCGCAGCTGCCTGAATGCACAGTCTGTTGGAAGCCATTGCATGAATGCACAGTGATCCACGCAAATGCATGGGCTCGTGGTGACCTTCCAATAGATGTCAAACATGTTCTCAGCAGTGAAACTCATCTTCTGTCACCATATAATAGCACTCTTTAAACGACTCGTCCACTGTGGCTTGGAGGATGATGAACCTCGTTTTTTTTTTCCTTGTTCTCTCACAGATGATGAATTGCCCCTGAAAATAACGCGGACTGTGATGTCCCTTCATCATGGGGCATCCTGGCAGGAGCTCGCTGATTGGACAGGTGTGCCAGCCACTCTCTCCATTGGCCAGCGGGGGAGATCATTTGCGAGGGGGCCATGCATCCAGGGAAGACTGGGAACTGCAAGCAGGTAGGGCTCACAATGGGAGGGTGATGAGGCCTTTTGACGGGTACAGGAGCGACATCAGACGCTGAGGAAATGAGAGCTTCTCCCGTATGTCCTTCCTGAAAAACATTTTAACATTTTATTTATTTGTCAGACACGTCTTATCCAAAATGACATACAATTGAGTTACCAGGGTCAGCCTGACTCTGGAGCTATTGGGGATTAAGGGCCTTGCTGACGGGCCCAATGGTGACATCACTCTTCTGGCCCTGGCATTTTAATTGGTGACCTTCTGATCACAGGCGCAGTGCCCTAACCTGCTGAGCCACACCCTGCTTTTCACATGCCTGTGTCAATTTCCAGTGGACATTTTTGCCCAAACCTGTGAAACAGATTATAGCGCTCCAGGTTCACTCAGCGTCCCTCAGAAGTGGGCTAGCTGATGTGGCACCTATAGACCGGGGCTCAAAAAAGTGGTTTCAGTGGCAGCTAGTTCTGATTCTGAGAGATCCCACTGGACTGGTTTTGACAGGAACAAGAGGGCTGGGGTCAAAGGTCAGCTGCCTCTGACTCGCAGGCATCTGGATGTGTAGCTTTTTACTTGTGCTTCTGCTCGTGTGTAAATGCATGTAGACCCATTTAATGACAGCAAAAATGCTTATTTTGTTGATTTATTTTCATCTAACAAAGCCGCTTGTTCCTGATCTACAAGAACGAGTCATAAAAGCGAAACACGATTCAAACGACGATGGAGCGATAAGGACAAGCATCTAGGGAAAGTTGGCGAGAGATGATAAGGGCAGATCAAGATAAGGGAACAGCAAGACAACAAATGCGACAAAAAGGCAGCACGCCCAGGGACTTAAGACAGCCAGTTTGATCAGCGATGTGCCCGACAAATCCAGGAAGGACAATTGCCAGATAATCTTACATTAGCTGACGAAGGCTTAGTCAAAAGTTCCTAGGTTTACTTCAAAGCGCCTTAAAAGCAGCGGCTTTCAAAGAGATAAATTCCATGAAATCAATGGCGGGGGGGGGGGGGTGCAGTCAGTTGATGTTGATCTGTCTACTGAGCTGCTGCCAAAGGGTTAGCAGTGAAAAGTTAGTCTGTCATGGAGACGGATGAGGACCAAGGACCAGGTAGTTCTGAACAGCCAGCAGGAACAAACAAGTAAATAAATAAACAAATTAAACTTTGATGCACTTATATCAGACACACCGTCAGGCCCTGAAACAAGACCTGGGGATCCTACAGGTGACTTAGTGCCCAGGTCACCATCTTATGAGGGGGTGTTAACTTAGCAAACCACCAACATCCGTAATAAATTGCCCGGTGAATTTTGCCTAGAGCACCACATGGGCCTCATCCGAGTTGATCTGCAAGACGTTTCATGATGGACGGTGATGCTCCACCCCCCACCGCCATTATCCCAAACCACAAGGAAGCACAGTTTTCTCTGAGCTGGGTCATTTTGGTGGCTGCCAGTCGCCTCTAGACTCCCCCCAGCCTCTGGATCACCCTGATTTTTCCTCTTCATCATTAAAAGGAACACCTCAACTGGAATTACTCATCCAAAATAGGAGCGGGACTGGATTGGACGGCTCCTACTCCGGTGTGATCAATTCTCCGTTACATGTGGTTAATTGGAGGGAGGGTCGGCAAAGGGGAGGCAAGGTTGTGGAAAATTTGTTGAATGTCAGAGGTTGATGTCTAAATTGGCACGGTGCAGTGCATTAGGATGGGAAATGTAGCGGAGCAAATGACATTTGGGTTGAATTGAGAGGCAGTCAACTGTGCTGACAGGACCCAGCATTAAGGATCATGGGCTAATAGCCTCCTACTGCAGGTAAAGAGCTTGATAGAGGGATGAGACAGCCAGAGTGAACAATGGTGTACCCACAATGCACCTCCCGCTTCCAGGCCCCGCACTGGCTGATCATAAACATTCACTCAATCACAATTTAGCATGCAGGCTGAAAAGCCAGCCCCAGCACAAAGGCAAGAAAGATGAATCAGAGGACGGATTGGCTCTCTCTCCGGAGCTTTATGGGAGTGAACCAGCCTCCTTCTCCTTCCAAACGGGACCAGATCCGAGGCTGTGAGTGCACTCTGCGCACTAGTAGACACAAGCAAGATGCAGACTAATGGTCCATTTATACTCGCCGCTCACAACGCTTTCATTTATGCATCATGGCCGCCAAATCTATTCTGCGGTCATTCCACGTGTCTTTTGTGCAGCTCCTGAAAAATTAACACTATGTGTACTTGAGATGCAATGCCATCAAAAATCTTGGGGCTGTATTGTCAGATTTTGTTGCGTGACATGATAACATTCGAGGGAAAAGCAGAGACCAAGTTGTGTCTTTAATGACCATGACGATTCCTCACATTTGCCCCTGGTGGACATAACTCTTAATCCTCCACATTCACATAAACTATCCACGCAGGGATGTACAGCAACATTGCTTGCATAGCAACAGTGTGCGTAATCATGTGCAATGCAAGTGCTGAGTGTGGACTGGCCCTTGGGCTTGTAGACAGCTTCTCCAGGAAGGGATGGAATGAGACAGGAACACGGGGAAGCAAAAGGAAGCGGAAGATCAAATCAACATCTTCTGTAAAACCACAAAGAAAAACAGACCTTCTCCCCGATAACAAGGAATCAGAATGCTTTTATTCAGCAAATGCAGAAAGTGGTGCAGGTGGTGGCAAGAAGTATAAAATTAAATATACAATCATGACAAGTGGATGAAAATAAATAAATAGAAGTAAATAAATAGAATAAAAATCAAACAGAGGTAGGAACAGAAATGTGCAATTTATAAACAAGTATGTAATAGTGTTTGAATAGAGATGAGACCAGATGTAGGATGCAAGCAGCTTTGGGTACAAACACTACAAAAATATTATAACACTTAAAACAAAGCAGGCTGCATTTGGACTGAATCCCCCCCCCCCCCCCCCCCCCCCCCC